>CM066201.1:51039828-51276098 GCA_033675215.1 Rhodiola kirilowii
ATTCTGCATCATCAGATTCGGCGTCACTTGGATAGCTGAGGGCACGAGCAAGCTTGTTGATGCGCCTGCGCTGCTCCTTGTCGGCTTCAATGATGACATGCAGGTCCTTGAGAAGTATGCTTCTCTCGTCACGGCCCATCCTTGCTCCCCCTCGACAGGACGACTCCACAATATCTTTTCCTTTCTCCTTGAGATCATTCACATGACGCCCTTTAAACAATTTGTGGTTAACAGTGAACTTACTGGGTGCCTTTGTGAGTTGGTCGGGCGAGGCCTTCAAATCTGGAGCTTGAAGGATGATCAGCTCATATATCAGAGACGGGAAGCAAATCTGGTGCAGAGTTCTCATTGATGTAGCATGTTCAGCAATCTGTTTGAACATGACTCTTCCCAGGTTGAATTTCAGCTTGTTCCCAATCTGATAGAGCAGTTAAGCCATGTCCTTGTTGACTGTTGAGCGATGAGTTGACGGCCTCAAGTTAAAGACAGCAATGAAGAACAGCATCGAATAGAAAGTTGATAAGTCTGCTGTGTGCACAACTGACTCAGGTCTCCACCTAACCGAGCCAGCAGTGATAGTGCTCACTATCTTCTCAAAATCTCCCTCCTCCTCGTCAGCAGCTGGGTCGTCCATGGAGAAGAAAACATTGATCAGCTCAGGATCAACCTTGATCCGTCTTCCTCTAACCTAGAAGGCCCCATACCCTTCTTCTCCAATAACCCTAAATCCAGGGGGCAAGTTTGTCATAGCCTCACGCACCAGCTGTTCATTGAAAGGCTTGCATCTGTCCAATGTCCAGAACAGATCACACTCCTTAAGTACTTCCACCACTTCCTTTCCCTTATATCGGGACTCATCCAGCAACCTCTCAGGTATGATTTTCCTCTTTTGGACGCATAGCCACTTTCTTGCAGCATCTTTGTTGACAAACCATACACCCTTCTTAACCAAACCAACTGGGACAGTCTCAGCATCAGGCCCTGGGACTTCACATCCCCCAGCATCTTCTGAAACAGGCATTGGAGCGACACGCTTCCTTTTCTTGGAGGAACCAGCTCCCCCTGCCGTGCTGCCAACCTCTGCAGCCACTGGCACTGACCCCGCAACAGATTCCCTAGTAGACTTCACAAAGACTACCTTCTTCATCCCCTTAACCTTCTTCTTTAGCTTCATAAGAGGAACCAAATCCTGATCATCCCCCATCTGAGGAACTGCTTCAGCGTCAGTCTTCTGAGAGACATCAACTTCCATCTGAGCACCATGGTGACTGTCCTGGACAGCATCTGGAACAGCTGCTGTCTCTTCAATCACAACATCCTCTGGAGTATCAACTAACTCTTCTTCAGCTGGAACACCTGGGACTTCCTTTTGTAGATCTTCAACATAATCATCTATGTCTTTGAGCACATCGTCTAGGTCTTCATCCCCTTCAGCAGACTCACGCTTTTCTGCAATAGCATCAATCTCACTAACACCCTTTACTGATAAATCTGCCTCTTTACTCACAGACTCAGCAACTTCACCTTCTGAGGCACCAATCTCCTTAGCCAAGATATCCACAGGCGCATCCTCCATAACCAACTCCTTCTTTTCCTCATTAGGAATATCAGGGACCCTCCCTCTGATAGAACAGATCTTCGCCAGGCATTGTCTGGGAGAGGCAGCTCGCCGAGACACCTTCTTTCTTTGAAACCCTCCTGGGCGAACGTATCCGGAAGCTTGAATCTTTGCCTTCCAAACGTCTGAAACAGCAGACTTTCTTGACACCGACATCCTGAGATCTGATTCTTCAACCAACTTAGAACTAACAACACCAGTCACAACTTGGCCCTTGTCAACACCAATCTCAGCCCTACTGGCTTCTTTACCACTAACAGCCCTACTGGCTTGAGCACCCAAACTCCCAACATTCTCAACTCCCACAATTATTTCATCACCAACTACAGATTTATCAACGACTGCAGAAACCGAAGGGAAAACGGGATTTACCTCCGATTGCAGACATGCTTGTGGGGTAGAAACTGCTGTGACTGTCTGAGGAATTTCAGCAGATGTCTCTTCGGCAGACTTTTCAAGAAAAGGCGACGCCTTTTTGACCTCCGCAGCTTTCGATTTTGGAATCTTTGATTTCGCCGCCACCGCTTTTGAGGTTTGCATGCTTTCCTTCCTTTTCTCTGCGGATTTAGCATTGGATTTTGCTGACTTCCTTGTGTTCACCATCGTCGTTTGTGAGAGAAGTCGAATCTAGGGTTTCGGAGACGAGAGGAGGAGACACGCTCAACAGTCGAGATTTGAAAATAAAATATCCTCCTGCCTTTTCGTCTTCTTAATATACGCAAGTCGCTTTCCAAATAAAACGGCGTAATTCGAATCCTTTAAAAAAAATCTTGACAATAACACTTTTCTCATCTGTTCCAGCTTCCTTTCTTAAGTGGTCAGTCCAACTGATGTAGCTGGGGATTCGTCTTTGACTGACCACTGTCTGGAACACTCAGTTCATGAACCCACGTAGACCCAAGAAGGATCTGGGAGTTCCAAATCGTGGAATCTCAGCCAATTTCTCATCTGGTGAACTGGCATTCATCTGTGCAAGCTGTTCGAACTCCTTCTGCAACTGTGTTATCTGCTGTTCGAACTCTTTCTTTAACTGTGACACCCTTTGATCTAGCAGTCTCCTGGTACTCTTGCCAAAATAGATTTGTGCGATCCTCCTATCCGTGCGCAGGGTCTTATTCACTCCCCCTCGCATAACTCGATGTTTGGCTTGTACATAGTCTGGAGTAGATCGTGGTTTGGCAAAGCGTTCGACTCCCATTCTGATGGTGTAACAGTTATTTGCCATTCTGTTGCCTTTCATCACAGAATTACCATTCTCGTCTAGAACCAGGCATGAGTCACGAGAGAATGACACATAGTGTCCATTGTCGCATAGTTGACTGATGCTGATGAGATTCATTGTCAGACCTTCAACCAGGAGGGTGTCCTCGAGTGCAGGGAGATCCGGAACCTTCAATGTTCCACAGCCGATCACCTGACTCTTCCTACCATCCACGAAGGTGACAAACCGCATCTGCTCAACAGGTCTAATATGAGAGAGATATTCAGAGTTACCTGTCATGTGGGCAGAGCATCCGCTGTCGAAGTACCAACTGTTTTGCAATGTATCTTTCGAGGAGCAACAGGCCATCATGCAAGCTGTCTGTTGTTCCTTTGGTACCCATACCTGTTTCTGTCGAGGTATGGTCTGTTGTGGATGCCCACGACGTTCAGCAAGATACAGTCGACATTGTCGCCTGATGTGACCGATCTGAAGGCAGTACCAACATGTGCGCGTGTCTTTCTTCTGATTGGATGTTCCACTGGAGTGAGTGTTGCCAATCTTGCATTTGGTTTGAGACAGATCCACTTTCAGTCTAGGGTTCTTTCTCACCTTCTGTTCAGGCATCTGTTCAGACACAGGTTTAACTTTGACACGCATAGAGCCTTTTGAGCTGCTTTCTCCTGTGAACCCCAATCCTCTACGTCCTGTATCCATCCTCTGAGAATTTAGAATTTCATTCAAATCTTTTGAACCAGAATTTAACATCCTTACTGACTGTTTAAGCTGAGTGAGTTCCTTCTCCGCAAATTCTCGATACATTTTATTTGATTCTAGCTGAAGTTCCAGCTGTTCAACCTTCCTGAGTTGGAACACCTCCTTCCGTTTCAGATTAGTGATGGTTTTTCTCAGATCAGCCATGCCTATGGGATAAGTCTCACGATCCTTTTCCATTTCAACTTTCAGTGAAGAGACAGTACCAATGAGTTCTGTCTTTTGAGCGAGCAAACACAGCCTTTCTTGTTTCATATCTTCCAGTTGAGTGTTGAGAGAGGCAACCGTGCATTCGAGTTCGACCTTCTGTGTGAGCAGTATCTCAACCTCTTCCCAGACTTTGTCCTTATCCATAGTGATGATGGCAACTGAGTCATTCAGCTTCTTGTTAACTTTGATCAGAAACAGCCATTTTTCATATAGATCCTTGTACGTCTCAGCCAGAGATTCCTGCGTCAGTTCTTCACCGTCACTGTCTGAGAGATCTTCAGCTGGGAGTTCTGACAGAGGTGGAACTGTTGCACTGGTGCTGCCGTATTCCTCCAGAGTTGAAGTAAAGGCCACAAAGCTTGTGGTTGTGCCTCCTTTTTCTTCATCTGACTCACTATCGCTGAAGCTTGCGATCATTGCTTTCTTCTTCATGAGTGTGTTCGCACATTGTGAAGCAATATGACCAAACCCTCTGCATTCATGACACTGAATTTCTTCCTTTCTTTTGTCAGAGGAGTCTTGCCTTGAGTCACTTGACCTTGACCTGTCGGTTTTCCAGTTTCGGAAACCAGTCGATGAGGACTGCCCCTGTTCTGGACCACGCCTATTGATTTTCCGCACCATTCTTCCAAAGTTCTGAGCCATCATGGCCAGTTGCTCAGTGGAGCAACCAGCTTCTGATTTGTCTTCTGCCCAATCTGCTTTCAGTGCAATTCCCTTCACTTCTCCGATTTGGAAATTATGATTGATCTCGTAGGTTCTGAGGGAACCCGTTAGCTCGTCTAGTTTCAGCTTGGAGATGTCATGCATTTCTTCAATGGCAGTTACCTTCATGGCAAATCTCGGAGGGAGTAATCTCAGGACTTTGCTCACCAATCTATCCTCGTCAATGGGTTTCCCAAGGGCAGACGCTTCGTTGGACAGTTCCAAAACCCTGGTGTTATACTCAGCAATGGTTTCACTCTCCTTCATTTTCATCTCTTCAAACTTTGTTATGACAGTCTGCATACGAGAGTTTCGAACCTTGTCTGTACCTTCAAAGGCAGTTTGGAGAATGTCCCATGCTTCCTTGGCCACTTCACAATTGATAATTAGCTTCATGACATTTTCATCAACTGCCGAGAAGATTGCATTCATTGCCTTTGCGTTTCCCATGGATGCTTTGTTCTCCTCTTCATTCCATAAGGTTTCTGGTTTTAGAACAGGTTCTCCAGTGAGGTTGTTCATCATAGGTTCAGTCCACCCTCTCTGAACGGTCATCCAGGCTTTTTCATCTAGGGATTTCAGGAATGATCGCATCATAGGTTTCCATGTGGCATAGTTCGATCCTTCTAGCAATGGAGGCCTGGTGATACTTTGGCCTTCTTTCAGAGGCATCTTGAATAGTTCAGGATCCCACTCAGTGTGTCGAGTGTTTGCTCTGATACCAATTGTAATTATATCCCCTGTTCAAGCAAGTGTTCCGGGTCGTGTTTGGACAGACCTTGAACTCTTCCCACCACAGTTCAACAAACAGTACGAACAGAACAATAAGACACGAGTACGCACAGATTGATAACCCAATTCGGCTACGCCTACTCTGGGGGGTTTCCCACACACGGAAAAGGGACAACAAGAGGAGACCCTAAAACCGAATACCTTTCCCTTGATTAAAAACACCAACTCCTCATTTTACTTTCAGTACCAATATCAACTGCTTACTTTCAGTACCATATCAACTGCTTACATTTCCGCAAGTCTTGTCCTTCAAGCACTTACATTTCTGCAAGTCTTGTACTTCAAGCAATTACTTTCCGCAAGTCTTGTCCTTCAAGCACTTACTTTCAGCACTTACATTTCAGCAAGTCTTGTCCTTCAAGCACTTACTTTCAGTACTGTATTTACTTTTCGCTACTACAGACGTTTTCAACATCGATCCAACATAACTTTGGCACGCACTGCGCTTGAAAGACAGCGTGGGACAACCCAAAAGTGTGTTGATTGGTCGATATTGAACTCAACTGTTCCTACAATTTACTTACGCATTTATTTTCTGTCATTTACTTTCCCGCAATTTACTTTACGCACTGTATTTACTTTTATTTCCCCACAGTCATTTACTTTCAGTACTAAAACCACAATCAACCCCAACTGTATTTATTTTCGTGACAATTCCGCAGAGAACAACTATCCCCTAATTCCCTTGGGTTTGAACCCTACTTACCACTTTACTAACCAAATAGTGAAGTCGCACAAGTAGTGGACTTATAAATTTATTTTGTAGATTTGCACACGACGACTGTGCCGCTCTGTCAAATTGGCGCCGTTGCCGGGGAGTTAGTTAATCAGCAATCGGATAGAGTTCTTTACCCACCTCTGCAAAACCATGTCTCACCAAGGAAGCCACCATGACTATCACCATGATAACGAGATTGACGATGAGGTGAGCCAATTCGGCCGAAACGAAGCTGACCCAAGGCCACCACCTAGACAGCAACCACCTCCTCCAGTTCAGCAAGTGCCGAGGCAGCAACCCATCTATGACGAATACTATGATAATGAAGTTCTCCACGAGCAAACCATGGGAGAACTCTCGGCCCCAAAATTCAGAAACCAGCCGTGGTGCATATATGAGGGCCCTGAACTAGAGTACATTTCTATTGACACATCCCTCATACACAGTTTGCCCAAGTTCTCGGGAACTCAGGGAGAGTCTGCAACTACTCATCTTCAACGTTTACATGGCATTTGCCAAAATTTGAAACCTTATGGAGTAGATGTAGATAACTTCAAATTCAAGGCCTTCTATTTCTCCCTTATCGACTCTGCCAATGATTGGTTCCTTTCATTACCTTCGGGTAGCATCCAAACATGGGCCCAAATGCAAAAGAAATTCCTGGACAAGTACTATCCGGCAGGAAGGGCGATGCAAGTAGGGAGGCAACTGCAAGACCTAAGGCAGGGGCCTAATGAAACCATGTACGACTACTTGGAAAAGTTCAACCGGCTAGAGCAAAGCTGCTGCAATCTTGGGCTACCCGAAAAGCTCATTCTTGAGTATTTGCTAGCCGGACTCAAGCAGTTGGACAAAATGCTCTTGGATGCATCGGCTGGAGGAACTATGATGAGTCTATCACCAAGAGGCATAAGGGAGCTAATCTCAAAAGTGGCGGAGAATGCCCGGTTCCGAGACGAGACCTCTAGACAAGATGAGCTCTCCCGCACCAAGAACGTGGCAAGAGCCGAAGCACAGGTAAACACAGTACCCGAGGAGATGAAGCAAATAAAAGAGATGATGATTCAGATCCTACGAAGGCAGACAGTTCAAGAGAGGCCTTGCGAGTTTTGTGGTTCTACGGACCACTAAACTGACGCATGCCCGACATTAATAATAGAGGACCCGCCAGAAGTGAATGCAGTGGTAGGATACCAAGAGTACAATAACAACAGCAACGACAGAGCAGGACCAAACCGGCAGTATGGGCAAGCAACCTGGCAAAACAACAGCCATCCTTCGAGGGAGACACAACAAGCCGCACCTCAACCAGCTCAGTCGTTTTACCAATCGCCCCAACGACAGTTCAACCAAAACGCCCCACCAATGGGTCAGTATCAGCAAAGAGGACCGAATCAATATCAGGCAGGCCCAAGCAATCATCAAGGGCCAAACCAGTACCAAGCCGGTCCAAGCCACCAAAGTTCGAGCAAACCAATCGAGGATGTTGTGAAAGAATTGACTAGCACAGTACATTAAAATATGGCGAAGACTGATGGAGCAATTGCAAATTTGACCAGCTCAATACATCAAAACATGGCGAAAACTGACGGAGCAATTGCAGATTTGGCCAACACAGTACGTCAAAATATGGCAAAAACTGATGAAACAATTACAGATTTGGCCAAGACAATGTCCCATCTCGCTAACTCAATGACCGCTCTCACAATGAAACCGGCCGGCTTCCTTCACAAATCATTCAAAACGCGAAGGGAAACGTAAATGCCGTGACCCTTAGGAGTGGGAGAAAGCTTGTCATCCAACCTATGGAGCAAGAGGAAGAAGAAGACCCGAAGTTGCCCGAGGAAAACAGGGGCACGGCCGAGAGGAGCAATAACGCAGCCGAGGAACACAAGCAGGGCCCGGTTCTAACGGCCAGCCCGGTTCCAGCAACCGAAGAAGCCAAGGAACGCCCGGTGCCAAGAACCGAGACCTCCAAGGTCAGCGCCGCTCTTCCATTTCCAGTGCCGGCCCGAGTACCAAAACAACAGGTCATGGATAAGGAAGTGCTTGAGTTATTCAGTAAAGTCGAGATCAACATCCCCCTCTTGGAAGCCATCAAGCAAATCCCTCGATATGCTAAGTTTTTAAAAGAACTTTGCACCAACCGGAGGAGGAGTACTCGAATTGATCAAGAGCTGATGAGTAGAAATGTTTCGGCCGTCATACAACGAAAGGTGCCCCCCAAGTGTGGTGATCCGGGAACTTACACCATTCCATGCACAATTGGCAACATCCGGATCGAGAACTGCATGCTAGACCTTGGAGCCTCAATCAACGTCTTGCCAATCTCAATTTACTCATGCCTTCGAATTGGACCCCTTGAACCCACCGGTCTCACTATACAGCTGGCAGACCGATCTTACAAACAGCCCGAGGGCAAAATAGAAGACGTCTTGGTTCAAGTGGGCGAATTGGTGTTTCCGGCAGACTTCTACGTCCTAAAAATGGAAAATGACGGACCAACAGACCATGCACCCATCCTTCTCGGCCGTCCATTTCTCAAAACATCAAAAATGAAGATAGACTGCGGAAGTGGGATGCTCTCAATGGAGGTGGAAGGAGAGACCTTTAGCTTCGACATATTCAGAGCAATGAAGCACCCCATGGAGTTTGAGGTTGTCCATGCTCTTGACACCTTAGATGACCTTGTCCATGAAGTCCAACCGGAGCTAAGGACTGATCCTCTAGAACTCGCACTGAATGGAGCCATCTACTCACACAAAAACTCATACGAATTGACCGAAGGCTTGCATGAAACACTAGCCCACTTAACGATCTCGGAGCCTCTCACACCAGCATATGAAGTCAATGAGGTAAAGCTATTCAAATCCAATACCTTTTTGCCCTCAATTACGCAAGCTCCCGAAATAGAATTGAAACCTCTGCCCGGGCATCTCAAGTACGCATTCCTAGGGGAGAACAACACGCTCCCAGTAATCATCAAGAACGGCTTGGATGCAACACAAGAGCGTCGTTTGGTGGAAGTATTAAGCCGGCACAAGTTAGCCATTGGATGGACTCTAGCTGACTTGAGAGGAGTTAGCCCAGCGGTATGCATGCACCGTATTCTACTTGAGGATGGAGCTAAGCCATCAAGAGAACCTCAGCGACGACTCAATCCAATCATGATGGGGATCGTCCAGAAGGAAATACAGAAGCTACTGGATGCGGATGTCATCTATCCAATCTCGGATAGCCAGTGGGTAAGCCCAGTCCACGTGGTTCCAAAGAAAACTGGGATCACGGTCGAAGAAGATGCCGAAGGCAAAATGGTAACAACAAGGGTCAAGAACGCCTGGAGAATGTGCATTGACTACAGAAAATTGAACGCCGTCACAAGGAAGGACCATTTCCCTCTGCCATTCATCGATCAAATGCTAGACCGGCTGGCAGGAAAGCCATACTTTTGCTTCCTGGACGGGTTCTCGGGCTACAATCAGATTCCCATAGCACCTGAGGACCAAGAGAAGACTACATTCACCTGCCCATTCGGCACATTCGCCTTCAGAAGGATGTCATTCGGTCTATGCAATGCTCCGGGGACTTTTCAAAGAGTGGTGACCAGCATCTTCTCGGACATGATCGGGACACTCATCGAAGTCTTCATGGACGACTTCACCATCTATGGGGACACATTTGACGCATGCCTAAATAACTTGAGCACGGTTCTGGCACGATGTGTCTCGATGAACCTTGTGCTCAATTATGAGAAGTGCCATTTCATGGTAACTCGTGGAGTGGTCTTAGGGCATATCGTCTCACAAGAAGGCATAGAGGTGGACAAAGCTAAAATAGACCTGATCATGACTCTACCATATCCTTCCACTGTCCGAGACATCCAATCCTTCCTTGGGCATGCGGGATTCTACCGACGGTTCATCAAGGACTTCTCCAAAAAGGCGTTACCTCTATCCACTCTTCTCCAAAAAGAAGTCCCTTTTGAATTCACCACTGAATGCAAGGAGGCCTTTGATAATCTGAAGAAAGCCCTCACTAGCACACCTATCATCCAAACACCGGATTGGGAACTGCCATTCGAAATCATGTGCGACGCGAGCGATTATGCCGTGGGGGCAGTGCTCGGTCAAAGAATTGACAAGTAGGCGGTAGTCATCTACTACGCCTCAAGAACCCTTGATACAGCCCAAAGGAATTACTCCACCACCGAGAAGGAACTCTTGGCAGTAGTGTTCGCTCTAGAGAAGTTCCGAGCCTACTTGCTCGGAGCAAAAGTAATTGTCTTCTCAGACCATGCGGCCATCCGGTACCTAATGAAGAAAAAAGAGGCCAAACCACGGCTTATACGATGGATCTTGCAGCTGCAAGAGTTCAATGTGGAGATAAGGGACAAGAAAGGGATCGAGAATACGGTAGCCGACCATCTAAGCCGGATTGTCCGAGAAGAGGAAGAAGGGCACATCACTGAGTCATTTCCAGATGAGCACCTCTATGTCGTCTCAAGCAAGGTGCCTTGGTATGCTCCGATCGTCAACTACTTGGTAGGAGGTACATTTCCTCCCTCTTTTACTAAAGCACAATGCATGAAACTTAGGCATGATGCTAGATTTTACTTATGGGATAATCCTTATTTGTGGAGAATAGGAGCAGATCAAATGCTTAGGAGATGCATCTCCGATAGTGAAATATCTTCTGTTATTAGCTTTTGCCATGAGTTTGCATGTGGAGGACACTTCGGGCCTAGGAGAACCGCTAGGAAAATCCTAGATAGCGGCTTCTTTTGGCCGAGTATATTTAGAGATTCATATGAGAAGTGTAAGAAGTGTGATAGGTGTCAAAGAGTAGGAAATGTGTCAGCTAGGAATGAGATGCCTCAAGTACCCATATTGGTCAACGAAGTTTTCGACATTTGGGGTATTGATTTCATGGGGCCATTCCCCGTTTCATGTGGTTATACTTACATTCTAGTTGCTGTAGATTATGTGTCAAAATGGGTGGAGGCTAAGGCCACTAGGTGCGACGATGCAAAGACTGTCATAGATTTTTTGCGCACTAACGTGTTTTGTAGGTACGGAGTACCCAAGGCCATAATCAGCGACATAGGAACTCATTTCTGCAACCGCATGATGGCCTCCACCTTGAAGCACTATCATGTCCACCACCAAACCTCTACAGCATATCATCCCCAAACCAATGGTCAAGCGGAGATCTCCAACCGCGAAATCAAAGGTATTTTAGAGAAAATGGTGAAGCCGGCCCGGAAAGATTGGAGTCAAAGGCTAGACGAGGCGCTATGGGCCTACAGGACTGCCTACAAAATGCCGATAGGGACCTCTCCCTTTCGGTTAGTTTATGGAAAGGCATGCCATCTTCCGGTGGAATTAGAACACAAAGCCTATTGGGCACTCAAGCAATGTAACCCAGACTTGAAGGCAGCCGGGCTAGACAGGAAGATGCAACTATGCGAGCTAGAAGAGCTGCGCCTCGAGGCCTGCGAGGGCCAAGCTGACTACAAGGCACGGACAAAGCTTTATCATGATAAGTTCATCCTTCGACGCGAATTTGAAGTCGGGCAGCAAGTACTCTTGTTCTCATCACGACTTAAGCTAATGCCCGGCAAGCTGCGCTCGAGATGGACGGGCCCATACACCATAAAACGAATCCACAACCATGGGGCACTAGAGTTAGAGAACCCGAAAGATGGGAATATATTCAAGGTCAATGGGCAAAGGGTAAAGCAATATCAAGGAGAGATCGAAATCCCTGCCCGAGAATTTGACTTAGCCGAACCACCAGACCCCTCCTGAAGGAGGTACTGTCGAGCTAACGACGTTAAACAAATGCACTAGTCGGGAGGTAACCCGACATTTATCTTACTTTTCAGTCATTTTATTTATGTCATTTAGTTTTTGCCTTTAATAGTATCACCCATTGCATCTACTTGTAAATATTTGGGGGTGAGTCTTTGCACATATTAGTATGCATGTTTTCTTTTCCTTAAAATGTTTATCTTTTTGAAATCTTTTTGAAAATATACACTTCCATGATGTGAAAATAGATAGACCCGAAACATGCATTTCCTTGTGAAATCTTAGTTGTGTAAAAATATGTGCATTTAACTTTCTACTTGTCCTTGTGTGCTGAGATAACGTAGGATGTGGAGTTGAAAGAAATGCCCTAGAGAGGCTTGACAAGCACTCAAGGGACCGGATCCTTACTATACGGTTATGTGAAGATTGTGGAGGCTGCACTTCGGGCTTGTTGGTGAAGAGTGGACTCCGCCATGCAGCGTCTATGCGAGAGGCGGGACAGGAATCAAACCGTCCATTCTCTAGTCCAAAGTAGCCGGGAAAATAGATGAGCGACCCTCATCTTGACCCGCGCGAAAAAGGCAAGGATGAGAAGGAGCGGGGAGGTATTTCCATATGCTCTCGGGCGATGATTGGACCTCCCAAAAGTGAAGAAATGGACATGCAAAATCTCATCAAAGGATCAAAGCTCAAAGAAGAAAAGAAAGAAATCAGCCAATATGGTGAAACCAAAACCGAAGCAAAAAGTGAAGTACTCAAAGAGTCAAATCAAAGGCCAAAGGCCAAATCACTACAAAAAGCTGTCCAACCACACAAACAAATCAAAAGAGCTCAACCCATCAGCCCGAATCAATCACGGCTAGAAGAAGCAACCAACATAACCATATAGTAAGATCGGATCCGAGAGTGCAGTTCAAGGGCCTAAAAAGTGGCTATCTCCCAATCATCCAAATTAATTTACATCTCGGCTCAAAGGTAACAAGTATCAAGTTACTTTCATGTTTGAGCATGATTTTGTTTGGAAACAAGTAAGTTATGCATGCTAAGGTGAAGTCTAGTTTTGCATCTCACATTCACATCTAAGACTTGGGGTATTTTTGTTCCTCTTATTGACTAGACTTGTTCGGGACGAACAAGATTAAGTGTGGGGGTATTTGATGGAGCATATTTATATGATTCATTAAGTACTACTAAACCCACCAATTAGACATTTGGTCATACGAACAAGTGCTTGTTAATACCATTTTTGTGTATACAGGCTATTTTGGAATCTAAAGAGGAAATACACTTAAAAGGGGAGTTTTATGCCAAAAAGCAAGCAAAGCCAATTCTGGCCAGCCAAGGTCCGAGGATCCCAGCCGGGCGCGCCGAGAACCATTACCAGGCCATCCGAGACCATGCGCCCGAGAGCCTGCGCCCGAGCCCGGTTGGCCAAAGACCGAAGAAGCTCCAAATCAGGCCACGACCATCTTCCGGCCAGAATCCGGCCAAGAGACCTTCTTGGACCAGTCTTAAAATCACTTCAACATTCTAGAATCGTGGTCCAAAGGTCAAGAACGCATTGCCAAGGACTCATGCCCATTCAAAGCCAAACAAGGGCAATATCGGCCGTTTTGGGATTTCGACCATGTTCCAAGCAGAATTTGGCTTAGGTTCCTTCTTGAGATCATCTTAGAATGCCATTTTCATTTAGAATACACTCTCCAAAAGCCAAGAAGCTCCGACCAAAGCTCCAGTCAGATTCCGGCCAAATTCCGGCGAACTCCGGTCAACCTCCGACAAGTGGCGGCTTTTGGTTGGCCAAGGGCGACTGGCATGTGGTGGCTTGTGGTTGGAGGAGGTGCAAATGGGTTGGCTTGTGGAGGCTTGTGGTTGGAGGAGGCAAATGCAAGTGGGAGTGATCTTATCCTCTTATGCAAGTGGGAGTGATCTTATCCTCTTATGCAAGTGGATGGCAAGTTGGCTTGAGATCTTTCCAAGCAAATGCAAGTGGCCAAGGCATGTGGAGCTCTCCTATTGGCCATGGGCGTGTGGATGGCTTGTGGTGGCTTGTGGATGGCTTGTGGTGGCTCATTGATGGACCATAATTATATGAATCATAAACACAGTTAAACCCACCAAATTAGACTGTTTGTCTGTCTAACTTCTACTTGTTAGTCCCGATATATTTCCACAGGGCATTTTAGAGATTAAAGTGAAAACACGCTAAGGAGAGGCTTTTAGCACAGAAAAGATATCAGGAGTCATTCCAAGGTCAAGATCATATGCCGACTGAAGAAATATCAAGGATCCTGACGTTGAATCACTCATAACAAACTGTGCAGAAATGGAATCAAGTCAGCCCAGTGCCAAAATACACTGACAGTTTTGTGAAAAGACAGCACAAAACTGTACAAAACTCACATATGGGCAAGATGACTTGTGACTTGAAGAAGAGGTGGCCAAGGAGGAAAACCACCCCACAACCACCACCCACCACCGGCGGCTCCTCCCTCCTCCTCCTCCATGTGACCGGCAACTTGCCTTGGAGGTGGAAGAAACCACCATTTGCTCCTCCTCCTCCACCTCCTACCGGCGGCTCCCCTCCACCACTCCTCCTCCGCCACTTGCCACCTCCTCCTTGGCTCCTCCTCCTCCTCCTCTCCTCCCTTGGATCAAAGGCATCACCACCATCCATTCCTCCCCATTTTTCCTATAAAAGGAGGCTCACCCCTCCTCATATCATCCATCCTCAAATCAACAATTCACTTATCTCTCTAAGTTTGGTTACTTGTAAGTTTGGTTTATGAAATAATACTCCTGTTTGTTCTTGAGTATTATACTTTAGAGAATACTCTTGTTGGTTCTTGAGTATTCAGTAGGAAATTAGGAGTACTCCTGTTGGTTCTTGAGTACTCCACCCCTTTCCCTCTTACTGCTACTGTCAAAAACCCCCGAGTATTTTGCTATGGACTTCTCCTCCATGGACAGGCGTAGCTAAACTTCTCGTTCGGCGGAAGGTATAATCTTGTATTATATAATGTTATAATTAGTTTAGTCTATCTTCTTTGAAATCAATGCTTGTTCTATGTGCCGTAAATAAAAGTTAGAATGTCTAAAGTTAGAGTTAACTATTTGGAAATGTGACCATAAGGGTCCAAATCTGTAAACTCTTCCTTAAATATTCGTGATCACACTCGGGTAGGGGAAGCCGTAACGGGCAAAGCTATCTGAAGAGGTCGACTATCCTAAAAACCATTTGGCATGACGACCAGTACGCTTTAATCAGTGTTCATGCTAGTACACCAAATAGTTGCACACAGACTAGTACGCCTTAAACCGTTTCCAAGCTAGTCGACTTAGAACAAGTAATCGGTGTTGCAAATCTTGCGCCGGACCAAGGCCTCGATTCATCGTTTTGAATACTTAGAAGATTTACTAAAATAATAAACATGTTATAATACAAGAATACCTGAAGCCGAACACTTTTCCTTCAATCACAAAAACCCCCCTGTATTTACTTTTAATTAGTATAACTGTCTCGATCAATCACAACCATCAACCGCTCAACAACCGGAGGAATCAGCAATCACGCATCACCCACTGTAAGTCTTCTAACCCTTATCTCTTTACTTTCAGTATTTATTTTCTGTATTTACTTTTCCGCACAAAAAAACCCAAAAAACCAAAAACAGTAGTCTAATCACTCGCGCTAAAATCTCAACCAGCCTAAAACAAGCTCCCTTGCTGTACAAATCTCCCTCAAAGAATAACTTATTCCCCTAATTCCTCTGGGTTCGACCCCTACTTACCACTTACTACCCAGTAGTGTAGTCGCGAGTAGCGGACATTATAAATTTATTTGTACAAATCGCTTTGACGACGAGCGGTTCTGTCACTCATGTGGAGGCTTGTGGTTGGAGGAGAAAATGGATGGCTTAGATGAATGCAAGTGTGCTCCAATCCAATGGTTCCCTCATAGATATTTCACCTCCAAAACTTAGCTCCCAAGTTTCCATTTCCCTATAAATAGAGAGCACCCCCTCCTTAGAAAAGGATCCCTTTAGCTTCTTATCACTTATCTCTCTAAGATTACTCTTGTTTGTTCTTGAGTAATCTCTTTTGTTCTTGAGTAATCTCTTTTGTTCTTGAGTAATCTACTTTGTTCTTGAGTAATCTTGTTGGTTCTTGAATTACTCATCCCTTTCCTTACTTTGATTATGTACCTAGTTGTGATGTCCGTTTCCATGGATAATCGTAACTAAACCCATATTCGGTTGAGGGTTCTCACCCTTGTGCCAATATCTTGAGATTTTTGCACTTAAGTGTTGTTTTACACTTCACTAGTCCTTGAGCTTAGCAACACCTTTGTCGGGTTGTTTAAGCAAGGATAGAACTAGAAGCCTAAAACTTTGTCAAGCTTAGTTGTGGAGTACCACCTTTGTCGGGGTACTAGGGTTGTCACCTTTGTCGGGACAACCACATAACACCTTGACGGGTTAAGGGTGTGGAGTACCACCTTTGTCGGGGTATTTGGGTTGTCACCTTTGTCGGGACAACCACACTTGGAAGTGTGAAATAAATCATTTGAAGTCAATGATAGATATGTCACAAGAGGAGACCCTAAAACCGAATACCTTTCCCTTGATTAAAAACACCAACTCCTCATTTTACTTTCAGTACCAATATCAACTGCTTACTTTCAGTACCATATCAACTGCTTACATTTCCGCAAGTCTTGTCCTTCAAGCACTTACATTTCTGCAAGTCTTGTCCTTCAAGCAATTACTTTCCGCAAGTCTTGTCCTTCAAGCACTTACTTTCAGCACTTACATTTCAGCAAGTCTTGTCCTTCAAGCACTTACTTTCAGTACTGTATTTACTTTTCGCTACTACAGACGTTTTCAACATCGATCCAACATAACTTTGGCACGCACTGCGCTTGAAAGACAGCGTGGGACAACCCAAAAGTGTGTTGATTGGTCGATATTGAACTCAGCTGTTCCTGCAATTTACTTACGCATTTATCTTCTGTCATTTACTTTCCCGCAATTTACTTTACGCACTGTATTTACTTTTATTTCCCCACAGTCATTTACTTTCAGTACTAAAACCACAATCAACCCCAACTGTATTTATTTTCGTGACAATTCCGCAGAGAACAACTATCCCCTAATTCCCTTGGGTTCGACCCCTACTTACCACTTTACTAACCAAATAGTGAAGTCGCACAAGTAGTGGACTTATAAATTTATTTTGCAGATTTGCACACGACGACTGTGCCGCTCTGTCATACCCATACGGAACTTTAACTCCTTTCAGACATCCACACAAAATTGTTTTCTCATTCTTAGAAAGAGTTGTGCATGACGGAGGCAAATATGTACGCTTTCCTTCAGTTTGAGGTGCTAATTTGGTGCGAATGTTCATATCCAACATATCCAGTCTAGCTTTCAATCCATCCTTTGTTTTTCCGGGAATGTTTAATAAAGTACCAATAAGACTGTCACATATATTCTTTTCAACATGCATCACATCAATGCAGTGTCTGACGTCAAGTGTATGCCAATAAGGGAGACCAAAAAATATTGATCGCTTCTTCCATGGAGTACCTTCAATGCGTGCATTGGGCTACCCAAATCAATTTGTAATATTCTGAATTTTTTGAAGTATTTCATCTCCAGAAGCCGGTCGAGGTTCTATTCCATGTTCGGTCTCACCATTAAATGCAGCTTTTTTCCGCCTGTAAGGATGATGCCTCGATAAAAAACGTCGATGTCCCATGTAAATCATTTTTCGACAATTCTTTAGATGGCGTGCATGTGTCTCTTCCCTGCAAATTGGACAAGCTTTGTACCCTTTAATACTGTACCCGGATAAGTTACCATAAGCTGGGAAGTCATTGATGGTACACATTAGCATGGCTCGCATATTAAAATATTCCTGTCTTGATGCGTCAAACGTCCGTACTCCTTCGTTCCATAAAAGCTTCAAATCTTCTATCAAAGGAGCTAAGTATACATCAATATCATTTTCGGGCTGTCGAGGACCCGATATCAATAGAGAAAGCATCATATACTTACACTTTATGGTTAACCTGGGAGGAAAATTGTAGATAACCAATATCACAGGCCAAGTACTATGCTGAGTACTAAGGTTTCCATGTGGATTCACCCCATCAGTAGAAAGGCCAAGGCGTAAATTTCTACACTCTGCTCCAAATGTCGGGAATGTGTTTTCTACTTTTGCCCATTGTAGTGAATCAGCAGGATGACGCATTTTCGAATCAATAACGCGTTTCTCAGCATGCCAACGCATATTATCAGAATCTTTCGAGCTAGCAAACAATCTCTGAAATCAGGGGATCGGTGGAAGATACCATAGTACTTTAGAAGGAGTGCCTTTGGAACCATTTTCTGGTTCTTTGTTTAACTTATAACGAGGGGACTTGCACACCGGACATTCAACCATATCTTTATAGGAATTCCGATACAATATACAATCATTAGGACAAGCATGTATCTTCTCGTAATCGATACCCATCGGACACATAACTTTTTTGGCCTCGTAACAACGGTTAGGTAGGGTGTTATCCTCTAGAAGCATATCTTTCACCAGAGTTAACAATTCAGTGAAACTTACATCACTCCATCCATTTTTTGCTTTCAAGTTGAATATCTTCAAAGTTGCAGATAGCCTTGTGTATTTGGAGCACCCTTCATACAATGGTAATTCTGAATCATTCCTCAATGACTCCAAAACTTGAGGTCTAGCACCAAAATCGTCAGCAACATTGTTGACCATGTCAATTATATTGTCCTCCTCCCAATCATCATTATCCATCGGCAAACTTTCTGCAGGCTGAGGTTGAACATTTTGTGGTTCAACCTCGCCATGCATATACCAAAACTTGTACTGTGGGTCAATTCCCTTTAACAAAAGGTGTTTCCGCAATTTCTTGGGTTTGACCTTTTTGTTATTCCAGCAACCCATACATGGACAATAAACACGTTCAATGTTGTTTGTGGACGCATACGAAGATGCAAACGCACAAAAATTCATAATCCCTTGCTCGTACTGAACACTTAACCTACTACCGGACACCAAGTCTCGATTCATTATAACTACATAAAGCATCATATACTCATAGTTAGAAAGAGATCATGTTGTTGTTGATATACTTGTTAGTAGAAATAGACCATATAAATAATCCACTCCATAAAGCACACTCCAACAATTAAAAAGTTGTAAATGAGTTACATAGTGTATTTTACCTTAGAGTAGAATCTCTCGCACAAAATAGCCAAAGGTTGGATGCAACACGTACGGACTAGATCTATAAACAACAAAAACAACTTAGTAAACAAAGAAATAAAGTTTAATCTCCATGTTAATAGGAAAATATGTAAGAATGATAACCATCGAATACCTTAAAATTGGAAGAAAGCGGCAAAGAAAATGATTTGGTAGTTGTGTTTCCTAATGTTGGAGAAGTGAAGCTTCCTCTTGCTAATCGGCTAACAAGTACTACAAGTAGTGAACGAATAACGGTAAGAAATTGAGAACAAATCGATGCAATGATTTGTTGCTATCAATACACCTTCATATATCCAAACAATCACAATGCCAAATCAACCAACTAGTACGCTGTTAAAATTCAAATACGCTGTTAAATCAACCAAATCTCTATCAATGGGTCAATTCAAACCCTAAGAGAACTTATCAAAAAACAAGCAATCGAAACAAACTAGTACAGTGATTGAAAAAGATGAACAATTGCGCATATTGGGAACTAACCGATTTAGGAATTGGGCGAGGAACGGAGGCGGTGAGACGAGGTAGGAGGGGCACCGGACTGAGAGCGACGGACTGGGCGAGGAGGGTCGAACGGGCTAAGAGCGACGGACTGGACGCGGACGACTGGCGCGGAGGGTCGGACGGACTGGGCGAGGAGCGGAGGCCGTGAGAGCGACGGAGTTCGAGCGGGATTGGAGCGGAGTTCGAGCGGGATTGGAGCGGAGGAGGGCGACAGAGTTCGAGCAGTGAGAGCGGGATTGGATTGGAGCGGTGAGAGCGATGGAGTTCGAGCGGAGGAGGGCGACAAATTTCGAGCGGGATTGGAAAGAACACCGAAGACTTGTGTTTTTTCAGTTTTAGGTTTGAGTTTATGCAACAGTTTCTTACAAAACCGTTGCATAATGGTAAACTATATGCAACGGGTTTATAAAAAACCGTTACATAAGGTATACTTTATGCAACGGTTTTAGAAAAAAACGTTGCCTAAATAAAAATCGTTGCGTAATCTTTACTTTGAACCGTTGCATAATCTCTACTCTGTAGTAGTGCCAGGACATATGAAACCGTTGCATAAAGTATACCTTATGCAACGGTTTTAGAAAAAAATGTTGCCTAAATAAAAACCGTTGCGTAATCTTTACTTTGAACCGTTGCATAATCTCTACTCTGTAGTAGTCTATGTAGCACAGACACGGACACGGGACACGGACACGGCAGGACACGTGGACACGTGGACACGACAATCTCAAAATATATAAGATTTGGACACGGCAGGACACGACAATATAAATTATATTTTTATATAATTTATATTTCATGAATATATTCTAAATTTTAATAAGGAACAAGAGATGACAGTCATGGCAGATGGCACATATAAATGAGTAAATCTGTATTTCATCTCTATCTTTCCTGCTTTACAGATTATATAACAATTAAATATTCATAATACAAATACAATTACATATTCATCTTCACTTCTACTTCTACTTCTACTTCTACAGTTCTTACTTCCACAGACCACAACTCACCAAAGTCTAACAGTCGGGCGGCAATTTCACACTGATGATGATGATGGACACGACGATTTCACGGAGAACCAAAGAGTCCGGCGGCGATTTCACACAGATGCTGATGTTTGAAGATGCGGTTGGAGATTTCAGATGGACATCTGATCGAAGACGCGGCCGAAGAATCCAGATTGGAAGTTGCGATGTGAGCTAGGGTTGCGGAATGGACAGACGAGGTTGGGTCAGGTCCAATTTTGTTCTGAAAATTGATTCGATTGCAATAAACTCCATATGTTGACGGATTGACCGTTTCCAACCGTGTCCCTGTGTCCGACACGGCAACTCGCCCAAAATTGCCGTGTCCGTGCTACATAGATAGTAGTGCCAGGACATATGAGCACTTTCAGAGATGTGTTTCCATGTAGATCCAGTTCCACTCAAACCACCTTACGTGAGAGGGTTGACTCCAATGAAACTTCTGGAATGCATTGTTTCAAATAGATTTTGACATTTAATTTTTCTCAGACAGTTCCGGGAGCATCTAATAGATGTCCAATTCATTTATTTATCGTACAAAAAATATCAGTTTAGCTATTGTTTACGTTTAGTTTGGATGTTTGATTTTATTGACATACATGGTAAAGAAAAAAAAACAAGTTCACAAGATATATGAATTGATTTATACACAGGAAAATTTAAGTAAAGGATAAAGTGTTCGGACGTGAACGATATAGGCTCTATTCTTTTGAGCTTATTTTCAAGTCAAATAAGTAAGCTAAGCTAAGGTAATCTAGGTTCGCCTAAGTCAAGTTAAGCTAAGCTAAGCTAAGCTAAGCTAATCTAAGTTTATCTAAGCTAAGCTAAACTAATCTAAGTTCACCTCGGTCAATCTAAACTAAGTTAAGCACCTAAACTAATTTTCTAAGCTCAAAAGAACAGGCCCTATACATATGATAATTAAACAAACACCAAAAACGGAGTGAAAAACAATGGAACCACGTTATGATGCCAATGTACTGAAGCACGATACAGGGATTGTAATAATAAAACAGGTTTAGAGTTTTATCCAGGACAGAGTCGGAACTTTTTTTGCTCTTTTAATAAAAACAATATATGGAAAAAAAAGGTCATTGGAAGATGCATTGAAGAGGTCATTACTAATTCTTAACAGAGTGGGAGAGACAATAGCATGGCGGAGGAGGTAAATCAAAGAGTTGGAACAGAAAGATCATAAGGAGTAGAAAAGAGGGAGAGGTAGAAAGGGATACACGGTCAAAAGGGAGCTGCGCCGACTGATCAGAGAGGGGATGATAGAAGCGAGACTGAGGAAAAGGTGGAAATGTAATTGTTAGCAAAAATAGTGAAAGTAACATAAGAGTGAAGTGTACCTAGGTTGAGAGCCCATTGATCTTGCAAAGATCACTTTAATATATCGATAAAAAAGATAAAAAGAAATGCAAAGGAAATCAAACGTGGATATCAGAAGGACCCTCTCCTGAAACTACAAACACCTATATATATCAAAACATGCACCTTCTTTCTTTCTTTCTTTTTTGTTGATGGGTACTTGTTAGGATAGTTAGTATCTGTTAATTGTTAATTGTTAATTGTTAGAAGTTGGTTAGGAGAGGATTTGAACTCTGCACCTTCTTACTTTTGATTACCCTAAAATGATAGTCTCATGAAACTACAGACTTCAAAATGCAAGTAATGCTATGTGAAACCAGTGGCGGATGCAAGGGGGTCCTAGGGGGTCCCGGGACCCCTCTCACATTTGAACAAAAAAAAAATTTGAATTTTTTTGATTAAACACCTATCTTCGGTTGTTATTTTTTTGAGCTTAACCTTCTAATTTCATCTCGGAATAAACATGAAAGTTATAAAACATTCAATCAGCTTTCTATCTCATATATAGATCATCTTCAACGGACACTGCATGACGCCTCTATAGCTTATATGAATTCAAACTTTGATATTGTACTAGAAAATAGCTTATATCATCAAATATAAGAAATATATATATAGAAAAAATTTGCCGAATCCAACCTATACACTTATTCATCAAAAAATGGGATCCCCTTACACGAAGCTCTGGATCCGCCACTGTGTGAAACCAATTTGGGATTGCAACTTATATTTCTGGTGATACATCAGTTGCAATAACAAACCCTGAGTCACCTAAGGGTCTGTGCGTTGAACTTAAAATTAAGATTTCTCAGTTCAACGCCTCATTTAGGACCTCTATTTAAGCACTTATTTTAGCTCAAATGTCGAGTACTATAAACAAGTACTAAAATTAATTCACCAAGTAAAGTTCGTCAATTCAATCCTCCTATATAAATCAAGTCAACTTTTTAAGTTCAGATCAATGCAATTTTAGTTTAGCTTAATAGAGCACACTCCTAGTGATTGAGAAGTAAGGGATCAATGCCCAAACAACTGTCACTTTTATAAACAAAGAAAACATACTACTGGATTAAAGAGTGCATTAATCTATGTAGTTTCATGAGAATATAATATTCACATTAGCCAGTTTCATATAAGCGAAACACCTGTTGAATCGGTCTACAATTCTGATTGGTGTAGAAAAAATAGACATCCCAGACCAAACAACTATAATGTTAGGAGACGAGGTTAGATGCAAAGTAAATAAAGCTAGTCTCAACCTTACGATATCATCACCTATCTCAGGAGTAATACTGATGCTTCTACGCCTTAGCTTCCTTGTTTCTGGTGTCGATGCACCATCTGACATACAGGCAAGTTCAGTGTTGGAACCCATAGGTTTTGATGATAACAAACATTTAACTAATATTCTGTCTAAGTGTGCAGAAATCCATCTGTTAGATCGAAGATCGAATTGCCATAGGAAGATTGAATTAACAATATTCTACAGATTTGGCAAGTTCTAATTAATGGAGAAGCTGACTAAAGAAAGATTCAGGATGGAATCTCGTCTAATCGAATACAAATCCATTAGGTCTGGAAAGTTGGGTTGGGCCAGATCATTGGGCCCGGACATCGAGACCCGGTAAACCCTATATAAGGACCTAGGGTTTGCCAATCTGAAGTGCGGCATTTTTCTGGAAGAACGGAGCGACTGACTGGAAGAGCAAGATCGCTGAAGGCGCACACACGGAGGTTCGAGGTTCGAAACCGATTACTTTGTCGGATTGAGTAGAGGTCATCAAATAGAGTCTATAGAAAAAAAACCTAGTTTGTAAACCCTACAAGCATATCAGAATAAAAGAGTAATCGGCTTTCGCAAATCCTTTCAGACCAATCTGAAAGGTAGTTGTTTTCACCTTATCATTGTTGTGATAAGGTTTCCACTCTATATTCGTGTGTAATACTTTTCAGTCGTTTACATTTCTGCACTATTAATTCTGCTGCTATCTGACCATCAAACGGAAAACAACTTTGTGACTTCCGTCTGATAGACCGCTAACACTAATCGATCCAACACATGGTATCAGAGCCGAGGACTCTAGATTTGTTTGTTAGCATTGCAGGAAAATCATATCGTCAATCAACAATTCGTTCTTGAAACCGCCGCTGTTGAAGCCTGGACAGTTTGACTGGTGGCAAGACCAGTTTGAGGCTCATGTCTGCTCGCTGGATGGACAGCTCTGGATCATATTCGAGACAGGTCCACTCACCATCCCACTTGACACAACAAATGCTGATAAGCCAGTGGAGAAAACCAAGGATAAATACACTGACGAGGACTACAAAAAGCTCGAAAAGAATGCTAGAGCGAAGAAAGTTCTCTACATTGCTCTTTCTCCCGGAGATCAAATTAAAGTGGTGATGCACAAAACTGCTAAGGACATGTATGATGGACTGGTGAGACTATATGGAGGGAACGAAGATATCAAGAGAAACAGGATTCTAGCTGCCACTAAGGACTATGAGACTGTCATGCAGAAGAAGGATGAATCCCTGTAAGATTTCTTCACTAGATTCTAAGTCATCATTGGACAGCTGGATTACTTGAACGAGAAGCTCCCCGAATGGAAAATCACACACCAGTTCATGCAAGCATTGAATTCAAAGTGGGACCACGTGACATTAGCACTGCAGGCTCAAAAGGGAATTAAAGACATTACACTAGAAGAACTGGTTGCCAACTGACGGATGCTCGTCGTCAGAGCAAATGTGCAAAAATTAATTTATAAGTCCGCTACTCGCGACTTTACTATTGGGTTAGTAAAGTGTGATGTTCCCATGAATGGCATGGCTTTGGCAAAACGGCTTTAGACAGTTCGAGCTAGAGTTCAAGAAGTGTTCAACCACGGACTGGAACAGAAGTACAGCGTACAGCAGACGCAAGGATTTGCATATCCAAAAGATCGACGAGATTATTTGACTGGGATCAATTGACGAGTCATCATTAAAGATCAGATATTCAAATGAATATCTTCAGCTTGGATTCGAGAATATTGGATGGCTTGGCACGGAAGTAATCTCCAAAGATTGGATATGGAGGAGATTGAATATCTATCAAATATTTAGGAGTATCTCCGAAATATTTGATATGATATTCAGATTGGATCTGGACGATCGAAGATCGAGATGGAAGTCGGCCATTGAAGAATTAGATATCAAATGAATATCTTTGCATCAGATTGAAGAAGGTTGGCTGACTTGTTGCGGAAGATACATCAAGATCTTCCCAAAGATTGGATAAAGATACACATCAAATATTTAGGAATATTTCCTAAAATATTTGATGATGTGATCTGCAACAGATTTTGGACTTTGTCCGTGCATATAAATACTTGGCTAGGGCATCCATTATCTGCGTCGCTTCCTGAGAGAAAAGAAACAAACACGAGAGTTCGTGAGATTGGAGGAGGAGCGACCGCCGGTTGATAATTCCACACCGGAATATCAACGGGGAAGTAACAGTCTGTTCAGTGTGCTGTTCAGACTGTTCTTGAAGGACGACAAAGCGCACACACACACGGTGATCAAGACACGTCTTTGAGAGAAGGCGGCTGGGCTTCTGGGAGGTCCAAGACTAGGCCGAGAGGGAAGTCTCGTCCTACCCATAGGGGATCGAGGGGAGTTGCGACTAACTTCGGTTGCAAATCTGAGAGACGGAGTGTTAGTGGTGAGGCCATTACAAACAAGGTGTTGTGTAAGAGTAAGACCTCTTGAAACCCTAAGCTCGTAATAAGATTTGTTGTCCCTTTTTCGGGTGTGGGAAACCCCCCAGAGTAGGCGAAGCCGAACTGGGTTATCATATCGTGTGTGCTCCTATTTTGTGTTGTTTACGTACTGTCTGCTAAGGTGTTCCAGTATCTGTTAGAACACAACCTGAAACTGTCCAACAAGTGTTCAAGACGCAGTTCAAACACCATCTGAAACTCGTCTTGACTAAGACAAGTAGATTTCATTTGGTATCAGAGCAGACACTCGACATACAGAGTGTGGTCCGGCCACTGTTCAAGATGAGTTTGAAGGAAGGACAGAGCACTAACCGACCACCGTTGCTTGAAGGGCCGAATTATGCCTATTGGAAATCCAAGATGAAAGCCTTTCTGAAATCCATTGATGTTAGGGCTTGGAGAGCTGTAATAATAGGATGGACAGAACCCATGATGGCCAACCCTGAAGGAGCTGTTATGCCAAAACCCGAAGCCCTGTGGTCTGAAGCAGATGATGTAGCGGCTGTTGGGAATTCAAAGGCCCTGAATGCAATATTCTATGGAGTAGACGAGAATGTGTTCAAACTGATTGCTGAATGTGAGGTGGCCAAGGAAGCATGGGATATTCTCAGAATAGCCTATGAGGGTCCAGATAGTGAATCTAACGATGGGTCTGGTAAAAAGCTTGGAGGAGCAGGTGGTGAACATCTCAGAAGGCATGTTGAATCTGTGACTGAAAGGTTAATCTATCAGAGAAGGTTGATAGGTTTTTAATGATACAATAGCGAAAGTATCTGATCGTGCTGAAAAGGATGATGATCTGGACAGAATCTACAAGGTCCATGTGTCTGCTGTGACAAGTTCTGAGAAGTCGCCTCAGGCCCAGGCTGTAGGGGTGGAAGACTCTGCACCTGCCCTCAATCCAGAAGCTGTGAAGGAGGCAAGTGTTCAAGCAGATGAACCAGGAGATCAGCAGAGAGTTGAGACAGTTGTTGCCTCAATGGCAGTCTCAGTAGAGGAGACAGCTGACGTCCCATTTATTGTACAAGATGTTTTTTGTGGTGAAAAGGTGAAGGCAGATCTCCCAAACGTCTGTGATAAAATGATGGAGAAAAATAGAGAAACACATCCTGCAGGCTTAGTGGGGCTAAGGAGAAAGAATACTGAGTTGAGTCGCAAAGAAGTTCATCTCAATATGATAGGTAATCCTCAATATCTCATCAATGTTAAACCTATTCGCAAGCGTCAGTTTGTCACTTTTGGAGATGGAGGGAAGGGCCAGGTGATCGGCTGTGGGACATTGAAGGTTCCGGATCTACCTGAGCTCGAGGATATCCTCCTAGTGGATGGATTAAAGGTGAACCTGATCAGTAACTGTAGATTGTGTGATGAAGGACAGTCTGTTACTTTCACTCGTGATTCGTGTCAAGTACTGGCTAGGAATGGAGACACACTGATGGAAGGAAGTAGCACAACAAACAAAAGCTACTGTCTAGGCACAGTTGGAACAGGAGCTGCCACTGTCTGTCCGACAAACACGATACATGAGATGGAATTGCAAGGGACAGGTATGGTGTATTCTTCTGGAAAGGTGAAAGACGAAGTTGACCTAAACTCAGTCCCAGAAGATGATAAATGCAGAGGTGGGACATTGTCTGAAACACCCATTCAGACCAAGGCTACAGAAGATAAAATTCTAGAGGAAGGTCCAGCTGATGAAGCCACACCTACCCCAGATGGGACACTTGACAATGCACCTTCGCTGCAACCCTCATGGAGAATTAAGAGTCGAGCGAATAAGATCAAGTATCGAGAGCTGGCTGCCTGTTTATCCAGTCCGAAGAATGTCAACAAAACTCTTATTGATGAGATTTGGGTGGTGGCCATTCACGTGGAACAGGAAGAGCTCACCAGATATGAAGCATGGAAGTTATATCATCTTGTGCACAGTCACGAACTGAAGGAGACTGTATACGAACTCACACAAGCGCCTAGAGCATGGTACGAGACTTTTCTCATCGACCATGGCTATGAGCGAGGGGGAGTAGAGAAGCAAATGTTCGTCACAAGTACAAAGAAGCTGGTTGGCCAGTTCGTGAGACGGATGCAAAAGGAGCTCAAGCTGACCATGGTGGGAGAGATGAAACACCCTCTTACGGTTGTCATGTGTTTCGATGTGATGACCTTCTTCTCCACTAGCTCTCTGATGAAGTGATATCTGCTCATGGAGTGTTTTACTGGGTTCTTGGGCAGAAACTTCTTCACCCGTTCCTCTCCGTGTTCAGACAGATTCTGCTTCATCCATAGGAACTGAGTCCAGCAGCTCCCTACAGCGATGCATGCGAACGCACAAACCCAAACTTGCAGACAACTTAGAACGACGAGTTTTCAAGGGATATGCATGCGCACATGAGCGAGTGTGCGAACGCACAATGACTTCCAGAGGCATGGATTTTCAATGCGAGCGCATTGAAGTGGCATACGAACGCACGAATGAATCTATGAGAACGCAATATGCTGGACAGTGGCATTGTTTTTATGTGCGAGCGCATGAAATCTATGCAAGCACAACGAAATGAAGAAAAGGCCAATCATGCGAACGCACGAATGAAACTATGCGAACACATGGAATTACGGACAAGAATTTCTAAACCAAACTCAAATCGTACATCAACACTCATGCACAAAATTTCAAAACCCCACACTTGTATCCTATCAAGACATCAAATTCGCCAAGCATATGTTAAGAAAACATCATGCTAAAAGCATTCCAATCGCACAGCGATCATCAAATATAGGCGTTCACACATGCATAGTTCATATCCTCAAATTCTTGCACGAAGCAAATAGAAATCCAATCAAAATAGATATACTTAAAGATCAGGGGAGAAACACTCACAAGCCTAGTTTAACGTCTTGGCTAAGACGTAGCCGTGGCTCTACATATCGAGAAGCACACTAAGAGAAGTCCCGAGCGGGATCCCTTCTCTAGCGTTATTGCAGATAGCATTCACGAGGGTGCTTCCAACGTGTTTTGATCTCCATCAGCAGCATGATAGACTTTAACTCTCTGCCCATTTGCTTTAATCACATTCCCTTGATTGTCAACTAGCTCTAGGTGGCCATCATCGAAAACTTTATGAACCCTATACGGTCCAAACCACCTAGACTTGAACTTCCCGGGAAACAACATGTACTTGGAGTTGAATAACAAGACTTTATCTCCTACCGAGAACTCTTTCTTCAGAATAAGCTTGTCGTGCCATCTCCGAGTTTTCTCCTTATAAATTTTTGAACTTTCGTAGGAGTCTAACCTGATTTCGTCTAACTCATTCAGTTGAAGGAGTCTCTTCTCTCCCGAGGCTTTCATATCGAAATTCAGCTCTTTGATAGCCCACATGGCTTTGTACTCAAGCTCTACCGGAAGATGGCAAGGTTTGCCATATACTAACCGGTAAGGAGACATTCCGATTGGCGTCTTGAAAGCGTTTCTATACGCCCATAAGGCATCATCAATCTTCAACGCCCAATCTTTCCTTGACTTCCCAACTGTTTTTGTCAAAATATTCTTTATTTCGCGGTTTGACACTTTGACTTGTCCATTTGCTTGGGGATGATATGGAGTAGCACACCTATGGAATATCCCATACTTCTTAAGCAGAGACTCGAATCTCCTCTCTTTGAAGTGAGAACCATTGTCACTTATCACCGCTCTTGGAACCCCGAATCTTGGGAAAATAATCTTGTTAAACATCTTGATTACCACTTTAGCATCACAAGATGGGGAAGCTATGGCCTCAACCCATTTAGAAACGTAGTCTACCGCTACTAGAATAAAGCTATTACCTTGCGAAGATGGTAGAGGTCCCATGAAATCTACGCCCCATACATCGAATACTTCAACCTCTAAGATGCATTTATGTGGCATTTCATCCCTTCTAGCAATATTGCCCATTCTTTGACATTCGTTACAAGACTTAACGAATTCATACGTATCCTTGAACATACTGGGCCAATAAAATCCCGATTGAAGATCTTAGCTGTGGTCTTTGTAGCAGAACCATGACCACCATAAGAAGAAGAATGACAACAAGCAATAATTCCTTTTATATCTTCTTCGGGAACACATGTTCTATAAATTCTATCTAGGCATAGCTTGTACAAGAACGGGTCATCCCAAAAATACCTCGAAACGTCGTGCAAGAACTTCCTCTTTTGATTATGATCAAGGTCATTCGGAAGAATTTTGCAAGTCAAGTAGTTCACATAATCCGCGTACCATGGGGCATCATCTTTGACACTCAGCAAATATTCTCCGATAAAAGAGTCTTCTATAGGTGTTGAGAATCTTTTTGAATCATTAAGCTCAACTCTCGAGAGATGATCCGCTACTACATTTTCGACCCCTTTCTTATCTTTGATGTCTATATTGAACTCTTGCAAAAGAAAAAATCCAACGAATAAGTCTCGGCTTTGCATCTTTCTTTTCCATCAAATACTTAATAGCGGCTTGATCAGTGTAGACAATCGTCTTAGACCCAACAAGATATGGTCGGAATTTTTCAAAAGCATACACCACAGCTAGCAACTCTTTCTTGGTGGTATTATAATTCACTTGAGCATTATCAAGCACCTTGCTCACATAGTAGACTACATGGAGTCTCTTATCAACTCGTTGTCCCAAAACAGCTCCAATAGCAAAATCGCTTGCATCGCACATAAGCTCGAACGGAAGATCCCAATTCGGTGGTTGCACTATGGGTGCCGATACAAGAGCTTTCTTCAGCTTTTCAAATGCCTCTAAACACTCTTCATCAAAATTGAACTGCACATCATTGCATAGGAGGCGAGTTAATGGCTTGGCAATCTTTGAGAAGTCCTTAATAAATCTCCGGTAAAAGACGGCATGGCCTAGAAAACTTCTAACTCCCTTTTGATCTTTCGGGGGCGGTAATTTCTCAATGACTTGAACCTTTGCTTTATCAACTTCGACCCCCCTTTTAGACACCAAATGTCCAAGCACGATTCCTTATTGGACCATGAAATGGCACTTTTCCCAATTTAGCACCAAATCTGTTTCAATGCACCTAGCAAGAACATGAGAAAGATTAGTTAAACAATCATCAAATGAAGTTCCATGAATAGAGAAGTCATCCATGAAAACTTCCATGCATTTGTCAATGTAATCACTAAAGATAGACATCATGCATCTTTGAAATGTTCCTGGCGCATTGCATAGCCCTAAGGGCATGCGCCTAAATGCAAAAGTTCCATACGGACATGTAAATGTAGTTTTTTCTTGGTCATTCGGCAAAATGGGAATTCGATAGAATCCGCTATAACCATCTTGGAAACAAAAGTACTCATGTCCGGTGAGTCTCTCAAGCATTTGATCAATAAAGGGAATGGGGAAATGACCTTTCTTAGTTGCCTTATTCAGTTTTATATAATCGATGCACATCCTCCATCCATTAACGGTTCTTGTAGGGACTAACTCCCCCTTATCGTTTTGCACAACCGTAAGTCCTCCCTTTTTAGGGACGACATGGATGGGGCTTACCCATTCCGAATCCGGAACCGAGTAAATGTTGCCCGCATCTCTTAACTTAGTAATTTCCTTAAAGACAACGTCACTAAGCTTAGGGTTCAATCTCCTTAGAAACTCCCTAGAAGGTTTTGCATTCTCTTCAAGATTTATCCTATGCATGCATAATGAAGGGCTAATTCCCTTAAGATCATCAATAGAGTAGCCTAGAGCTTTTCTATTAGTTTTCAAAACATGCAAAAGTTTGGACGTTTCATGCTCATTCAAAGTTGCACCAACTATAACGGGGTAAGTAGAATTAGACCCAAGAAACTCATACCTGAGATTCGAAGGTAGAGGTTTTAACTCTCCTTCGAATTCCTTACCTCTCGGCACCGGGTCTTCTTTACCTTCATGAGCATCCAATACTTGCTCTCCTTCGGCCAAAGTCAGGTCGTACATTTCATCATCTTCCATATCCATTAATGAGGTAAAGCGCATGCTAGAATCATCTAACTTCATGACTTCACTCTCAAAAGATGTTAGCTCAAGATTTTCACAAGATATATCAAGCAAATTGCATTCAAAAGATGAAGTAGGAGCTCTCATGGCAATTTTCAGAAAAAATTTTAACTTCTCATTCCCTATGTTCAATTCAATAGACCCTTCGCCACACCTAATGACCGCCTCAACGGTGTTAAGAAAAGGTCTACCAAGAATAACGGGCGTTTCTTGCTCATCATCCATTTCTAGCACATAGAAGTCTACGGGAATAAAGAATTTACCAACTTTAATAGGCACATCCCTAAGAACTCCCCTAGGAATTCTAGAGCTTCTATCGGCTAGTTTCAAAGAAATAGTAGTAGGATGGAGCTCACCCATATCAATCTTCTCAAATAACGAATAGGGAATTAAAGAAATGCTAGCTCCCAAGTCACACATGTGCTCTATCAATTTCAATTTTTCCTAAAGAGATAGGAATAGAAAATGACCCATGATCTTGCATCTTCTTAGGCATTCTACTTTGAACAATAGCACTACACTCAACATTCAAGGCTACCATGCTAGATTCTTTAATAACTCTACGATTAGACACAATATCTTTTAAGAACTTTGCATAAGTAGGATTTTAAGTGATTACCTCATGGAATGGAAGAGTGACATACAACTTCTTCAACATCTCCACAAATCGTTGGAAGTGAGCATCTAGCTTGCTTTTGTTGAGCCTTTGAGGAAAAGGTATCTTTGGCACATATTTCCTTGTCAAAACCGGTTCTTCCTCCTTTTTCTCTTCTTCCGTAGGAGCTTGAAGTTCAACTTCAGAATTTTCGTTGGCAACTTCCGCTTCTATCCCCTTGTCATTAGGACTCGGTTTTCCTTGAGGAGTAGGCAGGACTCTTCCACTCTTTAATGTGATGGCATTGATATGCTCGGTGGAATTTACATCCGATTGAGAAGGGAGCTTCCCAAATTGCTTCAAAGCTACGGCTTGTTGCGCTACTTGATTCTCAAGCATTTTGTTATGAGCTTCTAATTGCTCCATCCTCTTGTTAGTCTCCTTTTGATTTTCTAACATTTGCGCCATCATAGACATCATCACATTATCTTGAGTGTTAGAAGAAGCTTGTCCTTGTTGATGAGAAGTCCCTTGGTCATTCATAGGTGGTTTGGCTTGATAAGGCCTTTGATAGTTCCCTTGGTAGTTATTTTGCCCTCGATTTTGTGATGTTCCCATGAATGGCATACTATTTGGCAAAACGGCTTTAGAACTGTTCGACGAAATGTTCAGGAGGAGTACGAACACTTTCTGGAACTTCTGTACAGCGTAGAGCAGACGCAGAAGATATTCTCCGGAAGGTTCTGGATCCAATATCTTTTCGATTTGAAGACGGCCAGCGATGCATTCGATCTCCAGATATTCGAATGGATATTTACTTTAAACCGGTGTCTGATTTGGCAAGGTGTGTTTCAAGTAGATATTCTGATTGTCTTGTCTCGTGGAAGATTCTGAAAGATCGAGGATCTTTAGATTCGATCTGAAGATTGGTCAGCAAGTTTTTCGAGCGTCAAATATTTGCATGAAGAGGACGTGGCTGACTTGATGAAGAGGGTTACTCATATATTCCTTCTTCCGTTTTGAGAGATACGCTTCAGAATATTTGGGAACATTCCCGTAATATTTGATGGGGTTTATCTTACGTGAATTAGGGTTTCGTCCAAGCATATAAATACAATGCAAGGGCAACCCTAATTTCGGTCGCTTCTACGGAGAAATAAAACACGAGGAAATCCCTACTGATTGGAGAAGGAGCGACAGCCGATTGAGTTCGTCCTACCAGAAACTCATCGGTGTAAGAGCAGTCTTAACAAGTGCAAATTCAGACTGCCTGGAAGCGATTACATTGAGCACACAACAAAGGAGAACTACCTGCTTTCGAGAGAAAGCAACCGAGCTTCAAGTGAAGCTCGAGTACGTTCGGATTAAAGATCTGGACGAAGGGGACCAAGGGGAGTTGCGACGAAACCTTGGTTGCAAATCTGAGAGACGGAGTGTTAGTGGTGAGGCTATTACATGGTGTAAGAGTAAGTCCCTGTGGAAAACCCTAAACTCGTAATAAAGATTTGTTGTCCCTTTTCCGGGTGTGGGAAACCCCCCAGAGTAGGCGTAGCCGAACTGGGTTATCAATCTATGTGTGCTCCTGTTTTGTGAGTTCTGTTGTTTTGAACTGTTGTGTTAAGAGTTCCAGATCTGTTTGAACTGCGACCGGGACACTCACTTGAACAAGGGACTGAATTTCAAATGGTATCAGAGCAAACACTCGACACACTGAGTGGGATCCTAGAACTGTTCAAGATGATTCCAAAGGGAGGTCAAAACACAACCAAAGATGACAAAGACTGTTCACGTAGAACAGAGGTGTCTGAAGTATTGACTGAGACTGACAGCACCCCTTTTCATCTAAATATGTTGACTCGGAGGTTCGACAGAATGGCCAGAAAGCTCGATAAACACAGATCTGAGCTAGACATTCCCCAATCAAGCATGCGACATAACTGGGAGTCAGATACAAAGATCGGCAGAAATAAAATCGTCTGCACAGTTGCCTTCAGCTCATCAAGTCATATGGAAAAGGATCGATGGTACTTCGACAGCGGATGCTCCGCGCATATGACAGGAAACTCCAAGTTTCTCACACATATTAGACCTGTCACAAAGAGGCAGTTCGTTACATTCGGTGATGGAGGAAAGGGTCAGGTGATCGGCTGTGGGACATTGAAGGTTCCGGATCTCCCTGTACTCAAAGACATCCTTCTAGTTGAAGGACTGAAAGTGAATCTTATCAGCATCAGCCAACTTTGTGATGGAGGATTTCACGTTCAATTCACTCATGACTCATGCCATGTTCTGAACAAGGAAGGAGGGACACTGATGAAAGGATGTAGAGCAGACAACGACTGTTACCTTATAGGTTCTGCCAGAACAGCTACGTGCCTTTCCAGTCAAGCAGATGAAATGTCACTCTGGCACAAAAGATTGGGTCATCTGAATCTTAAAACTCTGAAGAAGCTCAGCTCGTCTGATCTCATCCGAGGAATGCCCAATGTCAAAGGAGACATAGATGTCCTATGTGGAGAATGCCAGATCGGTAAACAGACAAAAGCATCGCATTCAAACACCACCCAGATTAGTACTAGCAGACCGCTCGAACTGATCCATATGGATCTCATGGGACCGATGCAGATTGAAAGCTACGGTGGGAACAAGTATGTCCTGGTATGTGTGGACGACTTCACCAGGTTTTCATGGACCCGATTCCTTCGAGACAAGTCTGCAGCTGCACCTCAATTCATTGAACTTGCAACCCTTCTCCAGAGAGAGAGAGAAGCCAGCGGAGAACGCCTGGTAAGTATCAGAAGTGACAACGGCACAGAGTTCAAGAATGCCACTATGACCTCGTACTATACCAAACACGGGATTGCCCATCAGTTTTCCTCTGCAATCACTCCTCAGCAAAATGGCGTTGTTGAAAGGAAAAATTGTACAATTCAGGAAATGGCTCGCGTAATGATTCATGCCAAGAAGATCCCTTGAAGTTCTGGTCTGAAGCGATGAACACGGCGTGCCACATTATAAACCGGGTGACAATACGCACAGGAACGGAGATGACCTGCTATGAACTCTGGAAAGGGAAAAAGCCCACGGTCAAGTACTTTCACATCTTTGGGAGTGGGTGCTACATTTTGAATGACCGCGAGTATCGACAGAAGCTTGATCCTAAGAGTGATGAGGGATTCTTCCTAGGATACTCCTCGAACAGTCGAGCATACAGGGTGTTCAACAAACGCACAGGAACAGTTATGGAGTCTATCAATGTCAAGATCAAGGATGACGTTGTTGATCTTACTGCCCCAGACGATGCTGACGATGGAGCCAGAACAGCATCTGGAAATGTTCCACCTTCTCTTCCCCCTAAGACTGTCTCGACAGGGGATGTCACAACAGCTATTGAACTAGTTGAAACAGCACCAGAAACTGTGACACTGCCCGTTCCGACTGAGACTGACTCGACAGAAGGTGCACGAATTACTGATAATGTCCTTGGGAATTCTTCCTCTGATGAGGGTGAAGAGGTTAGTACTCAAGAAGATCGTGCTGCTCTTCAACCCTCTCGCCGAATATCCAGAGACCACCCGATCTCTGAGATCATTGGTGCACCTTGTGATGGAATTCAAACTCGTGGAAAAAGGATCAATTACAGAGGACTCGCCGCCTGCTCATGCTTTCTGTCTTCTATTGAACCAAAGAACGTTAAGGAAGCACTCGTTGATGAGTATTGGGTTCTCGCCATGCAGGAAGAACTGGAGGAATTTGTCCGCAATGACGTATGGGACTTAGTTCCAAAACCTGATGGTGTTAACGTCATCGGCACTAAATGGATCTTCAAAAACAAATCAGATACTTCAGGTAATATCACTAGAAATAAAGCTCGGCTTGTGGCTCAGGGATATTCCCAGATAGAGGGGATCGATTTTGATGAAACCTTCGCCCCTGTCGCACGACTAGAAGCCATTCGTCTGCTGCTTGCTCTTGCGTGTCATCTGAAGTTTCGTTTATTTCAGATGGATGTTAAAAGTGCATTCCTAAATGGTCTTCAACATGAAGAAGTCTTCGTGTCTCAGCCAAAAGGATTTGAGGATCCGCATCACCCTGCTCATGTGTATCGCCTAAAGAAGGCCCTGTACGGACTCAATCAGGCGCCCAGAGCCTGGTATGAGCGACTCACTGTGTTTCTCATCAATCATGGATATGTGCGAGGGGGAGTGGACAAGACCTTGTTCGTCAAACACGCAAGGTCAGATTTTATTATCGCACAAATCTATGTTGATGATATTGTGTTCGGATCGAACACCCAGATGCTGGTAGATCAGTTCGTGGAACAGATGCAGAAAGAGTTCAAGATGAGCATGGTAGGAGAGATGAGCTACTTTCTGGGATTGCAGGTAACACAGAAAGAGGATGGGATATTCATCTCACAAAGTAAGTATGCCAAGACCCTGATAAAGAAATTTGATCTAGCAAAGGCCAGTCACAAACGAACACCTGCTGCAACTCACTTAAAGATCACTAAAGACGATGATGGAGTCAATGTTGATCAGACTCTGTATAGAAGCATGATTGGAAGTCTCCTGTACTTAACCGCCAGCAGACCGGATATATCCTATGCAGTCGGAGTCTGTGCAAGGTACCAGTCAGAACCAAAGGAAAGTCACCTTCTGCAAGTTAAAAGAATTATAAAGTATGTGTGCGGAACTGTTGAATTTGGGATCTGGTACACCAAAGACACCAATCCACATCTGGTTGGGTTCTGTGACGCTGATTGGGCAGGAAACGCTGAAGATCGGAAGAGCACGTCTGGAGGATGTTTCTTCTTGGGAAACAATTTGGTTTCATGGTTTAGCAAAAAACAAAACAGCATCTCGCTCTCTACGGCCGAAGCAGAATACATCGCTACAGGAAGTTGCTGCACTCAGCTCCTATGGATGAAACAGATGCTATCTGAATACGGAGTTGAGCAGAACGAAATGACACTGTACTGTGACAATATGAGTGCGATCAGTATTTCCAAAAACCCGGTTCAGCATTCCAGGACGAAGCACATCGACATCAGGCATCACTTCATCAGAGAACTGGTTGAACAGAAGGTTGTCACTCTGCAGCATGTCACAACGGACAAGCAATTAGCTGACATCTTCACCAAACCGCTTGATGCTGCTCAGTTTGAAACACTCAGATCCTCCTTGGGTCTGTGTGTTGTCAAGGACTAAGTGTTCCAGCCAGTGATCAGTCAGATGCGAAACTCCAGCTAGAACAGTTGGACTGATCACTCATGCAAGGAGCTAAAACAATTAGTATGTGTTTTTGATATATATCCTGTCCTACTTCGAAAATCTGCTGTGATGATAAGGAGAGTTTTTTTTTGCCCATGGATTTTCAATGGAGGAACGTGTCTCGAAAATAGGAAGTGTCCTGTTTGCTCTGGAATGCGGAAGGCGTATAGTATCCAGGTGAAGCCAGTTGGGCTAAGATTGGGGTCCTGACGAGCAGCGAACTGGAGGATGCTTTTGTTCCTGCTATGTCAAGAATTGAATTATACCAAATCGTTGCGGTTGAAATTGTTGGTGGGATTTCGGCTGATTCATCAGATGTTGGTCAGGAGGGGTTTCTTGAAGACTGTGTAAAGGATACGCTCAGTCTCCTCTGATATTGAGACAGAAGTTGCCTTCCCCGTTGACTCCTTATTAGAAGCCAATCAAGCATTTTTCAGGACTCCATCTCTTCAGCTGAACTCACAAAGAAAAAGGAGTTCATTGCAAGAACTGTCATGAAGAATGCTGAGGGGGCTCACTGGAGAGCATGTCTGCAGGGGGAGTCGTCCGCGACAAGAAAAGCAATCATAAGGCCCCTGCTACTGTGGTCAGATTGCTCTCAAGGACACCACACGAAAGTGGATGACTGAGTGGAAGATATAGGTGCGCTGACTACACAGATTGGAACAGCTCCAACAAGGAGTTTAGTCTAAAGGAGCAGAACATCAGTTGCTCGAAGAGATAATCAGGCCTTGGTTAAGGGGGAGCCGATAAGATTCCTATTATCGAACAGACCAGATTAGAGGATTTGACCCTTGCCAGTTTGTGACAAAAAGGGGGAGAAGTTTGGATGGGCCTGGCTAGTGTGTCTAAAGCTGACAAGTGTGTCTAAAGCCTAGACAGATCGCAGATCGCAGATTTGGTTTTGCCAAAAATGCCAAGGGGGAGATTGATGTTCCCATGAATGGCATACTGTTTGGCAAAACAGCTTTAGAACTGTTCGACGAAATGTTCAGGAGGAGTACGAACACTTTCTGGAACTTCTGTACAGCGTAGAGCAGATGCAGAAGATATTCTCCGGAAGGTTCTGGATCCAATATCTTTTCGATTTGAAGACGGCCAGCGATGCATTCGATCTCCAGATATTCGAATGGATATTTACTTTAAACTGGTGTCTGATTTGGCAAGGTGTGTTTCAAGTAGATATTCCGATTGTCTTGTCTAGTGGAAGATTCTGAAAGATCGAGGATCTTTAGATTCGATCTGAAGATTGGTCAGCAAGTTTTTCGAGCGTCAAATATTTGCATGAAGAGGACGTGGCTGACTTGATGAAGAGGGTTACTCATATATTCCTTCTTCCGTTCTGAGAGATACGCTTCAGAATATTTGGGAACATTCCCGAAATATTTGATGGGGTTTATCTTGCGTGAATTAGGGTTTCGTCCAAGCATATAAATAAAATGCAAGGGCAACCCTAATTTCGGTCGCTTCTACGGAGAAATAAAACACGAGGAAATCCCTACTGATTGGAGAAGGAGCGACAGCCGATTGAGTTCGTCCTACCAGAAACTCATCGGTGTAAGAGCAGTCTTAACAAGTGCAAATTCAGACTGCCTGGAAGCGATTACATTGAGCACACAACAAAGGAGAACTACCTGCTTTCGAGAGAAAGCAACCGAGCTTCAAGTGAAGGTCGAGTACGTTCGGATTGAAGATCTGGACGAAGGGGGCCAAGGGGAGTTGCGATGAAACCTTGGTTGCAAATCTGAGAGACGGAGTGTTAGTGGTGAGGCTATTACATGGTGTAAGAGTAAGTCCCTGTGGAAAACCCTAAACTCGTAATAAAGATTTGTTGTCCCTTTTCCGGGTGTGGGAAACCCCCCAGAGTAGGCGTAGCCGAACTGGGTTATCAATCTGTGTGTGCTCCTGTTTTGTGTGTTCTGTTGTTTTGAACTGTTGTGTTAAGAGTTCCAGATCTGTTTGAACAGCGACTGGGACACTCACTTGAACAAGGGACTGAATTTCATTTTGGTTGGAACTTGGGCCTTGATCAGAGTAAGAATTTTGCCCTTGATTTTGGTTGGAGCCATACCCTTGTCTTTGGTAGTTCCCTTGGTAGTTATTTTGCCCTTGAGGCTTAGAAGGGAAACTGGGGTTGTTGGACATTCTCCTTTGAGGAGGCTCATAGTTTCTTGTAGGAGGACTAGGATTTGGAGCATAATTCCTTTGTTGATTGACATAATGTGCCTCTTCACAAACATCCTCATCATCTTCGTATTACCCATCGGGACAAGCACCCGTAGAGTGCTTCGTACTAGAGCATAGAAAATAAGGATGTTGGGTCGGATTCTTCCCTTTGTCATTCTTTGGTTTAGATACATCCAAAGCATTAACCATACTTATCATACTATCCATTTTCTTGACCAAATCACCAAACTGATCTTTAGTCACATAACTGGGAGAATCTTCTCTAGACTTAGCCATCTTCTTGTGATCCACTCATTGGTATCTATCAGAATTTGTAGCGATCTTATCTATCACTTTGAATCCTTGGCTTGCCGGTAAATCCATGATCGCACCGCCACTAGCTGTGTCCATTTGGCTTTTGGCATCTTTGTTCATGCCGAGATAAAAGTACCTCATAAGGTTCGCCTTTCGAAAATTATGGTGAGGGCACTCCCTCAAATAGTGCTTGAATCGGTCGTAAGCCTGATGAAACAACTTATTATCCCTCTGAGAAAAGGTCAGTATATAATCTGTGAACTTCTTTGTTCTCGACGGTGGAAAGAACTTGGCAAGAAAAGCATTCGCTAGCTCATTCCAAGTCCTAAAAGATCCCGCTTCTTGGTTTTGCAACCATTCTTTTGGATCTCCGTTCAACGAAGAGGGAAAAAGCTTCAAGTATACATACTCCGCGGGCACATCTCTTGGCTTGTAAGTACGGCAATACTCTTAGAAATTAGCCAAGTGTGTAGAAGGATTTCCAATTCGGTGGTACTGATCATTAGTCACCATGTGGACTAAAGAAGACTTCACATCAAAATCAAATGCATTCTCTTCCGGAGGTACTATAGCAGAACCACTCCCTTCAAGTGTAGGGGTCATGTAATCCCCGACGGGCCTCTCATCATCCTCATCATCATATCTATAGTTTCGGTCATTCCGGTTCCTTGTAGGAGCGGGAGGATTCTGTAAAGGATTCTGACCATCAAGGTTATTCTATCGGCCGGGAGGATTCTCTACCACATCTTCCATTCTAAATCTGGGTGGTGTATAATGTATCGGATTTAGGAGTGGAGGTGGACGAGGTCTTGGACTTTGGAAAGCAGGAGGAATAGAAGCAAGAGGCGGAGGATTCCTTCGAGGTCTACCTCTCCCTCTCTTAGCGGTTGGGTGAGAAGGGTGAGAAGTACCTGACGTTGAACCTTGCTCTATATGTTTTTGTCCCTTGGATCTTGTGATCATTCAAATGCCTGCAAGAACAAAGGAAATTCTTAGCAATGGAAGGCAAGAGGAATAAACACAATTTAAGCACAAAACAAGCAATAACTATCAAATAAGGGAAGAGTAGACAAACTAAACTATCTATTAGCACCTAGTTAATTACCCCATCCCCGGCAACGACGCCATTTGATCAGTTGATAATATAGCTAAGTATTCAAATAGAATCCAAACACTTATGCTAAGTCACGGAAATCAAAACATTTGTATTAACTCGGGGTGAACCGAGGTCGTACCCAAAGGATAGGTGGTTAAACCAATAATGCTAGCGATCTGATTAGAATGTCTATGGTTTGGAGGGGTTTTTGTTCCTTTAAGAGGATGATAGTAGAGGGTACTATCCAAAAGTGAGATTATATCTACTAAAAGTGGTTAACTTTCAACTAAAAGATGACTAGGAATCACTTCTCCACCTAGACAATTATTGTGACAATGAAATGAGACACCAATGATGAAATCACATGCACATGCTTAGAAATTGGCTTATGCAACATTGATACTAAGTTCAACTCGCGCTACAACTTAGTACAAAGAGGTTACATCTCGCATAATACCTCATACTTGCGTTCTATTGGCACTATAGAATATGAATGTCTAGCCTCACACTTGCGCTTTATTGACTAGATAATCATGTTCTTGTTAAGTTCAAGCAATTCTCATTAGGTTAAAGAGTTATTCAACTAACACAAAATCCTAATGCTTCTTCATTTAGTTCATTGAAGTCATGATGATCAACGTGAGCTACATCAAGCATGAGATCAAGCAGAATTCCTATTGAGAACATTTCACAAACATCTTATAGGTAATTTGAGAAATTAAGTTCAAAGGAAGAAGATTCATGTGCAGACTCATTCATCATTAGCATCCAAGGTGTTTACAACGTCACAAACATGTTTAGGGGATCCATTGATCCCCAATCAAGGTCACTACTCACTCATGGTGAGTTTACGAACGAAGTCAACAATAAAAATGCAAAACAACCATGTGGAAAATAGAGTTTAGAACTTCAAAACCGATGTGGAGATTCAACAACACTAGAGGATCCGATCTTTGATCTTTGTTGTTGAAGTTCTTCCTAACTTAATCCGAGAGTTCTCTCTCTCTGGAACGCCGTACACACTGCACACCACACGGTTCTTCTTTTCTTTAAAACCTTCAACCTCTATATAAAAAAACCTAGGCAATGACCCGTAAGAGAAGAGGAGCCTGGCTTAAGAGTTTTCTGAAAAATAGTACGAAAATTTGCATCAAAATTTTAGTGCAAGCACGATCTGTCGAATCGCTGCTGTCCATTTTCAACACATAGAAATCAGCGGGGAACACCAGTTCCCCCACCTGCACCAGTACATCCTCGATTTTGCCCTACGGTTGCTTACATGATCTGTCCGCTAGCTGTATGGTCAGTCCTGCAAGATCTAAAGGACCAATACGAAGACAAGAATATATAGAATATGGCAAGACATTAATAGAAGCACCATGATAGAGCATGCAATTTTCAATACGAATGTTACCAATAGTGCAGGAAATAGCGTAGGTACCAGGATCACCACATTTAGGAGGTACCTTTCGCTGAATGATGGCTGACACATTCTTACTCATTAGCTCCTGTTCAGCGCCAGTGGAACGCCTTCGGTTGGTGCGCAACTCCTTCTAGAATTTCGCATAACACGGAATTTGCTTAATGGCCTCGAGGAGCGAGATGTTGATTTCCACCTTGCGGAATAGCTCCCACACTTCCTTATAAATCATATGCCTCTTCGGAGCCTTGACCTGCACAGGAAACGAAGCGGACGGTCAGCCTTAGGATTTTCGACAGAGAAAGTCGCGGATGGTGAACACTTTAAGTGTTCCATCCGCGGACCATTAACCCGTTCATGATCCGCGCTGATTAAGTGGTCTGCGTCCGCGGGAACTTGTTCCTTCGCAAGTCCTTCGATGGTTACAGCCATGGGTGAAGAGCATTTTACCTGTCCGCGGATGGTGTTAAAGTGAACATCATCCGCGATCCTCTGCGAGACAGACTCTTTCGCGGCTTGATTCAAATCTTTTCCGCTTCATAGCGTGACTGCGCTGACATTTCCCTTTGGATTGGGTATGGTCTGTGATGGAAGTTTTCCTGGGTCGCTTTTCAGCTCAAAAGTGGTCTGGACGATCTAAGACATCTGTTTGGATAGCTCTGAAATGGCTCTATCGGTCTTGGCCTGGTTCTGCTGCACAGTCGTGGCTAATTGCTGGGTGGGGCTTGTGCGAACGCACGGTGTCCATCATGCGAGCGCATCAGCCGAGCAGGCCCAGCGCCCCAGCGCCCAGCCGAGCTGTCCAAGGTCCAAATTCAAGTTGCCCGGGCCAACCATCAAATCTGACAATTCCTCCTCGACCAAAATGTTCCAAATGAAAAATAAGGTGGAAGATGTCGAAGCTCCAAGGAGAGCGCCCGAGCCGATTGGCTGTTGGCCCAATTACCAAGCAAAGGCCCCGCGCGCATAGGCACCAAAACCAAGTCGCTCGACCAAACCATGGAATCTGGAAAATCTGGCTCGACCAGAGTGTTTAAAATACCAAATGACTCGGAGAATCTCAAATCCCAGAAAAAAATGCCCGAGTGAAATCATCCATGGCCAAGAAAACGAAGTCGCGCCCGAGCCCCGCCCAGGTCGCGCCCGAGACGACACGAGTCAGTGCCCGAGACAACACCCGGCACGCCCGAGGCCAGCGCCTGAGGCCGCGACCGAGAAAACCTGGCCCGCGTCCGAGTCCTTACCGAGGCCTGCGCACACGCTGAACTTCAAATCAGGCCACGACCATGTTCCGACCAGATTCCGGCAAAAGTACTTCGACCAAAAGGCTTAGGGTTGCTTCAACATTCAAGAGCAAGCACCTCCAGCCCAATTTCCGGCCATTACTATTCACAAGTGGTTTTCAAACCACTAGTGGTGCCGGAATAGTGTCAAATAGTGCCGGAATAGTGTTGTCATCATCACAAAGGGAGGAAGACCTCAAGTAACCCACCATTTTTGGAGGAAGACCTCAAGTAGGCCACCATTTTTCAAGGAGGATGCAAGTGGGAAGGCAAGTGGCAAATGCAAGTGGATGGCAAGTTAGCTTGAGATCTTTCCAAGCAAATGCAAGTGGCCAAGGCATGTGGAGCTCTCCTATTGGCCATGGGCGTGTGGATGGCGTGTGGATGGCTTGTGGTGGCGTGTGGATGGCTTGTGGTGGCTCATGTGGAGGCTTGTGGTTGGAGGAGAAAATGGATGGCTTGGATGAATGCAAGTGTGTTCCAATCCAATGGTTGATTTGGGATATTTCTCCTCCAAAACTTAGCCTCCAAGTCTTCATTTGTCTATAAATAGAGGCCTTGCCTCATGTAATATGTGTGCTCAACACCCCCTTAGTGCCGAGAGGCTTGTTCATTAGGGAGAAGAGAGCTTATCTCTCTTCTCCACACCTTCACCTCAATGAAAACACATCTTTACTTGTTCTTGTTCTTGATACCCAAGCTTTCTCACTTGTTCTCTTTACTTGCTTGTACCAAAGTGAAGGCTACTTGTATTCCTTGACATGAATACAAGTAGCTAAGCTTTCTTTACTTTCTTGTTGTTACAAAAGCTTACGGTTCCTCTTACTTTCTGTTGTCACGGTTACCTTCCTTGTTCTAGCCTAGACTACTTGTATTCCTTGACATGAGTACAAGTAGTTGAAGCTATGGTTCTTGTTACAAAGCTCACGGCTACTTTCCTTTGTTTTCCTTGTTCTCTTTGTTTTCCTTGTTCCAAGTCAAGGCTACTTGTATTCCTTGACATGAATACAAGTAGCTAAGGCTTATATTCGGTTGAGGGTTCTCACCCTTGTGTAAATATCTTGAGATTTTTGCACTTAAATGTTGTTTTACACTTCTCTAGTCCTTGAGCTTAGCAACACCTTTGTCGGGTTGTTTAAGCAAGGATAGAACTAGAAGCCTAAAGCTTTGTCAAGCTTAGTTGTGGAGTACCACCTTTGTCGGGGTACTAGGGTTGTCACCTTTGTCGGGACAACCACATAACACCTTGATGGGTTTGAAGGTGTGGAGTACCACCTTTGTCGGGGTATTTGGGTTGTCACCTTTGTCGGGACAACCACACTTAGAAGTGTGAAACAAATCATTTGAAGTCAATGATAGATAGGTCACAAGAAGAGACCCTAGATCGAATCCATTCCTTCCATTACTTGTTGTTGCTCACAGTTACAAAGGCTCATGGTTACAAAAGCTCACGGGTACACAAAGCCCACAGGTACGTTTACTTTCCTTAAACTTGTCTTAACTTTCAGTCATTTACTTTCAGTACATAAAAAAACAACCAAAAAACCCAATTGTATTTACTTTCATTTTCTATCTTTTAAAGAACAACTAATCCACACTGACTCTCTTGGGTTCGACCCCTACTTACCACTTGCTACCCAGTAGTGAAGTCGCGAGTAGCGGACTTATAAATATATTTTGTACAGACTGCCTTTAACGACGAGGTAACGATCTGTCAAATTGGCGCCGTTGCTGGGGAGTTGTGCATCGGAGTAGTTGTTCTTTTACCTTTTTGATTTTCTTTTTCCTTTGTTGTTGTCATTTTTTTTACTCACCCCCTTTGTATTTAGAAGGAATATGACTTTGCATGTAAGGGAATGTATCGGGCTTGGTACAAATTTTAGCAGGCCGGGTACGAATTTTAGTGAGTTCGGGACCTCATGCGTTCGCATGCTTTGTACCATGCGTTCGCATGATCTCCTGCAGACTAGGGAAGTCGACCTCGTGCGAGCTCGCAAGGCTCTTATTCGAGTGCACAACAATTCCATGCGACTGGCCGGGTTCATGCGAACGCATGACCCTGAGCAATTTGCGCCGAGGCCTTCCAGCTTAAGTTTCGCCGGACCAAATCCAAATCTGTCCAGCCCAGGCCCTGTCATGTGCTCCTACAACCACGACACCATAAGGGGAGTTCTTCTTTTTGACCCTTCTTTTTAAGTCATATCCTTTCCTGCGTTCAAAAGTGTGGGGGTAATTGAGTAATAGTTGTACATAAGTAAACAACATGTTTTGAGAATATACACCTCCATGATGTAAAAATAGATAGATCCGATTCATGCATTTCCTTGTGAAAACTAAATTATGTAAGAACATGTGTATTTAACTTTCTATTTGTCCTTGTGTGCCAAGATAAAAGTAGGATGTGGAGTTGAAAGAAATGCCCTAGAGAGGCTTGACAAGCATTCAAGGGACCGGATCCTTACTTTACGGTTATGTGAAAATTGTGGAGGCTGCAATTCGGGCTTGTTGGTGAAGAGTGGACTCCGCCGTGTAGCGTCTATGCGAGAGGCGGGACGGGAATCAAACCGTCCATTCTCTAGTCCAAAGTAGCCGGGAAAATAGATGAGCGACCCTCATCTTGACCCGCGCGAAAAATGCAAGGATGAGAAGGAGCGGGGAGGTATTTCCATATGCTCTCGGGCGATGATTGGACCTCCCAAAAGTGAAGAAATGGACGAGCAATCATCAAAGGAGCAAAGCTCAAAGAAGAAAAGAAAGAAATCAGCCAATATGATGAAACCAAACCGAAGCAAAAGTGATGTTCTCAAAGAGTCAAATCAAAGGCCAAAGGCCAAATCACTACAAAAAGCTGTCCAACCACACAACAAATCAAAAGAGCTCGACCCATTAGCTCGAATCAATCACGTGCTAGAAGAAGCAAGTAACATAACCATATAGTAAGATCGGATCCGAGAGTGCAGTTCAAAGGCCTAAAAAGGACTATCTCCCAATCATCCAAATTAATTTGCATCTCAGCTCAAAGGTAACAAATATCTAGTTACTTCCTTGTTTGAGCACAATTTCTTTTGGAAACAAGTAAGTTATGCATGCTAAGGTGAAATCTAGTTTTGCATCTCACATTCATATATAGGACTTGGGGTATTCATTGTTCCTCTTTTGACTAGACTTGTTCGGGACGAACAAGATTAAGTGTGGGGGTGTTTGATGGAGCATATTTATATGATTCATTAAGTACTACTAAACCCAGCAATTAGACATTTGGTCATACGAACAAGTGCTTGTTAATGCCTTTTTGTGTATACAGGCAATTTTGGAGTCTAAAGAGGAAACAACCTTAAAAAGGGAGATTTGAGCCAAAATCATCACAGGGCCACTTCATGCAAGCGCACAAGAAGATCCATGCGAGCGCACAAAAATTTCATGCGACTGGTCGGGCTTGTGCGAACGCACGGTGTCCATCATGCGAGCGCATCAGCCGAGCAGGCCCAGCGCCCAACCGAGCTGTCCAAGGTCCAAATTCAAGTTGCCCGGGCCAACCATCAAATCTGACAATTCCGCCTCGACCAAAATGTTCCAAATGGAAAATAAGGTGGAAGATGTCGAAGCTCCAAGGAGAGCGCCCGAGCCGATTGGCTGTTGGCCCAATTACCAAGCAAAGGCCCCGCGCGCATAGGCACCAAAACCAAGTCGCTCGACCAAACCATGGAATCTGGAAAATCTGGCTCGACCAGAGTGTTTAAAATACCAAATGACTCGGAGAATCTCAAATCCCAGAAAAAATGCCCAAGTGAAATCATCCATGGCCAAGAAAACGAAGTCGCGCCCGAGCCCCGCCCAGGTCGCGCTCGAGACGACACGAGTCAGCGCCCGAGACAACACCCGGCACGCCCGAGGCCAGCGCCCGAGGCCGCGACCGAGAAAACCTGGCCCGCGTCCGAGTCCTTACCGAGGCCTGCGCACACGCTGAACTTCAAATCAGGCCACGACCATGTTCCGACCAGATTTCGGCAAAAGTACTTCGACCAAAAGGCTTAGGGTTGCTTCAACATTCAAGAGCAAGCACCTCCAGCCCAATTTCCGGCCATTACTATTCACAAGTGGTTTTCAAACCACTAGTGGTGCCGGAATAGTGTCAAATAGTGCCGGAATAGTGTTGTCATCATCACAAAGGGAGGAAGACCTCAAGTAGCCCACCATTTTTCAAGGAGGATGCAAGTGGGAAGGCAAGTGGCAAATGCAAGTGGCCAAGGCATGTGGAGCTCTCCTATTGGCCATGGGCGTGTGGATGGCGTGTGGATGGCGTGTGGATGGCTTGTGGTGGCGTGTGGATGGCTTGTGGTGGCTCATGTGGAGGCTTGTGGTTGGAGGAGAAAATGGATGGCTTGGATGAATGCAAGTGTGTTCCAATCCAATGGTTGATTTGGGATATTTCTCCTCCAAAACTTAGCCTCCAAGTCTTCATTTGTCTATAAATAGAGGCCTTGCCTCATGTAATATGTGTGCTCAACACCCCCTTAGTGCCGAGAGGCTTGTTCATTAGGGAGAAGAGAGCTTATCTCTCTTCTCCACACCTTCACCTCAATGAAAACACATCTTTACTTGTTCTTGTTCTTGATACCCAAGCTTTCTCACTTGTTCTCTTTACTTGCTTGTACCAAAGTGAAGGCTACTTGTATTCCTTGACATGAATACAAGTAGCTAAGCTTTCTTTACTTTCTTGTTGTTACAAAAGCTTACGGTTCCTCTTACTTTCTGTTGTCACGGTTACCTTCCTTGTTCTAGCCTAGACTACTTGTATTCCTTGACATGAGTACAAGTAGTTGAAGCTATGGTTCTTGTTACAAAGCTCACGGCTACTTTCCTTTGTTTTCCTTGTTCTCTTTGTTTTCCTTGTTCCAAGTCAAGGCTACTTGTATTCCTTGACATGAATACAAGTAGCTAAGGCTTATATTCGGTTGAGGGTTCTCACCCTTGTGTCAATATCTTGAGATTTTTGCACTTAAATGTTGTTTTACACTTCTCTAGTCCTTGAGCTTAGCAACACCTTTGTCGGGTTGTTTAAGCAAGGATAGAACTAGAAGCCTAAAGCTTTGACAAGCTTAGTTGTGGAGTACCACCTTTGTCGGGGTACTAGGGTTGTCACCTTTGTCGGGACAACCACATAACACCTTGATGGGTTTGAAGGTGTGGAGTACCACCTTTGTCGGGGTATTTGGGTTGTCACCTTTGTCGGGACAACCACACTTAGAAGTGTGAAACAAATCATTTGAAGTCAATGATAGATAGGTCACAATAAGAGACCCTAGATCGAATCCATTCCTTCCATTACTTGTTGTTGCTCACAGTTACAAAGGCTCATGGTTACAAAAGCTCACGGGTACACAAAGCCCACAGGTATGTTTACTTTCCTTAAACTTGTCTTAACTTTCAGTACATAAAAAAACAACCAAAAAACCCAATTGTATTTACTTTCATTTTCTATCTTTTAAAGAACAACTAATCCACACTGACTCTCTTGGGTTCGACCCCTACTTACCACTTGCTACCCAGTAGTGAAGTCGCGAGTAGCGGACTTATAAATATATTTTGTACAGACTGCCTTTAATGACGAGGTAACGATCTGTCAAATTGGCGCCGTTGTCGGGGAGTTGTGCATCGGAGTAGTTGTTCTTTTACCTTTTTGATTTTCTTTTTCCTTTGTTGTTGTCGTTTTTTTTACTCACCCCCTTTGTATTTAGAAGGAATATGACTTTGCATGTAAGGGAATGTATCGGGCTTGGTACAAATTTTAGCAGGCCGGGTACGAATTTTAGTGAGTTCGGGACCTCATGCGTTCGCATGCTTTGTACCATGCGTTCGCATGATCTCCTGCAGACTAGGGAAGTCGACCTCGTGCGAGCTCGCAAGGCTCTTATGCGATCGCACAACAATTCCATGCGACTGGCCGGGTTCATGCGAACGCATGACCCTGAGCAATTTGCGCCGAGGCCTTCCAGCTTAAGTTTCGCCGGACCAAATCCAAATCTGTCCAGCCCAGGCCCTGTCATGTGCTCCTACAACCACGACACCATAAGGGGAGTTCTTCTTTTTGACCCTTCTTTTTAAGTCATATCCTTTCCTGCGTTCAAAAGTGTGGGGGTAATTGAGTAATAGTTGTACATAAGTAAACAACATGTTTTGAGAATATACACCTCCATGATGTAAAAATAGATAGATCCGATTCATGCATTTCCTTGTGAAAACTAAATTATGTAAGAACAAGTGTATTTAACTTTCTATTTGTCCTTGTGTGCCAAGATAAACGTAGGATGTGGAGTTGAAATAAATGCCCTAGAGAGGCTTGACAAGCATTCAAGGGACCGGATCCTTACTTTACGGTTATGTGAAAATTGTGGAGGCTGCACTTCGGGCTTGTTGGTGAAGAGTGGACTCCGCCGTGCAGCGTCTATGCGAGAGGCGGGACGAGAATCAAACCGTCCATTCTCTAGTCCAAAGTAGCCGGGAAAATAGATGAGCGACCCTCATCTTGACCCGCGCGAAAAATGCAAGGATGAGATGGAGCGGGGAGGTATTTCCATATGCTCTCGGGCGATGATTGGACCTTGATGGACCATAATTATATGAATCATAAACACAGTTAAACCCACCAAATTAGACTGTTTGTCTGTCTAACTTCTACTTGTTAGTCCCGATATATTTCCACAGGGCAAATTAGAGATTAAAGTGAAAACACGCTAAGGAGAGGCTTTTAGCACAGAAAAGATATCAGGAGTCATTCCAAGGTCAAGATCATATGCCGACTGAAGAAATATCAAGGATCCTGACGTTGAATCACTCATAACAAACTGTGCAGAAATGGAATCAAGTCAGCCCAGTGCCAAAATACACTGACAGTTTTGTGAAAAGACAGCACAAAACTGTACAAAACTCACATATGGGCAAGATGACTTGTGACTTGAAGAAGAGGTGGCCAAGGAGGAAAACCACCCCACAACCACCACCCACCACCGGCGGCTCCTCCACCCTCCTCCTCCATGTGACCGGCAACTTGCCTTGGAGGTGGAAGAAACCACCATTTGCTCCTCCTCCTCCACCTCCTACCGGCGGCTGCCCTCCACCTCTCCTCCTCCGCCACTTGCCTCCTCCTTCTTGGCTCCTCCTCCTCCTCTTCTCCTCCCTTGGATCAAAAGCATCACCACCCTCCATCCTCCTCCCCTTTAGCTATAAATAGAGGCTCACCCCTCCTCATTTGTATCATCCATCCTCAAATCAACAATTCACTTATCTCTCTACATTTTGTTACTTGTAAGTTTGGTTTATGAAATAATACTCCTGTTTGTTCTTGAGTATTATACTTTAGAGAATACTCCTGTTGGTTCTTGAGTATTCAGTAGGAAATTAGGAGTACTCCTGTTGGTTCTTGAGTACTCCACCCCTTTCCCTCTTACTGCTGCTGTCAAAAACCCCCGAGTATTTTGCTATGGACTTCTCCTCCATGGACAGGCGTAGCTAAACTCCTCGTTCGGCGGAAGGTATAATCTTGTATTATATAATGTTATAATTAGTTTAGTCTATCTTCTCTGAAATCAATACTTGTTTTATGTGCCATATATAAAAGTTAGAATGTCTAAGGTCGAGTGAACCATTTGGGAATGTGACCAGTAGGGTCCAAATTCGTAAGCTCTTCCTTAGATATTCGTGATCACACTCGGGTAAGTGGACCATTTGGAAACTGGACCAAGGGGACCAAATGGAGAAACTTATCTGAAGAGGTCGACTATCCTAAAAACTATTTGGAAACTGGACCAAAGGGACCAAATGGATGCACACCAGACTAGTACACTTTAATCCGTGTTCATTCTAGTCAAAATAGAACAAGTAATCGGTGTTGCAAGTCTTGTGCTGGAAATGGCCTCGATTCATCGTTTTGAATACTTAGAAGATTTACTAAAATAATAAACATGTTATAATACAAGAATACCTGAAGCCGAACACTTTTCCTTCAATCACAAAAACCCCCTGTATTTACTTTTAATTAGTATAACTGTCTCGATCAATCACAACCCTCAACCGCTCAACAACCGGAGGAATCAGCAATCACGCATCACCCACTGTAAGTCTTCTAACCCTTACTTTCAGTATTTATTTTCTGTATTTACTTTTCCGCACAAAAAACCCAAAAAACCAAAAACAGTAGTTTAATCACTCGCGCTAAAATCTCAACCAACCTAAAACAAGCTCCCTTGCTGTACAAATCTCCCTCAAAGAATAACTTATTCCCCTAATTCCTCTGGGTTCGACCCCTACTTACCACTTACTACCCAGTAGTGTAGTCGCGAGTAGCGGACATTATAAATTTATTTGTACAAAATCGCTTCGACGACGAGCGGTTCTGTCAGACCTCCCAAAAGTGAAGAAATGGACGAGCAATCATCAAAGGAGCAAAGCTCAAAGAAGAAAAGAAAGAAATCAGCCAATATGATGAAACCAAACCGAAGCAAAAGTGATGTACTCAAAGAGTCAAATCAAAGGCCAAAGGCCAAATCACTACAAAAAGCTGTCCAACCACACAACAAATCAAAAGAGCTCGACCCATTAGCTCGAATCAATCACGTGCTAGAAGAAGCAAGTAACATAACCATATAGTAAGATCGGATCCGAGAGTGCAGTTCAAAGGCCTAAAAAGGACTATCTCCCAATCATCCAAATTAATTTGCATCTCGGCTCAAAGGTAACAAGTATCTAGTTACTTCCTTGTTTGAGCACAATTTCTTTTGGAAACAAGTAAGTTATGCATGCTAAGGTGAAATCTAGTTTTGCATCTCACATTCATATATAGGACTTGGGGTATTCATTGTTCCTCTTTTGACTAGACTTGTTCGGGACGAACAAGATTAAGTGTGGGGGTGTTTGATGGAGCATATTTATATGATTCATTAAGTACTACTAAACCCAGCAATTAGACATTTGGTCATACGAACAAGTGCTTGTTAATGCTTTTTTGTGCATACAGGCAATTTTGGAGTCTAAAGAGGAAACAACCTTAAAAAGGGAGATTTGAGCCAAAATCATCACAGGGCCACTTCATGCGAGCGCACAAGAAGATCCATGCGAGCGCACAAAAATTTCATGCGACTGGTCGGGCTTGTGCGAACGCACGGTGTCCATCATGCGAGCGCATCAGCCGAGCAGGCCCAGCGCCCAGCCGAGCTGTCCAAGGTCCAAATTCAAGTTGCCCGGGCCAACCATCAAATCTGACAATTCCGCCTCGACCAAAATGTTCCAAATGGAAAATAAGGTGGAAGATGTCGAAGCTCCAAGGAGAGCGCCCGAGCCGATTGGCTGTTGGCCCAATTACCAAGCAAAGGCCCCGCGCGCATAGGCACCAAAACCATGGAATCTGGAAAATATGGCTCGACCAGAGTGTTTAAAATACCAAATGACTCGGAGAATCTCAAATCCCAGAAAAAATGCCCGAGTGAAATCATCCATGGCCAAGAAAACGAAGTCGCGCCCGAGCCCCGCCCAGGTCGCGCCCGAGACGACACGAGTCAGCGCCCGAGACAACACCCGGCACGCCCGAGGCCAGCGCCCAAGGCCGCGACCGAGAAAACCAGGCCCGTGTCCGAGTCCTTACCGAGGCCTGCGCACACGCTGAACTTCAAATCAGGCCACGACCATGTTCCGACCAGATTTCGGCAAAAGTACTTCGACAAAAAGGCTTAGGGTTGCTTCAACATTCAAGAGCAAGCACCTCCAGCCCAATTTCCGGCCATTACTATTCACAAGTGGTTTTCAACCCACTAGTGGTGCCGGAATAGTGTCAAATAGTGCCGGAATAGTGTTGTCATCATCACAAAGGGAGGAAGACCTCAAGTAGCCCACCATTTTTGGAGGAAGACCTCAAGTAGCCCACCATTTTTCAAGGAGGATGCAAGTGGGAAGGCAAGTGGCAAATGCAAGTGGATGGCAAGTTAGCTTGAGATCTTTCCAAGCAAATGCAAGTGGCCAAGGCATGTGGAGCTCTCCTATTGGCCATGGGCGTGTGGATGGCGTGTGGATGGCTTGTGGTGGCGTGTGGATGGCTTGTGGTGGCTCATGTGGAGGCTTGTGGTTGGAGGAGAAAATGGATGGCTTGGATGAATGCAAGTGTGTTCCAATCCAATGGTTGATTTGGGATATTTCTCCTCCAAAACTTAGCCTCCAAGTCTTCATTTGTCTATAAATAGAGGCCTTGCCTCATGTAATATGTGTCCTCAACACCCCTTAGTGCCGAGAGGCTTGTTCATTAGGGAGAAGAGAGCTTATCTCTCTTCTCCACACCTTCACCTCAATGAAAACACATCTTTACTTGTTCTTGTTCTTGATACCCAAGCTTTCTCACTTGTTCTCTTTACTTGCTTGTACCAAAGTGAAGGCTACTTGTATTCCTTGACATGAATACAAGTAGCTAAGCTTTCTTTACTTTCTTGTTGTTACAAAAGCTTACGGTTCCCCTTACTTTCTGTTGTCACGGTTACCTTCCTTGTTCTAGCCTAGACTACTTGTATTCCTTGACATGAGTACAAGTAGTTGAAGCTATGGTTCTTGTTACAAAGCTCACGGCTAGTTTCCTTTGTTTTCCTTGTTCTCTTTGTTTTCCTTGTTCCAAGTCAAGGCTACTTGTATTCCTTGACATGAATACAAGTAGCTAAGGCTTATATTCGGTTGAGGGTTCTCACCCTTGTGTCAATATCTTGAGATTTTTGCACTTAAATGTTGTTTTACACTTCTCTAGTCCTTGAGCTTAGCAACACCTTTGTCGGGTTGTTTAAGCAAGGATAGAACTAGAAGCCTAAAGCTTTGTCAAGCTTAGTTGTGGAGTACCACCTTTGTCGGGGTACTAGGGTTGTCACCTTTGTCGGGACAACCACATAACACCTTGATGGGTTTGAAGGTGTGGAGTACCACCTTTGTCGGGGTATTTGGGTTGTCACCTTTGTCGGGACAACCACACTTAGAAGTGTGAAACAAATCATTTGAAGTCAATGATAGATAGGTCACAAGAAGAGACCCTAGATCGAATCCATTCCTTCCATTACTTGTTGTTGCTCACAGTTACAAAGGCTCATGGTTACAAAAGCTCACGGGTACACAAAGCCCACAGGTACGTTTACTTTCCTTAAACTTGTCTTAACTTTCAGTCATTTACTTTCAGTACATAAAAAAACAACCAAAACACCCAATTGTATTTACTTTCATTTTCTATCTTTTAAAGAACAACTAATCCACACTGACTCTCTTGGGTTCGACCCCTACTTACCACTTGCTACCCAGTAGTGAAGTCGCGAGTAGCGGACTTATAAATATATTTTGTACAGACTGCCTTTAACGACGAGGTAACGATCTGTCAAATTGGTGCCGTTGCCGGGGAGTTGTGCATCAGAGTAGTTGTTCTTTTACCTTTTTGATTTTCTTTTTCCTTTGTTGTTGTCGTTTTTTTTACTCACCCCCTTTGTATTTAGAAGGAATATGACTTTGCATGTAAGGGAATGTATCGGGCTTGGTACAAATTTTAGCAGGCCGGGTACGAATTTTAGTGAGTTCGGGACCTCATGCGTTCGCATGCTTTGTACCATGCGTTCGCATGATCTCTTGCAGACTAGGGAAGTCGACCTCGTGCGAGCTCGCAAGGCTCTTATGCGAGCGCACAACAATTCCATGCGACTGGCCGGGTTCATGCGAACGCATGACCCTGAGCAATTTGCGCCGAGGCCTTCCAGCTTAAGTTTCGCCGGACCAAATCCAAATCTGTCCAGCCCAGGCCCTGTCATGTGCTCCTACAACCACGACACCATAAGGGGAGTTCTTCTTTTTGACCCTTCTTTTTAAGTCATATCCTTTCCTGCGTTCAAAAGTGTGGGGGTAATTGAGTAATAGTTGTACATAAGTAAACAACATGTTTTGAGAATATACACCTCCATGATGTAAAAATAGATAGATCCGATTCATGCATTTCCTTGTGAAAACTAAATTATGTAAGAACATGTGTATTTAACTTTCTATTTGTCCTTGTGTGCCAAGATAAACGTAGGATGTGGAGTTGAAAGAAATGCCCTAGAGAGGCTTGACAAGCATTCAAGGGACCGGATCCTTACTTTACGGTTATGTGAAAATTGTGGAGGCTGCACTTCGGGCTTGTTGGTGAAGAGTGGACTCCACCGTGCAGCGTCTATGCGAGAGGCGGGACGGGAATCAAACCGTCCATTCTCTAGTCCAAAGTAGCCGGGAAAATAGATAAGCGACCCTCATCTTGACCCGCGCGAAAAATGCAAGGATGAGAAGGAGCGGGGAGGTATTTCCATATGCTCTCGGGCGATGATTGGACCTTCCAAAAGTGAAGAAATGGACGAGCAATCATCAAAGGAGCAAAGCTCAAAGAAGAAAAGAAAGAAATCAGCCAATATGATGAAACCAAACCGAAGCAAAAGTGATGTACTCAAAGAGTCAAATCAAAGGCCAAAGGCCAAATCACTACAAAAAGCTGTCCAACCACACAACAAATCAAAAGAGCTCGACCCATTAGCTCGAATCAATCACGTGCTAGAAGAAGCAAGTAACATAACCATATAGTAAGATCGGATCCGAGAGTGCAGTTCAAAGGCCTAAAAAGGACTATCTCCCAATCATCCAAATTAATTTGCATCTCGGCTCAAAGGTAACAAGTATCTAGTTACTTCCTTGTTTGAGCACAATTTCTTTTGGAAACAAGTAAGTTATGCATGCTAAGGTGAAATCTAGTTTTGCATCTCACATTCATATATAGGACTTGGGGTATTCATTGTTCCTCTTTTGACTAGACTTGTTCGGGACGAACAAGATTAAGTGTGGGGGTGTTTGATGGAGCATATTTATATGATTCATTAAGTACTACTAAACCCAGCAATTAGACATTTGGTCATACGAACAAGTGCTTGTTAATGCCTTTTTGTGTATACAGGCAATTTTGGAGTCTAAAGAGGAAACAACCTTAAAAAGGGAGATTTGAGCCAAAATCATCACAGGGCCACTTCATGCGAGCGCACAAGAAGATCCATGCGAGCGCACAAAAATTTCATGCGACTGGTCGGGCTTGTGCGAACGCACGGTGTCCATCATGCGAGCGCATCAGCCAAGCAGGCCCAGCGCCCCAGCGCCCAGCCGAGCTGTCCAAGGTCCAAATTCAAGTTGCCCGGGCCAACCATCAAATCTGACAATTCCGCCTCGACCAAAATGTTCCAAATGGAAAATAAGGTGGAAGATGTCGAAGCTCCAAGGAGAGCGCCCTAGCCGATTGGCTGTTGGCCCAATTACCAAGCAAAGGCCCCGCGCGCATAGGCACCAAAACCAAGTCGCTCGACCAAACCATGGAATCTGGAAAATCTGGCTCGACCAGAGTGTTTAAAATACCAAATGACTCGGAGAATCTCAAATCCCAGAAAAAATGCCCAAGTGAAATCATCCATGGCCAAGAAAACGAAGTCGCGCCCGAGCCCCGCCCAGGTCGCGCCCGAGACGACACGAGTCAGCGCCCGAGACAACACCCGGCACGCCCGAGGCCAGCGCCCGAGGCCGCGACCGAGAAAACCAGGCCCGCGTCCGAGTCCTTACCGAGGCCTGCGCACACGCTGAACTTCAAATCAGGCCACGACCATGTTCCGACCAGATTCCGGCAAAAGTACTTCGACCAAAAGGCTTAGGGTTGCTTCAACATTCAAGAGCAAGCACCTCCAGCCCAATTTCCGGCCATTACTATTCACAAGTGGTTTTCAAACCACTAGTGGTGCCGGAATAGTGTCAAATAGTGCCGGAATAGTGCTGGAATAGTGTTGTCATCATCACAAAGGGAGGAAGACCTCAAGTAGCCCACCATTTTTGGAGGAAGACCTCAAGTAGCCCACCATTTTTTAAGGAGGATGCAAGTGGGAAGGCAAGTGGCAAATGCAAGTGGATGACAAGTTGGCTTGAGATCTTTCCAAGCAAATGCAAGTGGCCAAGGCATGTGGAGCTCTCCTATTGGCCATGGGCGTGTGGATAGCTTGTGGATGGCTTGTGGTGGCGTCTGGATGGCTTGTGGTGGCTCATGTGGAGGCTTGTGGTTGGAGGAGAAAATGGATGGCTTGGATGAATGCAAGTGTGTTCCAATCCAATGGTTGATTTGGGATATTTCTCCTCCAAAACTTAGCCTCCAAGTCTTCATTTGTCTATAAATAGAGGCCTTGCCTCATGTAATATGTGTTCTCAACACCCCCTTAGTGCCGAGAGGCTTGTTCATTAGGGAGAAGAGAGCTTATCTCTCTTCTCCACACCTTCACCTCAATGAAAACACATCTTTACTTGTTCTTGTTCTTGATACCCAAGCTTTCTCACTTGTTCTCTTTACTTGCTTGTACCAAAGTGAAGGCTACTTGTATTCCTTGACATGAATACAAGTAGCTAAGCTTTCTTTACTTTCTTGTTGTTACAAAAGCTTACGGTTCCTCTTACTTTCTGTTGTCACGGTTACCTTCCTTGTTCTAGCCTAGACTACTTGTATTCCTTGACATGAGTACAAGTAGTTGAAGCTATGGTTCTTGTTACAAAGCTCACGGCTAGTTTCCTTTGTTTTCCTTGTTCTCTTTGTTTTCCTTGTTCCAAGTCAAGGCTACTTGTATTCCTTGACATGAATACAAGTAGCTAAGGCTTATATTCGGTTGAGGGTTCTCACCCTTGTGTCAATATCTTGAGATTTTTGCACTTAAATGTTGTTTTACACTTCTCTAGTCCTTGAGCTTAGCAACACCTTTGTCGGGTTGTTTAAGCAAGGATAGAACTAGAAGCCTAAAGCTTTGTCAAGCTTAGTTGTGGAGTACCACCTTTGTCGGGGTACTAGGGTTGTCACCTTTGTCGGGACAACCACATAACACCTTGATGGTTTTGAAGGTGTGGAGTACCACCTTTGTCGGGGTATTTGGGTTGTCACCTTTGTCGGGACAAAACAAATCATTTGAAGTCAATGATAGATAGGTCACAAGAAGAGACCTTAGATCGAATCCATTCCTTCCATTACTTGTTGTTGCTCACAGTTACAAAGGCTCATGGTTACAAAAGCTCACGGGTACACAAAGCCCACAGGTACGTTTACTTTCCTTAAACTTGTCTTAACTTTCAGTCATTTACTTTCAGTACATAAAAAAACAACCAAAAAACCCAATTGTATTTACTTTCATTTTCTATCTTTTAAAGAACAACTAATCCACACTGACTCTCTTGGGTTCGACCCCTACTTACCACTTGCTACCCAGTAGTGAAGTCGCGAGTAGCGGACTTATAAATATATTTTGTACAGACTGCCTTTAACGACGAGGTAACGATCTGTCAGCTAGGCAGTTACAAGGTGTAAGTGTAAGTCCACGTGAAAGCTCTATACTCGTAATAAAGATTTTTTGTCCCTTTTCCGGATGTGGGAAATCCCCCAGAGTAGGCGTAGCCGAACTGGGTTATCATTCTGTGCGTGCTCCTGTTTTATTGTTTTGTTTGTTGAACTGTTGTGGAGAGAGTTCAAGGTCGGTCGGAACTGCACCTTGAACACTTGCTTGAACAGGGGATAGAATTTCAAGATGTGCCAGCAGGTGTTATCTCAGGAAGTCAGTAAAGAGTTGAGACAGTTCAGCCCCAAGAAACCTCTGACCCAGTGCCAGTATCGGTGGAAGAGCCAGCTAGAGGTCCAGACAATGTACAAAGTGGTGTGCATAATAATGATCAAGCGAGGGAAGAATCAGAAGCCCGTGTGGAGATGGAACTTCCAGTTTTTCAAGACGTTGAACTACAGGAAGCTGGTCTGTCAGACCCCAAGTCAGACACCCCACCAGAAGATGCTGAAGATGCCATTCCGCTGTCTGAACTGAGGAAGGCTAAGAAGGCCAAAGGAAAGAAGATGGTTTCTGGTGTGAGTCCTGTCAAGAAGGATGGTGTACGGAGTGCAGAGGCAGGTCAGGTTGCAGGGGGAGTTGGTGCAACTAAGAAGAGAAAAAGAGAAGTTCCAATTCCTGCTGAAGAGGATGCTCCTGCCGGCATTGTAAAGAATGGCATCTGGTTTGTGAACAAGGATGCTGCCAAAAATTGGAAGTCGGTTCAGAAAAGGAAAATTATTCCAGAGAGGTTTCTTGATGAGTCGCGCTACAAAGGGAAGGAAGTTGGCCATGTCCTAAAACAGTCATGCCTGATCTGGACCCTGACAAGGAGCAGACCCTTCAACGAGCAGCTGGTGCGAGAGGCGATTGCGAACCTCCCTCCGCAGTTTGGTGTGGTAGGAGATAAGGACTATGGAGTGGTGTATGTTTGAAGTAGAAGAGTTGAACTCGATCCGGATCTCATCAACGTCTATTTCTCCATGGATGATCCGGCAGTAGATGAGGAGGAATCAAATTATAACAAAATTGCCAACACTATTACGGCGGGTTCATACCCTTGGTGGCCCGACACTGTGATTCCTACAGCAGACTTGACAACATTCTACTCTATGATGTTCTTCATTGCTGTGTTCAACTAGAAGCCCTCATCTCATCGCTCTACGGTCAGCAAAGAAGTGGCTCAACTGATATATCAGATTGGGAACAAGATGCTCTTCAACCTGGGCAGGGTTATTGATGGACCATATTTATATGATTTATTAAGACAGTTAAACCCACCAAATTAGACTCTTTGTCTATTTAACTTTTGCTTGTTAGTTCTGATATTTATCTACAGGGTATTTTGAAGTCTAGAGACGATACGAGCTAAAAAGGAGTTTTAAAGCTGAAAATGAATTACAAGTCACTACAGGACACGACCAGATTCCGACTGTACAACTTTCATGAACTTGACATGGAATCACTCAAAACAAGTCCAACCGAAGAGCAACCAGAGTCAGACCGGAGCTGAAAGGGAACCGATGGCTTTTGGGAAAAGATCTCAACTCACCCACTCCCCTCCACCTAGCCGGCGGCTTTGGCCATGGAAATGACACATGGGGGGGGGGGGGCGGCTCTCCTCCCTTGCCACCTCACCCCGGCGGCTCTAGCTCCTCCTCTCCCCTTGTGCCAAGTGTTGAGTCCTCCTTGCTCCTCCATGCCTATAAATAGAGCCTTCACCTCCTTGTATCCATATCTCATTCCAAACCATCATCCATAAGCTCTCACTTCTCTCTCGATTTTGGCACAATCCTTGTAACACTTTTCTTTGATATCAAAAGCTTTACAGTTTGTTCTTGAGTACTCCTGTCAGTTCTTGAAGTGTACTCAAGCATTTCCTTTACTTTTCCTATCTTTACTTTCGAAAACTTTACTTTCCTGTCTTTCAAAACCTTTACTTTTCCAAGTACTTAGCTATGGTATCCACACCTATGGATATTCGTAGCTAAACCCTTCATTCGGTTGAAGGGGTGTACTTGTATCATAAAATGTTTTAGACCCTTCTCTTAGTGCCTCTTTGTGTTCAACTTGTTCTAGGTGCCATATATTAGGTCAGAACTCCATTGGTTGAGTGGATGCTCGGAAGAGCAAAGCTCTGCCATGGGTTCGTGATCTTCCGTGGATAAGTGGAGGCTCAGAAGAGCACAGCTTATCTGTGGAAGTCAACCTCTTTTAAACACCATTTGGTTTATCTGGAATGATGATCAAATGGATGCACATACTAGAACAAGAGTTCTTTGTCTTGCAAAAGACTAGACGGTGTGGCAAGTCATGTGCTAGGAATAGCCTTGATACACTTTTGAACACTTAGTATGATCATTAGAGGTCGATGATAAATGGACTGTGATACAAGGCCCCTGATACCGAATCTTTCCTTTAATTAAAACATCACCTGTCACTTTACTTTCAGTACCATATCAACTGCTTACTTTCAGCAAGCCTTGTCCTTCAAGCAATTTACTTTCAGTATTTACTTTTCAGCATTTACATTTCAGCAAGCCTTGTCCTTCAAACAATTTACTTTCCGCATTTACTTTCCACAATTTACTTTTCAGTATTTACTTTCAGTCCTGTATTTACTTTCTTTACTTTCAGTCATTTACTTTTCAGTACTAAAATCACAACCAACCCACGTTACTTTCAGTACTAAAACCACAACCAACCCCCAACTGAATTTACTTTCGTGACAACCCCGTAAAGAACAACTATCCACTAATTCCCTTGGGTTCGACCCCCTACTTACCGCTTTACTAATCCAATAGTAGAGTCGCGAGTAGCGGACTTATAAATTTATCTTGCTTAGCACTCAACGACGTGCTCTGTCAGTTATGTTCAAACAAATTGCTGAACATATGACGAAGCCCACTGCACTGTCGTTAAGGTGCAATGTTCTTTGTACAAATAAATTTATATTGTTCCGCTACTCGCGACTACACTACTGGGTAGTAAGTGGTAAGTAGGGGTCGAACCCAAGGGAATTAGGGGGATATGTTGTTCTTTGAAAACTATACTAGCGGGGTATGTGTTTCAGGTTGATTGAGATTTTAGCGCGAGTAATTAAACTACTGTTTTTGGTTTTTTCGGTTTTTTATGCGGAAAGGTAAATACAGAAATTAAAATACTGAAAATAAAGGAGTTAAGAGAAGAAGACTTACAGTGGGTGATGCGTGATTGGTGAGTCCTCTGGTAGATGAGCGGTTGATGGTTGCAGTTGATCGAGCAATTTATACTAAGTAAATAAAAGTAAATACAGGGGGGGTTTTAATTCAAAGAAAGCATTCGGTTTCGGGGGCCTTGTATTATATCCTGTTTATCATCGACTCTTAGTGATCCTTCTAAGTATTCAAACGTGCATCAAGGCCATTCCAAGCACTCGATTTGCCACACTGTCTAGTCTTTTGCAAAGGTGTTCGAAAGCGTATCAAGGCCATTCCAACCACTCGATTTGCACACACTGTCTAGACTTTTGGAAAAGACGTAAAGCACTTGTTCTATTTAGACTAGCGCCAATACCCCTTTCAGGATATGCTAGTCTATGTGCATCCTTTTGGACTGTCTTTCCCGATTTATCCAAATGGTGTTTAAGAGAGGTCAAACTCCTCAGATAAGCTTTGCCATTCCAAGCATCCACTTATCCGAGTATGTTTACGAACTCCCACGGAAGAGCTTTGCCATTCCAAGCATCCACTCAACCTTGGAAGTTCTGGCCTAATATATGGCACATAGAACAAGTTTTGAATACAGAGAATAAATACTAAAATAGTCTAAAACATTTTATAAAACAAGAACACCCCTTCAACCGAATGAAGAGTTTAGCTACGAATATCCATAGAGGTGGATACCATAGCTAAATACTCAGAGGTTTTTGAAAACAGTAAGAGGGAAAGGGGTGGAATACTCAAGAACCAACAGGAGTATTCCCAATTTCCTACTGAATACTCAAGAACCAACAGGAGTATTCTCTAAAGTATAATACTCAAGAACCAACAGGAGTATTATTTCAAAACCAAACCAAACTTACAAAGTAACCAAATGTAGAGAGATAAGTGAATTACAATTTGTGGATGATGAAAATGAGAGGAGGAGCTCCTCCTTATATAGCCATGGGGGGAGGAAATGGAGGGTGGAGATGGCTTTGATCCAAGGGAGGAGAAGAGGAGGAAGGAGGAGGTGACACATGGGGGAATAGTGTAGCCGCCCATGTGAGGAGGAGGGTGGAGGGGGAGCCGTCGGTTGGAGGTGGTGGAATGGGGTGGCTTTCCTCCCTTGGCCACCTCTTCTTCAAGTGGCCGGTCACCTTGGCTAATGGATGCATTTTGTGAGTTTTGTGCAGTCTTTCACAAAACTGTCAGTGTGTTTTGGCCCCGGACTGACTTGATTCCTCTTCTGATTAATTTGCTATGAGTGTTTCAACGTCAGGATCCTTGAGATTTCTTCAGTCGGCATATGATCTTTGACCTTGGATTGACTCGTAACATCTTTTCTGCTTTAAAAGCTCCTCTTTAGCATGTATTCACTTTAGTCTCTAAAATACCCTGTAGAAATATATCGGGACTTACAAGTAGAAGTTAGATAGACAAACAGTCTAATTTGGTGGGTTTAACTGTGTTTTTGATTCGTATAATTATGGTCCATCAGATCACCCCACACTTTCAGTTGTTCGTCCCGAACAATGCTATTAAAGGGTGGTACTAAGTAAGTTTGCAAAATATGAAAATTAGACTGTGGGACTCGATTTATCCTAATTCATGCATTACTACTTATTACCAAATTGAAATGCGTAAATAAATAGAAGAAACTTAATACTTGTACCTCCGTGCTGAGATGCAAATTATATTGGATGTTTCGGGAGATATAGCCCTTTTTAGGCTCCTGGACTGCAACCTCGGGATCGTCTCGCACTATATGGTTTTCTTGTAGCTTTCTCTAGCACGTGATTTGGTTCGGGTTTCAATGGTTTGGTCTTTTTGATTTTCTTTTTGGCGAGGGACAACTTTTTTGTAGTGAATCGGCCTTTGGCCTTTGATTTGACTCTTTGAGTACTTCACTTTTGTTCGGTTAAAACCTTCACAATTTTGAGCCTTTGGCCTCTTGATTTGCTTCTTCGAGCTTTTGCCTTTTTAAGGCTTGCTAGTCCATTTTCTCAAGCCTTTTTTTGGGAGGTCCAATCATCGCCCGCGAGCATATGGAAATACCTCCCCGCTCCTCTCATCATTGCCGTTTCGCGCGGGTCAAGATGAGGGTCGCTCATCTATTTTCTCGGCTACTTTGACTAGAGAGAGGACGGTTTGATTCCCGTCCTCGCCTTTTTTCTTATTTTGCATAAACACTGCATGGCGGAGATGACTTCAATCTTCACTGAAATCCGAAGTGCAGCCTCCACTGACTTCGAAAACCATATAGCTAGATTCGATCCTTCGATTGCTTGCCAAGCCTCTCTAGGGCAGTTTATGTCAACTCCACATCCTTGGTTTATCTCAGCACAAAGGACAAATGGAAAGTTACATTCTAAGTTTTTAAACAGTTTGAATTTTCACAAGGTTAATGCATGAACTAAGATCTATCTTTTTCACATTCTTAAGTTCATATTTTCAAAAAGATACTATTACTAAAAAAGAAAACAGCAAGCATGTTATTTATATACTAAGGTGGTTCTCACCCCACACTTTTGAACGAAGGCGTGCCTTAGTTCAAAAGTCATGCAAGCTTAAAACTAAATGACTGAATTTAAATGACAGAAAGTAAGATAGTGTCGGGTTACCTCCCGACCAGTGCACTTGTTTAACGTCGTTGGCTCGACAGTACCTCATTCCTGGATCATAAGTTCGGATCCCATGGGTTTGTGAGGTCGAACTTCTTTTCGGCTGCCCTTTTACTCTGTCCAAAGAACTTGTGGAGTGATGGGCTCGGTTTGGTTCTCCATTGGTTTGGCAGGTTCTTCTTTTCATAGTTCCGAGAAGGTGAGGCTCCCTTGACCATAGTTGCTGGTCCTTTGAGTCGGGCTTTCTTGTTTCTCCATCCGGGCTTCCATTCCCTTAGCCCATGTCTTGGCCGCTTCTTTGTGTATAGCCGGTTGGCATCTTTGTCATTCTGGAAGCTCGGTATTGTGCCTTCAAACATTGGTAACCTCAAGCATGCTCCCATGATAACCCTCTTCCTTGTGGCATAGATGATTGGCCATCCTTGGTTCTTACACTTTTCAGGAGGCTCTTCTCGGCTTGTGACGAGGGAGTGCTTCATTGTTGGCTTTTCTGGCTCCAACTCGTCTTGCACCTCATCAATGATCACTTCACCTTCAGGGGCTGTGATCCGCATACAAACCGAGGGGATAGGTTGGGGGACTTGCACCACAAGGGCCAGGTCTTTCTCGGACAGGTTGGTAATGAGGACCGGGCCTGCCTCGGGTGCTTCAATAGTGAGGATCGGGCATGTCGCTGGTGTTTCGAGCGCAAGGACCGGGTTTGGATTGATTTCCTCGTCTGTTTCGGTAGTGAGGACAGGGTATGTTTTGGACGGTTCGTCAGTGGCGACCGGGACTTCCTCTTCTGCCAGCACGGTAGTGAGTTCCCATGAAGGCTTTTCCTCATCCCATATTATATCGGTTTCTGGCTCTAGGTCTTCTGACAGCTCGGGAGTGATCTCCTTAGTTATCCATGCGTCCTCATCCTCTGTCCGCTTTGTGGGCTCCAATATTGGCTCCTTTAGAGCCGCCTCTACGTCCATTACTTCCCTTGTACTGATGTCTTCTCTCGGCTTTGCTGCGAGCAAGCTTGCAATGGGCGTGATGTCGGGCTTGTTCTGCACTGAGTCCACTTCCACCGTCGGTGCTTTATCTTCAGTTTGGTGCATTGGCCCTCGTTTTGTGTTCTCTGCCAAATCGTCTATGAGTCGCCAGGTTTGAGACATGGTTAAATTCATGATCGAGCCTCCTGCTGCATCGTTAAGTCTTTTCCACTCAAGGGGCGTCATTCCATCAAGAAACCTTTGAATAAGATTGTAGCTGGTGAATCCATGGTGCGGGCAGCGCGAAACAATGGTATCAAAGTGTGAATAGTATTCGTCCAAAGTTTCGTCCCGGGATTGCTCAAGGTTGAGAATCTTCTCGCGGGTTTCAAGTCGGAGAAATGGCGGGGAAAACTGTTCTAGGAATTTGGCTCGTAGATCCTCATAATCGCCTTCAGAAGATGCACATGAGTAGTACCACTTTAAAGCCGAGTCAGTTAGAGAAAATTTGAAGCATGTCAGCTTAAATTCTTCTAACGTCTTATTCTTAGGTTTCATGTGGCGGCAGATGTGGTGAACATGTTGGCAATGTATCACAGGGTCCTCTTCAATGGTACCTCCGAATTGGGGGAGACGTCTAATCATTTCAAACATAAGGTTGCTACCCCCATTTTTCCAAGGTTCTATGTCGTAGTACGAAGACATGGCGAATTATGCGTAACAGAAAAAAGAACAACTATCCATTTGCTAACTCCCCGGCAATGGCGCCAATTTGACGAAGCCCACTGCACTGTCGTTAAGGTACAATGTTCTTTGTACAAATAAATTTATATTGTTCCGCTACTCGCGACTACACTACTGGGTAGTAAGTGGTAAGTAGGGGTCGAACCCAAGGGAATTAGGGGGATATGTTGTTCTTTGAAAACTATACTAGCGGGGTATGTGTTTCAGGTTGACTGAGATTTTAGCGCGAGTAATTAAACTACTGTTTTTGGTTTTTTCGGTTTTTTATGCGGAAAGGTAAATACAGAAATTAAAATACTGAAAATAAAGGAGTTAAGAGAAGAAGACTTACAGTGGGTGATGCGTGATTGGTGAGTCCTCTGGTAGATGAGTGGTTGATGGTTGCAGTTGATCGAGCAATTTATACTAAGTAAATAAAAGTAAATACAGGGGGGGTTTTAATTCAAAGAAAGCATTCGGTTTCGGGGGCCTTGTATTATATCCTGTTTATCATCGACTCTTAGTGATCCTTCTAAGTATTCAAACGTGCATCAAGGCCATTCCAAGCACTCGATTTGCCACACTGTCTAGTCTTTTGCAAAGGTGTTCGAAAGCGTATCAAGGCCATTCCAACCACTCGATTTGCACACACTGTCTAGACTTTTGCAAAAGACGTAAAGCACTTGTTCTATTTAGACTAGCGCCAATACCCCTTTCAGGATATGCTAGTCTATGTGCATCCATTTGGATTGTCTTTCCCGATTTATCCAAATGGTGTTTAAGAGAGGTCAAACTCCTCAGATAAGCTTTGCCATTCCAAGCATCCACTTATCCGAGTATGTTTACGAACTCCCACGGAAGAGCTTTGCCATTCCAAGCATCCACTCAACCTTGGAAGTTCTGGCCTAATATATGGCACATAGAACAAGTTTTGAATACAGAGAATAAATACTAAAATAGTCTAAAACATTTTATAAAACAAGAACACCCCTTCAACCGAATGAAGAGTTTAGCTACGAATATCCATAGAGGTGGATACCATAGCTAAATACTCAGGGGTTTTTGAAAATGGTAAGAGGGAAAGGGGTGGAATACTCAAGAACCAACAGGAGTATTCCCAATTTCCTACTGAATACTCAAGAACCAACAGGAGTATTCTCTAAAGTATAATACTCAAGAACCAACAGGAGTATTATTTCAAAACCAAACCAAACTTACAAAGTAACCAAATGTAGAGAGATAAGTGAATTACAATTTGTGGATGATGAAAATGAGAGGAGGAGCTCCTCCTTATATAGCCATGGGGGGAGGAAATGGAGGGTGGAGATGGCTTTGATCCAAGGGAGGAGAAGAGGAGGAAGGAGGAGGTGACACATGGGGGAATAGGGTAGCCGCCCATGTGAGGAGGAGGGTGGAGGGGGAGCCGCCGGTTGGAGGTGGTGGAATGGGGTGGCTTTCCTCCCTTGGCCACCTTTTCTTCAAGTGGCCGGTCACCTTGGCCAATGGATGAGTTTTGTGAGTTTTGTGCAGTCTTTTCACAAAACTGTCAGTGTGTTTTGGCCCCGAACTGACTTGATTCCTCTTCTGATTAATTTGCTATGAGTGTTTCAACGTCAGGATCCTTGAGATTTCTTCAGTCGGCATATGATCTTTGACCTTGGATTGACTCGTAACATCTTTTCTGCTTTAAAAGCTCCTCTTTAGCATGTATTCACTTTAGTCTCTAAAATACCCTGTAGAAATATATCGGGACTAACAAGTAGAAGTTAGATAGACAAACAGTCTAATTTGGTGGGTTTAACTGTGTTTTTGATTCGTATAATTATGGTCCATCAACATACAACCTCAAGCCGATCACTCCACCGGATTTGTTTTCCATCTCTTATCTATGAGTTGATTCTCTACAAAGCTCCAGAGCTTAAGTCTCCTCATGATCGTCTCTCCAAAGCCCCACAAAAATTTATGGTGGATCATAAGCTGTTCAAGGGGCATCATAAGAATGATCTCCAAGAGCCTGGTCAGAAAAGGAACGACATTCCAGAGTCGTCAAGGAGAGGGGGAGCTAGGATGGATCGTGACGAGAGGGACAAGCTGATAAAGGAGCTGGATATCATCATTGCTGTTGACAAAGAGCAACGTAAACGCATCAACCGCCTGGCCCGTGCTCTGCGCTACCCAAGCGACGATGAAGATGATGCTGCGGACACTGATGGTGATTCTGAGGATATATCGACTACCTAAAGGTCCATGCTTACAAACTCTATGAACTATGAACTTTGCTACTTCTTTTGTTTGTTTTGGTGCTTGTTCTGTCACATGTCGTTCGTACTGTTTGAACTAAGATTGGACCCCTTGCCAATTTGTGCCAAAAAGGGCGAGTATTTTGAGGTTGACTATTTTTTCCCTCAAGTGTGTCTAAAGCTTAGATAGATAGACAGATCTAGCAGATTTGGTTTTGCCAAAATGCCAAGGGGGAGATTAATGTTCCCATGAATGGCATGTATTTGGCAAAATGGCTTTAGACAGTTCGAGCATGTGTTCAAGGAGAGTTCAACCGCATTCTGGAACAAAAGTATAGCGTGGAGCAGATGCAAGAATGCAAACCGAAGGTTCTAAAGATCGAAGATCTTTTCGGTTGAAGTCGGTCAGCGAAGAAATAGATGTTCAAATATTCAAATGAAAATTTCCTAAATCAGATTGAAGACCGGTTGGCTGACTTGTCGAGGAAGATATCTCTTGATCTTTGATGGACCATAATTATATGAATCATAAACACAGTTAAACCCACCAAATTAGACTGTTTGTCTGTCTAACTTCTACTTGTTAGTCCCGATATATTTCCACAGGGCATTTGAGAGATTAAAGTGAAAACACGCTAAGGAGAGGCTTTTAGCACAGAAAAGATATCAGGAGTCATTCCAAGGTCAAGATCATATGCCGACTGAAGAAATATCAAGGATCCTGACGTTGAATCACTCACAACAAATTGTGCAGAAGTGGAATCAAGTCAGCCCGGTGCCAAAATACACTGACAGTTTTGTGAAAAGACAGCACAAAACTGTACAAAACTCACATATGGGCTAGATGACTTGTGACTTGAAGAAGAGGTGACCAAGGGAGAAGCACCACCCCATTCCTCCACCCACAACCGGCGGCGCCACCCTCCTCCTCTTTGTGCAACCGGCAACTTGCCTTGGAGGTGGCTTCCTCCACCACTCCTCCTCCATGGTGACCGGCTACCGGCGGCTGAGCTCCTCCACTCCTCCTCCGCCACTTGGTGGCTCCTCCTTGGCTCCTCCTCCTCCTCTCCTCCCTTGGATCAAAGGCATCACAACCCTCCATTCCTCCCCATTTTTCCTATAAAAGGAGGCTCACCCCTCCTCATTTTATCATCCCAAAAAACACAAAAACACTTATCTCTCTAAGTTTGGTTACTTGTAATTTTCTTGGTTTGGTTTATGAAATAATACTCCTGTTTGTTCTTGAGTATTATACTTTAGAGAATACTCCTGTTGGTTCTTGAGTATTCAGTAGGAAATTAGGAGTACTCCTGTTGGTTCTTGAGTACTCCACCCCTTTCCCTCTTACTGCTACTGTCAAAAACCCCCGAGTATTTTGCTATGGACTTCTCCTCCATGGACAGGCGTAGCTAAACTCCTCGTTCGGCGGAAGGTATAATCTTGTATTATATAATGTTATAATTAGTTTAGTTTATCTTCTTTGAAATCAATGCTTGTTCTATGTGCCGTAAATAAAAGTTAGAATGTCTAAAGTTAGAGTTAACTATTTGGAAATGTGACCATAAGGGTCCAAATCTGTAAGCTCTTCCTTAAATATTCGTGATCACACTCGGGTAAGGGAAGCCGTAACGGGCAAAGCTATCTGAAGAGGTCGACTATCCTAAAAACTATTTGGCATGACGACCAGTACGCTTAATCAGTGTTCATGCTAGTACACCAAATAGTTGCACACAGACTAGTACGCCTTAAACCGTTTCCAAGCTAGTCGACTTAGAACAAGTAATCGGTGTTGCAAATCTTGCGCCGGACCAAGGCCTCGATTCATCGTTTTGAATACTTAGAAGATTTACTAAATTAATAAACATGTTATAATACAAGAATACCTGAAGCCGAACACTTTTCCTTCAATCACAAAAACCCCCCTGTATTTACTTTTAATTAGTATAACTGTCTCGATCAATCACAACCATCAACCGCTCAACAACCGGAGGAATCAGCAATCACGCAACACCCACTGTAAGTCTTCTAACCCTTATCTCTTTACTTTCAGTATTTATTTTCTGTATTTACTTTTCCGCACAAAAAACCCAAAAAACCAAAAACAGTAGTTTAATTACTCGCGCTAAAATCTCAACCAACCTAAAACAAGCTCCCTTGCTGTACAAATCTCCCTCGAAGAATAACTTATTCCCCTAATTCCTCTGGGTTCGACCCCTACTTACCACTTACTACCCAGTAGTGTAGTCGCGAGTAGCGGACATTATAAATTTATTTGTACAAAATCGCTTTAACGACAAGCGGTCTTCGTCAAATTGGCGCCGTTGCCGGGGATCGAACCCGGGTCACCCGCGTGACAGGCGGGAATACTTACCACTATACTACCCAGTAGTGTAGTCGCGAGTAACGGACATTATAAATTTATTTGTACAAAATCGCTTTAACGACAAGCGGTCTTCGTCAATCTTCCTAAAGATTGGAATCAAGTATTTTATCACCGCTCCCTTCACACCATAATAGAAGACAGATAGATGTTTCAATTCCATGGCTCTGGAGAGTGGAGAGTTTGACTTGAAACAACAAGTTAACGAATCGTGGCTCCACCAGCTTCCTTCAATGTCGGCCAGACATCAAGCAAATCACGCAGACTAAGTTTTCCATTAGGCTCCTGAATCAATCATGTAGGGATATCCTCCAGGTTCGGACGGTCCAAAACCAATTCCGACCCAGACGTTCGCATCAACCAATCACTCATCTGTTCTTCGCATACATAAATCCAACGCTGTTCTTTGACCTCTAACTGATCACTGCAACGTCGTACCTATTGTCCTCGAATTGCGCGCTCAGCAAGGTAACTATGAGCCACTTGGATTCTAATTCTGGAAGCTTCCTCGTTCTCATCTTCCAAACGATCATCAACGGTGAAACTTTGCATCCTTTTGGTGGATTTTTGCATAGGCCACCTTGGATGGCCTGTCCGCCTACCCTCAAGCAGTGCAAGGTTTTTGATATTCTGACTCAACACATATTTTTCGCTCAAGATTGTTGGAAATCAAAATAATAAAAACGATACAAAAAAATGAAATTGCAGAGCCGTAGAAAGTTCTACTGCACTTGAGCAAAAAACCGCCTAATCCTGGGTGCAAGATAACCAAGGCGGCTCACTTCAGGTTTTACTCTGCTCTCTCCTTCAGTTGTGCACTCAACTAAGAAGAGATGGAACTCTCAAATTGTCTTGTGAGAGATACGAAAGAAAAGAAGGTTTCTTTGATAAAAACTCACTACGTTTTTCCAGTTCTCATCCTTCATAAAATCAAAAAGTGATCGTTACCTATTGTAACGTTATGGAATCCAAAGTTAAGCATTAACTATATAATAATTAAGTATAAATGAATGTATACCCATTAATTAGTATAATTATCATATTAAATTATACATAATAACGTATACAATTATTGGTTTTGAAACAAATATCCAACCGAACTGAAACTTAACTGATCTTAACTGTAACTGAACTGAAATTATCTTATATTAATTGATATTAAATAATATTAACTGATATTAACTTATATTAACTTAACTGAAACTTAACTTAACTTTGACATCATCATCATATCATCATCATCATCATATCATATAATCATCATATCATCATCATCATCACCATCATAACATCATCATATCATAATTATCATCATCATATCATCATCATCGTCATTATATCATCATCATCATCATGATCATATCATCATCATTATCATCATATCACCATCATCATCATTATCATCATCATCATATCATCATTATCATCATGATGAGGATATGATGATTATGATATGACGATGATATGATGATGATGATGATATGATGATGATATGATGATGTTGATGACGATATGATGATGATGATATGATGATGGTGATGATGATGATGATGATGATATGATGATGTTGATGATGATATGATGATGATGGTATGCTGATGATGGTACGATGATGATGATGATATGATGATGATGATGATGATAATGATGATATGATGATGATGATGATAATGATGATATGATATGATGATGATGATAATGATAATATGATATGATATGATATGATATGATATGATATGATATGATATGATATGATATGATATGATATGATATGATATGATATGATATGATATGATATGATATGATATGATATGATATGATATGATATGATATGATATGATATGATATGATATGATATGATATGATATGATATGATATGATATGATATGATAGATATGATATGATATGATATGATATGATATGATATGATATGATATGATATGATATGATATGATATGATGATGATATGATGATGATAATATGATGATGATATGATAATGATGATGATATGATGAGGATATGAGGATGATGATGATGATGATATGATGATGACGATGATGACATGATGATGTTGATGGAATTGATGAAAAAATCGATTTAAATCGAACTTGACTTAACTTAACTGAAACTTAACTTAACTGAAATTATATTAACTTATATTAACTGAAAGTAAATTAACTTAACTTAACCGTCAAAAATATAAGTTCAAGTGGACAGGGCCTAAGAGCATCCCCACCATAGTTTTTTCAATCATAGAAAAGTACCATGAGACATGATCAAAAAAACCATGCACCCCACCATGATCTTTTAGATCATAAAAAAGATCATCCCATGATCTTTTTTTTTGTGTTTTGATCATGAGTCGTGAGCCAATCGCAACGCGACACGTGTCCTATGTAAGAAACAGTACAGTTTTTATTTTGATCTTGCAACAAATATATCTTCTAAATTACAAAGTAAAAAAATCAAAATAAATACCAATATTCATAATTTTTTGAGCTCTATAAAACGAGATACACTTTCATATATTTTTTATTAATCTTAATATTTATGAGCTATAATTTATGTAGTGATGAGAGAGAATGATGATGAACGTTTTATTTTATCATGAGTGGGATGCATATGATTCATTTGATCATGAGGGATGATTAGATGAGAGAGAAAAAGGATGAGAGAGATGGATGATATGGTTTTTTTATCATGGTGGGGATGTGCTCTAAGTGTACTACTCTAATATATTTGTGTAAAAGAGTGCCTACAAAGGGTCGCAACATATTATTACAAACATCAACTCGGTGTGCAAGGATGAGGAAGTTCAGTCCAGTGAAGAACTCATCTGACTAAATCTCTTGGCATCATCAATGCAACTTGGTTGCGTAAGAATCTGAACCATCATTGAGTAGTGTTCTTTCGAGACTTCACTCTTAACTTTTCTCGTTATCAGCTTGAAAATTCTCCGAGCTTCATCGTTTAATAATGCTTGCTTGCATATTCACAAAAGTACCGAAAGTGTATACTAATTAGGCGTGAATCCATCACTTACCCTTGTGTTGAAAAGATCAATGGCATTCTGGAACATGTCATCGTACCCATAAGCCTTGATAATGGCAGTTTTTGTAATTGAACCTTTGACGGGTACTTCGTCGAATGCAGACTTTGATGTGCTAATTTCGCTACACATATCATACACCTTTATTAATTCAGCTGACACGAAAGGGACCTTGGTTAGATCTTTCTTAAGAATCTTTCCATGAATTTATTTCTAGAGTTTTGAGGCCTTTATTCACTGCACACAAGTAGGGCTCTCGCCATCGTGACAGAATCATGTATGTGCCTTGATGACTGCATTGAGCGGAATACATCTAGTGCACCATGAAGATACCCGACACCAATGTATGAGGCTATCATCAATGTCCATGAAATAACATTTTGCTTCTCTAAACAATAAAACAACTTGGAAGAGTAATCCAAATGGCCACACTTTGAGTACATAACCATCAGAGATGTCACGTTAGATACGTTCGGGAAGAAGCAGTTCTTCACTACGAATCCATGAAGCTCTTTCCCTGATCTCAAAGCTTTTAACTCAGCACACACCGGAACAACTAACGTTAACTGTTGCAATAGTAACAACACCATGCATGAACCCTTCTTTCTGCATCCAAATGATTAATCTCAACGCCAGGTCGAGTTTTCCATTTGATATGTAATCTGAAGTCAACGCAGTATTCCTCTCCGTTGTTCCTATGTGGCATTGCTTTTAGCAAAACGACTTTAGAGTGTTCAATGAGCTGTTCAACCAAAGATTAGAACACGGGTGCTGCACATAACTGAAGAACGAAAGTTTCCTAATAGCGAAATTTCCAAATATCGAAGATATCAAGATTTGGATTCGGCTAACAAGAAGATCGGGATAAGATATTCAAGAGAATATCATCAAATATAGTTGCAGATGATCAAGATGCCATGATTAACAAGTAGAAGATATCGGAGGATTATCTAGATATCAGATATGATATCTAGAGAATATTTAGGAATATTTCCTAAATATTTGATGAAGAGTCCGAACTAATTTGGGAAACTACCGAGGAGTATAAATATGCAGCTAGGGTTTCCCAATCGGTATTCGCTTTTGGAGAAGTTAAACATACGAGTGATCTTTAAGCCGAGGAGGAGGAGGAGCGACGGCCGGCTGGTTTTCACATCGGAAAACCAAAGGCGATGTGACAGTCTGTTCAGTGTGCTGATCAGACCTGTCCGTGGAACTACCACTACACACACTACATGTTGCTACGCATTCGGGAGAACACACTACAAAAAATGCTAATCTGTAACCAAAAATAGTGATGACTTTTATCACATAAAATTAGGAAATGTGATGACCAATTCGAAGTTGTCACAAATTACTAGCTAATGTGATAACCAAAGATAATTATCGCTGAATATCACATTTTTCGACAAAAATAGTGATGACTTAAAAAAGTTATCACTTAATTTAAAAAATGTGAAGACTTAATTAATATTGTCACTAATTATATTTATTGTGAGGATCAAAAATAATTATTGCTGAATATCATATTTTGGGCCAAAATTTGTGATGACTTACCAAAAATAAGTATAAATACTAGGGGTGGGCGCGGTGCGGTTTGGTGCGGTTTAAGGGTAAACCCGCAAGCGCACCACATTAACTGGTTTGTAAATTTTTCAAACCGCAAACTGCATTAGAAAAGTTAAAACCAAATATGCACCGCACCACTTTATTTGGTGCGGTGCGGTTTGGTTTAAAACCCGATTTTCAAAGTTAACATTAAAAAAAAGAACCCCTGACACTGGACTGTGCCCAATCCAAATGAAACAACGCATACCCTAATTATAGGACTCACACACATATAGTCAAATAGAACACAACACAAGCTGAATAAGCTCCGAGTATAATTTAACTACATGACTTCCTTTGCTTCTTTGCTTCTTCATTACAGGAATAGTAATAAGTGAAATACACTAGCTCTGCAAAATAGTAATAAGTGAAATACATCAGCTTTGCACAATAGTAACAAGTGAAACCAACATGTACTAGTAATCTGATGATTACTTACTGTAAAATACTAGTTTCACTCAAGTTAAATATGTACTACCAGAAGCAATGAAGCTGATCATGGAAAATGATCCACCCCTAAGCCAATCATTTAGACAAACCAACCCCTCAACCATCTTAGGAGTTAATGTAGCTCTAAATGGATCCACCACCCTTGATCCAAGACTGAAAGCTGATTCTGAAGCAACTGTAGAAGCTGAAACTTCAAATATGTCCTTGGAAAATTTAGATAGAATAGGATACCTTGATGCATTTTCTTTCCACGAATCCAAAAGATTGAAATTCTTGTTTGAAGGGTCTTCAGATGGTTCATTGAAGTATTTGTCTACTTCATCCTTAATCTCAACAACATACTTCTATTTTCCTAGCTTTATAAACTGACTCATTGGGCTTGAATTATTATTTGTTTTTATATGTAATAATTTTGAATTATATATGCGGTGCGGTTTAAAACAGGTGGTTTGAGATAAAAAAACCGCTTCCGCACTGCTTTATTTGGTTGCGGTGCGATTTTTAACAAATTGATTTTTTCCAGAAACGGTGCAGTTAATCGAACACACTTTTACAATACGGTGCAGACAATTTTTAAATTCGGACCGATTTATGCCCACCCCTAATAAATACATAGCTTCATCTTTTGAGAAACCCAAAAAAATATTAAACAAATCCATTAATAAAATTATAATCTTAATCGAACCCGATTTTCCTTTTACTTTTTTTAAAATCAATTACATTCACTTGCTAAAAAAAAAATCAATTACACTCAAAATCCAGAAAAACAAATCAATTAATAAAAAAATATACATATAATTCCTCTTTCTTTTCACTTTGAATTATCGAGCGACTCTAATCGATTTGCAACGCAGCTGCCATATCTTGATCGGCGATTGATCGAACTTCAGTTTGTATTTGTCGATTTGGAATGCAGCTGCCAACAACAATCATCTCCGACTCGCATAGCTGAATTGAAACAACGATCTCGTCAGGATTGCAGATTGGAGCATCGTTCTTCGTCTTCTGTTGCAGCCAGCGTCTAAGGTTAGACACGAATCAATTTCGTCTTTTTCATCTATTTTGTTGAACTAGAGCAGCATCACTTCGAATTTTCACTTTGAATTTTCGTTGATGTTTAAGATAGTTGAAAACCTGTCTAGTGGTTGATATTTTTCTAGTTGTTCATGATTTTTGTTGTGTTCTGAATTCTTGTTCATCAATCTGTTCAGTAGAGCCACTGAAGCTAATAAATGTTAGCGGTTTTATGCAGAAGATAGTTACATTGTTTTATTTGAGGTAAAAATTAATTGTAAGCGTCTTCTTATTGGTCTGACCAAAGCAGTGTGTTAGTTCTTATGGCATGAAGTTTGGTAAAACGACTTCAAATTGTTCAAGCATCAAAGTTTAGAAAACGACTTCAAATTGTTCAACAAGATGTTCAAGCATTAAAGTGGAACTCAGAAGCATCAAGTCGTTGAACACAAGAAAAAACAATTCAAGTTGTTCTACCATTCAAATAAGGAGGTAATCTAGTCCGTGTGGAACTAACTAGTCCTAACGGAACTATGGCGTCAATCAAGTCTGCTGCAGATTGGACCAGACCATGGTACACATGTTTGACATAGTGGTACAACCTACTTGCACCTAAATGAGGTGGTCAAAGAGCTAGCTCTGACACGGGTACAACCTACTGGTACCTAGATGATGCAAGCAGTCAAATCACTAAGTCTGCTGATATGACGTTGGCAGTACGAGGTACTGTTATAACTCTGCTGCTACCTAGCACATCTCTACCGTCACCTATCTACCTAGGTCAAAGCGCTAGGCATGACAATGGTACAACTCTGCTGTTACCTAAACAAGGTGGTCATATCACTAGGTCCGCTGATATGACGTTTATAGTACGTTGTACTGTTACAGTTCTATTAGTACAGATGTCTGTTGCTACCTAGTACAACTCTATTGGTACCTAGATGAGAAGGTCAAAGCGCTAGGTCTGTTGCTAGGACGCTGACAACACAAGGTAGTGGTACATCTATATTGCTCTAGGCGACATACCTGTTCAAGGAGTCTTCCAAACCAGAATGGGTAACATCCCAAACTTTATATATATGCATTGCTAGGTTTGGAAGTGAGATTATCGACTCCAAAAATAAAAACACTCATATACACTTAGAGGGAGAAGGAGATTGATCGGTGTTGAGCTTTTCATTCCGAAGAAGGTGACCATTAAGCTCTATACATACGAGTCAATCTGTTCAAGCTGCTGTTCAGATTGACTGTTAAACATATCGATCTCAGAAGCTAAACACTCATACAGACTGAGAGAGAGAGGAGGATCGATCGGTGTTGAGTTCTTCATTCTGTAGAAGTTGACCACTGCCTACAAACTCAACACGCACGAGTCAATCTATTCAAGCTGCTGTTCCAGATTGACTGTTGCCCAAAACTGTACAAGTTCAACCTAGCTGTTGCTGTGCAATCTTTGGGAGAAGATTTGGTGGACAAAGAGAGGGATCTCAGATCAAAGGGGAGCTTTGATCGCAAGTCACTGGAGTATTAGATAGTCAGATCACTACAAGATAAAACATGATCAGTGATAACTTTGAGTCATCGCAAAATGTCAAAAAGTCATCACATATATATTTATGTGATGACTTTTACGGTTGTCGCATGTCATTGCAGTAGGTTCCCTCGCAGAAAATTTTAGCGATGACTTTATAAGGTCATCACATTTAATATTTATTGCGATGATCGTGAGATTATTACGAAAGAATTCTGTGACTACTTAAGTCATTACAAAAAAGAAATTTCTACGACCACTTAAGATGTCACAAAATCATTTTACGTCTACTGTGGTTATCGCTAAAAGACTTTTCTGCAACCACTAAAGTGGTCACATTAAAAGTTTTTTGCGATCAAGTTAGTCATTACAAAAGCATATTTCTGCAACCACTAAGAACGTCGCAGTAAAAGTTTTTTGACCATCAAGGTCATCACTAAAATATTTTGGCAACCACTAAAGTTATCATAATAGAAGTTTTTGTGACAATTAAAATCATCACTTAAAGATAGTTTTGCAACCACATAAAAGATGTCGCAATATAACTTTTAACGATCATCAAAATCATCACTAACATAATTTTGCAACTATTAAATATGTCAAAATTAAATGTTTAAATCTTTTAGTTATTAAGATGTAAAACCTATTATCATTATAATATAATTTATAAATTCATATACCAAACCATTAACCTTTAGTAAAAGTAAAAATAATGATTGATTACAAATTTGTTCCTAGCTCATAAATAAAATGACTTAATATCCGTAGAAACATAAACATAAGATAAGAAAAACTTAAATAACAAAAACTGAACCCTTCATTGTTTCATCATATTAGCAGTATAAGCTCAATTATCATCCAAGTCGTCCAAGCTTTCACTATTACTATCTTTTTCTCCATTCGCTTCAACTTGGACCTTTTAAAAAAATACCAATATCAATCAATGGTACAAATTAAAAGTAAAATTTTTCAGGCATAAGAGTACCTCATCATTTTGTTGTTGAAGCATTCCTGTCAAAAATAATAGAAATTCTTTCGTCTCACTTACTTTCAAGGTTAAAAAATTCACTTTCTCTTTTCACTCTTCATTATCTTTTTTTAGTGCTTCACGTGCGGCTTGACTTTTATAGGAAGAAAGTATCATGGAGCTTCAGTCTAAAATGGTGATGGATTTTACACTCAGGCAATGAACAAAGCAAAAAGTTAAACTGATTACACGTTTACTGTCACGAGTTTTAGTTAAATTCACCTGAAGTAACATCTGTCATTAGTCACCTTCTGTAATGCAAAGCTTCCGACCAATCCTATTCGTACTTGCCTGTTTTCTTTATCGGTTGTTTTTTCTTTTGCAATTCTGTGTGAATTTTTTCAATTTTGTTGGATCGTTAGTGTTAGTAGTCTGTCAGAGGGAAGTCACGAAGTGCTTTTCCATCTGATGGTCAGATAACAGCGGAAATAATAATGCAGGAAAGTAAACAACTGAAAGTAATTGCACACGAATATATAGTGGCAACCTTATCATAATAATGATAAGATAAAAACCACTACCTTTCAGAGAACCTGATTACTTTTTATTCCGATATACTTGTAGGGTTTACAAACTAGGTCTTTTCACTAAACTCTATTTGATGACCTCTACTCAATCCGACAAAGTAATCAGTTTTGAACCTCGAACCTTCATGCGTGCAATCTCAGCAATCGTGTTCTTCGAATGCAGTCGCTCTGTTCTCCCGAAAACGCCAATTTCTTCAAGGCAAACCCTAATGCCTTATATAGGGTTTAAGCGGATCTCGGGATCCGAGCCCAGCGAATCGACCCAATCAATCTTTCCATATCCGTTGATTGATATCTTCCTGATTAGTCAAGATTCCGATTGAAATCTTTCCTAAATCAGTTTCCTCATTAATTCGAACCTTCCAAATCTGTTCTGCAGAATATTGTCATAAATATTCTTCAATCAATCAAGTCCTTAATTGATCTTTTTGATTTCCAATCTTCAATCAGTATCGTCAATTAGGATCTTCAATTAATGTCGTCAATTAGTGTCTTCAATCAATATCTTCCTAATTGGGCGCATAATAACTTTGCGGATCTTTTTCTTCGATCTTTATATGGCAACTCGATCTTCGATCTTTATCTTCGAGTTTCAGGCCTTTGTGCTTGGTTCAACTTTAATCTTCTTGAACCATGAAACTCTGCGTTTCCTCATATGAAACTTGCATTGGTTAATCTGTCGGATGGATTTCTGCACACTTAGACAAAACGTCAGCTAAGTGTTTGTAATCATCAAAACCAAGGGTTCCAACAAATTCCCCATTTTTGATGATGACAAACACTTCTTCAAAAAGAACAAGAAATCCATGACAAGTATTTCAAACCATCATAAGTCTAGCAGATAGTTATCCCTTTCAAATTTTCAGTTAGGCAAACAAATCTATGATCGCTTAACAGTTCCCCCTTAGATGGACATCCAGTTTGATTTTCAGTAATGACCTCCCCCTCATCCAGTAGTGCACTCACATAATCTTCCCCCTTTGACATCATCAAAAAGAATGCAAGTAAAGACATCCATGCAATGGAAAGAGAATGCATACTTCATTAACAACGAGCAAAAAGTGTCCCAGAGGGAACACATAGCTTATTTAGAATTCAAAACTAACACACAAAAATCAGAACATGACAACGAACGAAGATTATCAAAGAAGATGGGAGATGTGGTGGGGATAGCAAGGAGGGGGCAACCATGAGACAGCATCAGGGTTAACCTTGAAAGAAAATCTTCAACTGATCAACCAGCTCAGTGCCCACGAATCTCAGCTGACGATTCAGCTCCCTTATCTCCTCTTTGATCTGAGTGCAGTGGACCAAATTGATTTTTGCCGAGTCCTCAACCTCCTTCACTAAGGCAGGCAATGACTCAAGAGCAGCAAGTTTAGTGCGCAGGTCCTTCACCCAGCCATCGTCTGATCCCTTCACCATCTTCTCAGTCATAGACTCCAGCCGAGCCACCCTCTCTGCCAGCAATTCAACCTTTCCGGACAACCTCTACAAAGCCTCAAGCACGGCCGGTGACCCCTCATCTGGATGTAACGGTTGCTGGTCCAGGGGATCAACCTCTTGAGGTGCATCTGGCAGTGGGGGAGCAAGGGCAAGTCGAGCATTCTGCCAACCGGTCGCTTCATCAAACTTTCAACCAATACCGTCGAGGGTCTCCTTTCCCAAAATGGAAGACATGACACTTTCCTCCTCTGGCACATAGATGTCCAGGTTGCACAGAATCTTCTTTATCAATCCAGGGTAGGGTAACCCATGAGTGTTGCTGGCAGCACATCGTGACATGTGCTGTTGAATTAATTTGGAAAGGCTGATTTGCTCTTTTGTTTTGAGCTTGTCCAGTAGGAGGAAGTCCTGAAAGGTCACCACCCCATGCTTCTGCGAGCGTGGAGTCAAGGTTGTGCAAACGAACCGGTGGAGTATTCTGTTGATTATGCCCAATTTTAGGGCGTTGCCCTGATTGGACACATTGGCGAGTTCCTCTCCCACCCTTCAGATCACTACTGCCTTTGCAATGGACGCCGGCCAAATTCCCTTTATGTAGTCTGCATACCCATTCACTGGGACTCCCAGAATTCCGGCCATCTCATGGTGAGTGACTGCCTGAGCTTCTCCCTTGATGACAAACGTTGCCAGAAGCAACCCCGATTTTTTCTCCAACTTAAACTCCGAATGGAACTCCCTCACAATATTCTCGTCGACTCGAACCTCCTCTCGGAAGAGGTGATCCCAGCCTTGAGCAATAAGGAGGTCGTTCACCTCCACCAACTGGTGTTCGGCCAAAAACACACTATCAAGAACCACTGACAAGCGTATTTTTAACCCTATATAGTCGTCAAATTATAAGTTTTAGGGGTTCAATTGCAGTCAAACAAAATTTATACCTTGGCAAGCCAAGGGTCGATCCTAGGAGCAGTGCGTGCGAATACTAGCAAATGGTGTGACCTATTTAGCTATTCCGATTGAAAGAGGTTTTGTTTGTGATGAAAGTTGCAATGATAACAGAAATTAAATGCGCAGAAATTAAAGGTTGTGTTTTTATCAGAGAAAGAATTCCAGAATCCATACTTCACCCTTTCTAACCCCACTAATCATGCAATCATGTTATGCAAATTATTCATGCTATCGAATATGGAATCGAACCGAAATAACACTAGACAAGCCGCCCATCCAATCGTTGAACGCCGCCCATCCACGGATTATTAACGATCTCGATTTATTAAACTAAAGGTTTTCCTATTAATTCATGTAAACATGACCTAATATCAATTTCATGTAATCCGGTTAATCCCTAGGACCCATCCATCTTTCGGTAATTAACCTAAATACGTTCTACCAATGCAAACATACCTTTTGATGAAAATACATGCATAGAACGATAAAATTAAGCACACAATGAAATTGAATATTCGAATCGCATAAATAAAAAATTCAATTGATCACATGAGAGTTAGGGTTACATAGCACGGGATCCGTAGGATCCCAGAATAGGAGGACTACTCACTCTTCATGGTGATTAAACCAAAAACAGTGTAAAGAAGGAAAGAACGAGTAAACCGTAAAGACGCGGTGTAGCTCGATGATCCTCACGCTGAAAGCTCTGTCTTCTCTCCCAAGTTAGAGTTTCTTCTCCGAGAAATAGCACACCAGTCTATTCTGGTCGTGTTTCCTTTTATAAGCTTCGAAAAAGAGGCCGAAGAAAGCCCAAAACGATTTTTGGAAATTTCCCGAAATTACTGTTCACGACGGGCCCGTTATAGTCGTTACAGCTGGGTGTAACGGCTGTAACGGCCTGAGCCCAAATCTCTGATGAAACACACAGCCGTTACAGCCGTTACAACTCAAGGTGTAATGGCTGCTGAAGATTGTAACGGGTCGCCTTCTTTTGCCTTTTTGGAGGTCTAAACCTTCGAATCTGCTCTTTGTGTCAACTACAAAGTTGCAGGGAATTGAATTAGCTTTCCAACAAGCTAAATTTCGACTCATTTGGACACCAATTGTGACCTGTACGTGCAAAACAAGTCGGAGAGGTCAATTTGTCCTGTTTTGTCCTGTTTTTGGCCAAATCTGCACCAACTGCTTTGCTTTGCTTCTGATCAATCCAAAAGTATTAGATATGTGATATATGACCTGAAACACTAGAAAAGATATCAAATGACAATAAAATGCCGGGAAAACAAACATAATTCATCATCGAATGAAGTGAATAATAGGTCAAGAATTCGACCAATCAAAACACTCCACACTTAGGATTTGTTCGTCCCGAACAAACATTAAGCTCAAGGCAATAAACTGCAGAATAGTTACCCACTAAAGTGTCATGTGATCAATCCTAACTAATAATGAAAACAAAAAGATAACTCACTGTCGTAGAGGACACGAATGCATTTAGCATATGCATCAAGCCTTTAAACCTATAGGCTGCCCTAGTAGGACGAGTATAGTCTCGTGAAGGTTTTCAGAGATGGGACTACCTACAAATCTCCTGTACAACTAGCTAACGTGTATGCATGAATGATGCTCAACGAGTCATAGTAAAGTCATGTCATACCTCGGATTCATCGTGTTACCTCAACATCAAGTCAAACATCTTCATCAAAGTTGTCAGACAATCATAGATTAAACGAGTTATGCATTCAAACGGTCAGTACACACGACTAGCAGACGCCTCATCACAAGTTCTAAATAGTTCTATAGCAATGTATAAAGAACACGAATAGTTACACAAAACATGCTCGCCATTCACCTATGCTATCTAGGGATAGTCCACGGGCTCTTGGCGCAAAGCTCATTCTCAAGTGCCAAGGATTAGACAATGACCCGTAAGAGAAGAGGAGCCCGGCTTAAAGATTTTTCTGAAAAATAGTACAAAAATTTGCATCAAAATTTCAGTGCAAGCACGAGGGTCGTCCCTTAGTTTCTAGCATCAAACTGGTTTCCTTTCAAAAACAACTGTGCTTGGGGCCAATATTTCACCCACCTTTGAAAATTAAGAACTTTGTTCTTGAGGGAAAACTTGAAGGCCAATTGTCTAACTCCACACTTAAAACTTGACATAGTGTATAAGTAAAGGCGGGCGCATGCAAATCACAACAAGCATATAGAAACACACACTAGTACTAAGGTCACCTAGAAAAAGAGATGCATATTTAAGTTTTTGACATTTTTGAACCGGTGCCGACTAATTTCAAGTCTTAAACATGCTTTAAGAAATACGTAGAACATGTGATAGGCAAAGGCTAGCAATGATACTGACTCAAGAGAATACACACACGATTTTCACTATTTCAAGTCCTAGACTTCGAATCCAAAAGAGTGTCAATCAGTCAAGGAGTATCGTAGAAAAACAAGGATTTCAATCGCAATACATAGACTGTTGAGCATATGCAGGAATGAACGTGATATGCAACGCGTGTGACTATGCGCTACCCACTCCACACTTAAAAATAAGCTTAGTCCCTAAGCGAAGAAATAAAAGATAAGATAAAGCGTATAGGAACTTGACAGAGCTTTGTCGTGAGGCAATGTACAAAATATATTTATAAGTCCACTACTTGTGACTTCACTATTGGGTAGTAAAGCGGTAAGTAGGGGTCGAACCCAAGGGAATTGGTGGATAGTAGTTCTTTGAGGAATTTGTACAGAAATTAAGTGCAATTGGGGTTGGTTGAGGTTTTAGTGCTGAAAGTAATACTGAAAAGTAAATTGCGGGAACAGTTGAGTTCAATATCAACCAAACAACATACTTTTGGTTTGTCTCACGCTGTATTTCAAGCGCAATGCGTGCCAAATGTATGTTGGATTGATGTTGAAAGCCTCTGTAGTGAAAGTAAAGTGCGGAAAGTAAATGTACTGAAAGTAAGTGCAGAAAAGTAAAGTGCTGAAATGTAAATGACAGAAAAGTAAAGTGCAGAAATGTAAAGTGCTGAAAATAAAGACTGAAAGTAAAGGTGCTGAAAGTAAAGTGCTGAAATGTAAAGTGCTGAAAATAAAGACTGAAAGTAAAGGTACTGAAAGTAAAGTTAGTGACTGAAAGTAAAAGTTAGGTGCTGAAAGTAAAGTTAGTTGCGGAATGTAAAGTGCTGAATGTAAAGGGTACTGAAAGTAAGCAGTTGATAGTAGGACTGAAAGTAAATGACAAGGTGGTGTTTTGATCAAGAGAAAGATTCGGTCTAGGGGCTTTATATCATAGTTTCGTTCATCATCGACCTCTAATGATCTTACTAAGTGTTCTAAGGTGTAGGTTGTTCCCTTTCGAGACTAAACCCAAAGCAAGACTTTTTCAAGCGCATGCCACACCGGCTAGTCCTTTTCAAGACATAGCTTACTAGTTCTAGCTAGGCTAATTCCTCCTTTCGAAGTATCTTAGCCTAAGTGCATCCACTTGATCAATCATTTCCGATCAACCAAGTGGTGTTAAAGAGGGGAAGAACTACTAGGAAGAGCTTTGCCCTTTCGATGCATCCACTCAACCTAGTTATGTTCAACCCGAGTATATGGCACAAAGAACTAGTTAGAACACTAAGTAGCATTAAGCAAAGAGTCTAGAACGGTTTTATGATATAAAACACCCTTCAACCGAATGAAGAGTTTAGCTACGAATATTCATTGAGGTGAATACCATAGCTAGTACAAAAGAAAGTAAATGGTTTTCGAAATCAAACTCAAGAAAAAAGTAAGGTTTTGGAAAAGTAAACTCAAGAACAAACTTAAGAACAAACAAGAGTACTCAAGAACAAACAAGAGTACTCAAGAACAAGAGAGAAGTTGGAGCTTTTAATATCAAAATACAAGTGTTTACAAGGATTTGTGCCTACAATTCTAGAGAGATTTGAGGAGTATGAAGTAGTGATGATGGTGATGATAATGGATGGATTTCAAGGAGGGGTGCTCCTCTATTTATAGGCAAGGGGAGGCGGTTTGGAAGAGGTGAGTGGAGGAGGATATTTTCCTCCCACTTGCCTCCGGTTCTCCCTCAACTCCGATTGGGACTTGGTTGCTCTTCGGTTGGAGTTTGGATGAGCCAAAGGGTGCACATGGCTTGGCACATGGGCGGCTAGGGCTTGGGAGAGCCAAGGGGCATCCACTTGAGCTCTTGAACTTGGTTGAGGCTTGGTTGTGGCTTGGTTTGTGCCCAAAGGTCAACCAAAGTGAATAGTATACCCTAACCGGGAAATAAGTAGTTTGGTTGGACTCCGGCGGAATTTTGACCGGAGCAAAGCTAAAATGACCGGAGCATGGTGGTGACTGGATGTAGTATGATCGGAGCACCGCCGGAGGTTTGCCGGAGCTTCATCGGAGCATGGCTGGAATTCTGCCAGAGGTGTTTGGCTCTTGAATAGTTGATTTTGAATGTTGAAGCAATTCTAAGCCTTTTGGTCGAAGTGGATTTGCCGGAATCAGGCCGGAACATGGTCGTGCCCTGGTTTGAAGTTTTGCTCGAGCGCTTGTCTCGGTCGCGTTCGGGCGCCTATCTCGGTCAGGGACCTGGTTTGCTCGAGCGCGGGCCTCGGTCAGGGACCGGTGTTTCTCGGTCACATGCCTCGGGCGCGCTCGACATGCTTCGGTACTGGATCTCGGGCGCGACCGGTATTTCTTCGGTACTGGCTCTCGGTTGCCGACTGGGTCTTCTCGGGCCCTAGTTGTGATTTCTCGGCCATGGTTGAATTTACTCGGGCGTTTTGTCCGGGAATTGAGATCATCCGAGTCATTTGGCATTTAGAACAACATGGTCGAGCCAGATTTTCCAGATCCGATGGTTTGGACGAGCGACTTGGTTTTGGACGTGGGCGGCTGATGGGACATATTTATACGATTCATCGAGTCAACTAAACCCACCAAAATCGACATTTGGTCATCCGAACATTTGCATGTTAATGTCATTTTGGATTTCAGGTCCTTTTGGAGTCTTAAGAGGAATCGGGCGTAAAGATGGCATTTTGTGCCATAAATCATCACGAGGCAATTTTGGCCACTCAGGCCCCAGCAGGACCAGGCCGCGCCCAGCAGAGGACCAGGCCCCGCCAGGGCCTTGCGTGCACAGATTCGAGGCAATGCGAGAATCCTCGGACCAAAATCATGTTCTAGGAAATCTGGCTCAACCAAGTTGTGTTAAATGACAAATGCCTCAGCAGATAGCAATTTCAAGAAAAAGGCCCGAGCAGATTGACAGTTGGCCTAATTCCAAGCCGCGTCCCAGGCCCCGCCAGGGCCCTGCGTGCACAGATTCGAGGCAATGCGAGAATCCTCGGACCAAAATCATGTTCTAGGAAATCTGGCTCGACCAAGTTGTTTTAAATGACCAATGACTCAGTAGATCTCAATTTCCAGCAAAACACCCGAGCAGATTGGCTGTTGGCCCACACCAAGCCATTTTGGCTCATTCCCGACAGGGTCCTGCGCGCACAGATTATGCATTTTAAGAAACCTTCGAGCACAACTCTTCAAATAAAAATTCTGGCTCGGCACATAGTCTTAGAATATTCCATATAAGTGGAAAAGAGAATAATCCCATCGTGTCAGAAAAGGTCATCAAATGGAGTACAAAGGAGCATGGGGGATTTATATTCTAAGGGTGCATGAAGAAGCTGTCCATTAGTGTCATATGAGAGCTGGAAAGGGCAGACAAACAAGCACAACCCATCCCCCATTCGTGCATTGATCAATGGAGACAAAGAATCATGGGCAAAAGTGGCACAAGTGGGAGAAAACAATTGGGCAAAAGACCACAAGGCATGGGCATCTAACTTAAAGAAGGAGAGGAGCCTCTAGCTCATGGCTCTATATAAGGAGAGCCAAGACACACGAAATCATCATCCCTCATCCCTCTCAATCTCAACACAATTCAATTCTCACAATCACTTCTCCCTCTAGTCTTCTTTTCCTTACTTTCAAGTATTTCCTTAAATTTCATGTATTGCTATTGTATTCCCTCCATGAATACAAGTAGCTAATCTTCATATTTGGTTTAGGGACTTCTCCCTTGCGTTTACATTTTGAGGCACTTGTTCTTAATTTCATTCTACATTCCACTAGTCCTTATATATCATTCTATGGATCAAAGGCAACAAAACTAAGTGGATGTTTTGCCACTAATCTTGGTTGAGCCAATGATCCTTATTGCAACATCCATTTGATGCCTTGCCGCAATAATAGATAGTGCACATAGATAGAACAATACCTTTGCCGGATTGATCAATCTAATAAGGACTAGGTTAGAAGGTGTTGCCGTGCCTAGTGAGGTTGTGGGGTTTCAATACCTTGGGTTGCCTTTGGCACCACACAACTACCTAAGTAAGGGAAAACCGTGGGGTACTACCTTTGCCGGAGTACTTTAGGTTGTCATCCCTTGCCGGGACACCACACTCTATGGGATGTAGAATGATCTATTGGTTGCCTATGATAAATGTAGCATGAGGGAGTGCCCTAAACTGAATATTCACTCCATTGATCACAATCCATTGTCTTTACCTTGCACTTACAATTCAAAACCATTTCCAAAACCCCCAAACTTGTCTTTACTTTACTTTACTTTTTACTTGCATAAGAACAACGAGTAGTTGAACTATTTCCCTTGGGTTTGACCCCTACTTACCGCTCTACTAACTCATAGCGAGCCTAAGGTAGTGGACACTTACAAAATTAAGTTTGATTTGGTACACGATGACGTGCCTTGTCAAAAATGGCGCCGTTGCCGAGGATTTAGTTACATCGGTGAAAGTTGTTCTTGTTTTTACTTTTTGGTTGCTCTTAGTGCTTAGTGAACCATGTCTCACCATAGTGACAATTTTGGTGATGATGAGGTGAACAATGATATGCACCAATTTGGTCGCGACGAAGCACCACCTCTATTCTATGAGGATCCCGAGGTGCTAGTCCGACAAGCTAACATGAGGAGAAGGCAAGCGGACGGACAAAACCAAGGGATGCCCGAGGATCAAGCCCGAATGGATTCGAGGCAACCGGTTAGACCCCCGCTTAGACCTCACCCTCAACAACGTGCCCCAAGAGTGCAATACGCCCGGGATGAAAACTTTGAGAATGAGTTCTACCAAGAACCCACCATGGGGGAACTCTCGGCTCCTAACTTTAGAAACCAATCTTGGTGTATCTATGAGAGCCCGGAACTTGAGGATATATTGGTTAGCACGGGCGTCGTGCACAATTTGCCTAAGTTCTCGGGTACTCAAGAAGAGTCCGCGACTTCCCATCTCAAACGTTTTCATGGCACATGTCAAAACCTCAAGCCCCATGGAGTAGAAGTAGATGACTTCAAATTAAAGGCATTCTACTTCTCTCTAATGGATGCGGCTACTGATTGGTTTCTCGCCTTGCCTTCAGGAAGTATTCAAACTTGGGCACAAATGCAAGCCAAATTTTTGGCCAAGTACTATCCTGCTGGCCGAGCCTCACAAGTGAGGAGGCAATTGTAAGAGTTGAAACAAGGGCCGAACGAGTCTATGTATGACTATTTGGAGAAGTTCAACCAACTAGAGGGGAGTTGTTGCAATCTAGGGCTCCCCGAGAAGATCCTTTTGGAGTACTTGTTGGATGGGTTCAAGCCCTTGGATAAGATGCTATTGAATGCCTCGGTTGGAGGATCAATGGCTAGTCTTACATTGAGAGGAATAAGAGACTGGGTCGTAAAAGTGGCCGAGAATGCCCGTTTTGAGGAGGCTAATAGCCGTCAAGAGGAGTTCACCCGTACTAGAAATGTGGCTAAGGCCGAGGTCCCTATGAGCCATCTTTCCGAGGATGTGAAGCAATTGAAGGAAATGATGATGCACTTAATGAGAAGGGAACCGGCTAAGACCAAACCATGTGAGTTTTGTGGGGCTATGGACCACAAAACGGACTCTTGCCCGACGTTGCTAGAAGAGGACCATGGGGAAGTGAATGCCGTGGGGGACTATCAAGGGTATCAAAACCGGGCCGGACCTAGTCGCCCTTATGGACAAGGACCGGCCGGCGAAACTTGGCGACATGGCATTCTGAGGGACTTAGCTCAACAATCTCAACATCACCAAACCACTCCTCAAGCTACCCAAAATGTCTATAGGCCCCCCAAAGGCAATACCAACAAGGCGGACCTATTCAAAATCGACCGGGCCCTAATCACAATCAAGGCGGTCCAAGCCCGGTTGGACAAAACCGGTCCTTGGAGGACATGATGAAGGAGTTGGCCGCTAGCAATGTGCAAATGAATGCCACCATTCAGCAAAATCAGGCCGAGACCAAGGGGCAAATAGCCGAGATCCAAAAGCAATTGTCCCAACTTGCTACGACCGTGTCCGAGCTAAAGAAAGAAACTGGTCGGCTTCCCTCACAAACCATTCAAAACCCAAGGGGCAATGTGAGCACCGTGACTTTGAGAAGTGGAAAACAACTTGAAATATCAAAGGAAGAAGAATGTTCAAGGGATAATGAAGAGGACCCAACCGGGCTTGATCCAGCACTGGCAGACGGACTTGATTCCACGCCCGGACCCATGGACGCGCCCCAGGCGCTCAATACTTCAGCGACCCCGACTTTAGCAGAGGCAGACCCGGTACCAGCGGACAGTCCTCAGTCTTCTGCGCCTAAGGCGCCCGGACTTGTCCGAAGGTCCGAAACTGAGCCCGGCTGCATTTCTCTCCCATTTCCTGTCCCAGCCCGAAATCCTAAGAGGTATGTGATAGACAAAGACGTTTGGGAGCTCTTTAGTAGAGTCGAGATCAACATTCCCCTACTAGAGACCATCAAACAAATTCCGAGGTATGCTAAGTTCTTGAAAGAACTATGCACCAACCGAAGGAGGGGGACTTGTGTTGATCAAGAGTTGATGAGTAGAAACGTTTCGGTGGTGATACAAAGGACGGTGCCCCCAAAATGTGGTGATCCGGGCACTTACACCATCCCATGCACTATAGGCAACATCCGAATCGAGAATTGTATGTTGGATCTTGGGGCCTCGATCAATATTCTACCATACTCCATCTATTCTAGCCTTCGGATTGGACCTCTTGAGCCGGCTGGGCTCACCATTCAATTGGCGGATCGATCATGTAAGCAACCCGAAGGAAAGATTGAGGACGTTCTAGTCCAAGTTGGAGAGCTGGTTTTCCCGGTGGATTTCTATGTCCTAAAGATTGAAAATTGTGGCCCTAATGATCATGCCCCTATTCTACTAGGGAGGCCGTTCCTCAAAACCTCCAAGATGAAGATTGATTGTGGAAGTGGAATGCTATCTATGGAGGTTGAAGGAGAGGTGTTTAGCTTTGATATCTTTCGGGCCATGAAGCACCCATTGGAGTTTGAGAACGTGCATGCCTTAGATACCTTAGACGATCTAGTCCATGAGGCCCAACCGGAGCGCGAATCGGACCCCCTTGAGCTTGTGCTTGATAGAGCATTATCCTCGGCCGAGAGCTCCTATGACTTGGCCAAGGGCATGGAAGACACCCTCTACCATTTGGAGGTTTCTAGGCCAATCACGCCAAGGTATGAAGTGAACCAAATCAGTCTTTTCAAGACTAACACATGTTTACCTTCTATTGTGCAGGCGCCCGAAGTAGAGCTCAAACCGTTGCCCGATCATTTGAAGTACGTGTTTTTGGGGGATAATGAGACTTTGCCGGTCATCATCAAGAGTGGACTTGAGATGGACCAAGAGAGGAGATTGATTGAGGTGTTGTCCCGGCACAAGATGGCAATCGGTTGGACTTTGGGAGATTTGAGGGGTATTAGCCCGGCGGTTTGTATGCACCGGATATTATTGGAGGATGGAGCTAGACCATCAAGGGAGCCTCAACGACGTCTCAATCCTATTATGATGGAGGTGGTCCAAAAGGAGATCCAAAAGTTGCTAGATGCGGATGTGATCTATCCTATCTCGGATAGCCGATGGGTGAGCCCGGTTCATGTTGTTCCGAAGAAGACGGGTATTACAGTTGAGGAGAATGCCGAGGGCAAGATGGTGGCTACAAGGGTCAAGAACGGGTGGAGGATGTGTATTGATTACAGAAATTTGAATGCCGTCACAAGGAAGGATCACTTCCCTCTTCCCTTCATCGACCAAATGCTAGACCGGTTAGCAGGCAAACCCGATTTTTGCTTCTTGGATGGGTTCTCGGGGTACAATCAGATTCCTATAGCCCCCGAGGACCAAGAGAAGACCACATTCACATGCCCATTTGGCATGTTTGCCTTTCGGAGGATGTCGTTTGGACTGTGCAATGCCCCGGGCACATTTCAAAGGGTGGTGACTAGTATCTTCTCGGATATGATTGGGAGCTTTATTGAGGTATTCATGGATGACTTCACTGTGCATGGGGACACTTTTTATGCTTGCTTAAAGAATTTGAGCACGGTTCTAGAGCGTTGCGTCTCTATGAACTTGGTACTCAATTATGAGAAGTGCCACTTAATGGTTACTCACGGTGTAGTCTTGGGGCATATCATCTCAAAGGAGGGAGTGGAGGTCGACAAAGCCAAGATTGATGTTATTATGACTTTGCCCTACCCCTCCACGGTGAGAGATAACAAGTCTTTTCTTGGACATGCCGGTTTTTACCGAAGGTTCATTAAAGACTTTTCTAAGAAGGCGTTGCCCTTATCTACTCTCTTGCAAAAGGATGTCCCTTTTGAGTTCACCGAGGCGTGCAAGGAGGCATTTGATGAGTTAAAGAGAGCTCTCACTAGCACACCTATCATTCGGGCTCCGGATTGGAGCAAGGGTTTTGAGATCATGTGTGATGCTAGTGACTATGCGGTGGGAGCGGTCCTTGGCCAAAGAGATGAGAAGAAGCCCGTTGTGATCTACTATGCATCTAGGACATTAGATGCGGCCCAAAGGAACTACTACACCACTGAAAAAGAGCTCTTAGCCGTGGTCTTTGCCTTGGAGAAGTTTCGGTCTTACTTGCTCGGTACGAAGGTGACAGTCTTTTCGGACCATGCGGCTATTCGGTATTTGATGACCAAGAAGGAAGCCAAGCCGAGGTTGATTAGATGGATCTTGTTATTGCAAGAGTTTGATGTGGAGATCAAGGACAAGAAGGGCATTGAAAACACAGTGGCGGACCACTTAAGCCGACTAGTCCGAGAGGAGGAGCCCGGGGCCATAACCGAGACCTTCCCGGACGAGCATCTCTTTGCTCTCTCGGCCAAACTTCCATGGTATGCGCCTATTGTAAACTACTTTGTTGGAGGTACAATTCCTCCCTCTTACTCTAAAGCACAATGCATGAAGCTTAGACATGATTCTAGATTCTATGTGTGGGATGATCCTTACTTGTGGAAAATAGGTGTAGATGAATTGCTTAGAAGGTGCATCCCCGATACTGAGATTGCTTCTGTTATTAGCTTTTGTCATGAGCATGCTTGTGGTGGACACTTTGGGTCTAGGAGAACCGCTAGGAAAATCCTAGATAGCGGTTTATTTTGGCCTAGTGTCTTTAGAGATTCATATGAGCATTGTAGGAAGTGTGATAGATGCCAAAGAGTTGGCAACATTTTCGCTAGAAATGAGATGCCCCAAGTGCCCATCTTGGTTAATGATGTCTTTGACATATGGGGCATCGATTTCATGGGGCCTTTTCCTATTTCATGTGGATTTGCTTATATCCTTGTTGCGGTGGATTATGTCTCAAAATGGGTAGAGGCCAAGGCTACTAGGTGTGATGATGCTAAAACTGTTGTGGATTTCCTTCGCACTAATATCTTTTGTAGGTATGGGGTGCCTAAGGCCATCATAAGCGACCAAGGCACTCACTTTTGCAATAGAATGATGGCCGCCACCTTGAGACACTATCATGTCCATCATAGGACCTCCACGGCTTACCACCCCCAAACCAATGGACAAGCGGAGATCTCCAACCGCGAAATTAAGGGGATTCTTGAAAAGATGGTAAAGCCAACAAGGAAAGATTGGAGCCAAAGGTTGAATGATGCCTTATGGGCATATAGGACGGCCTACAAAACACCCATTGGGACCACTCCCTTTCGGTTAGTCTATGGTAAGGCATGTCACCTTCTGGTGGAATTGGAGCACAAGGCATATTGGGCCTTGAAGCAATGCAACTTGGATTTGAAGGCGGCCGGGTTAGAAAGAAAGATACAATTGTGTGAGCTTGAAGAGTTGAGGCTTGAGGCCTATGAAGGGCAATCGGACTATAAGGCACGAACAAAACTATATCATGACAAGTACATCCTCCGTCGCAACTTTGAAGTCGGCCAAAGGGTCCTCCTCTTCTCCTCTCGGCTGAAATTGATGCCCGAGAAGCTTCGTTCTAGATGGACCGGTCCTTACATTGTGGCTCGAGTCTTCAACCATGGGGCCATAGAACTTGAGAATCCAAGAGATGGGAACTGGTTCAAGGTGAATGGACAAACGGTTAAGCCCTATCATGGGGAAGCCACACCGCCCGCTGATGGACCATAATTATACGAATCATAAACACAGTTAAACCCACCAAATTAGACTCTTTGTCTATTTAACTTTTGCTTGTTAGTTCCGATTTATATCTACAGGGTATTTTGGACTCTAGAGAGAATACACGCTAAGGAGAGGATTTTACGCTGAAAAGATATTACGAGTCATTCCAAGATCACGACCAGACGCCGACTGAAGAAATCTCAAGATCCTGACTTGGAATCACTCAGAACAAATCCAACCGAAGAGCAACCAAAGTCAGACCGGAGCTGAAATACACCGATAGTTTTGTGAAAACTGCACAAAACCACACAAAACCTCCTCTCCCCCCCTTGTGACCGGCGGCTTTCCCCTCACACCTCCTCTCCTCCACTCCCTTGCCTCCACATGTCACCACCTCCTCCCTCCCTTCCCAAAGCCGCCGACGGCTTTGTGCCTCCCCATCTCCTCCCTTGGATGAAAACCACATAGTTTCATCTCATCCCTCCATTCTCCTCCCGTTAGCCTATAAATACAACCCCATCTTCTCTCATTTGAATCATCCCATTCACAATACAAATCACTTATCTCTCTAAAGTTTGGTACTTTTGTAAGCTTTGGTTTTCAATATATAATACTCTTGTCGGCTCTTGAGTATTATAGTTCGGTCTTGAGTACTCTTGTCGGTTCTTGAGTACTCAAGCTTTTCACTATTCTCGAGTACTCTTGTCGGTTCTTGAAGTACTCACCCCTTTCCCTTACTTACTGTCTTTCAAAAACTGTAAGTACTTAGCTATGGTATCCACCTCTATGGATATTCGTAGCTAAACTCTTCATTCGGTTGAAGGGGTGTACTTGTATCATAAAATGTTTTAGACCCTGCACTTAGTGCCTCTCTGTGTTCGAAACTTGTTCTATGTGCCACATATTAGGTTAGAACTGCCAAGGTTGAGTGGATGCTGTAACGGGCAAAGCTCTTTCGTGGGGTTCGTGAACATACTCGGGTAAGTGGATGCTGTAACGGGCAAAGCTTATCTGAGGAGTTCGACCTCTCTTAAAAACCATTTGGTTGATCGTAACTGAAGATCAAATGGATGCACATAAGGCTAAGATACTTCGAAAGGAGGAATTAGTCTAAATAGAACAAGTGTTCTAAACGATGTTGCAAGTCTTGTGCTAGAAATGGCCTCGATTCATCTTCCAACACTGAGTATGATCATTAGCGGTCAATGATAAACAACTATGATACAAGGGCCCTGAGACTGAATACTTTCCTCAGACTTAAAAACCCCGTGCATTTACTTTCTTAGAATAAATTGCTCTATCAACTGCTCACGATCCAGAAGGCTTGCCAATCACGCATCACCCGCTGTAAGTCTTCTACTTTTATTTTCAGTATTTACTTTTCTGTAATTTACTTTTCCGCACTAAAAACCAAAACCAACCAACCAATCACTTAGACGTTAGCGTTAAAATCTCAATCAACCTAAAACACGCTCCCTCGCTGTTCAATCCCCGACAGTATTTACTTTCGTGACAATCCCTCAAAGAACACATATCCCCCTAATTCCCTTGGGTTCGACCCCTACTTACCACTAGCTACCCAGTAGTGAAGTCGCGAGTAGCGGACACTATAAATTTATTCTTGACGTTTGCACACAACGACTGTGCGTCCGTCACCCGCCCAAGAGTGTGACCTAGCCGAGCCCCCCGAACCTCCTTAAAGGAGGTACCGTCGAGCCAACGACGTTAAACAAAGGCGCTCGCCGGGAGGCAGCCCGGCATTTTTCAGTATTTCCTATATTTTTTTTACTTTCTTGAATTACCCTCACCCCATTATATTTGGAAAGGAAAGGAGTGTTTGTTTTGTAGGTGGGTACTGAACTGTTACGCATTTTGCCGAGTCTGCTACGCATTTTAAGAAGAGCCGAGCTCGACCTAGGTCCCCATGAGTTTCAGCCGATTGATGCAAGTCCAAGCCTTGTCATTTCATGACATACAAGGACATCATAAGGGGAGTTCCGTTTCACTTTAGTACCTTGTTCCTTTTCATTGATATTGTGTATATTGTGTGAAATTGAGTTGTGCCGTGAGGACACGACTCATTTCAAAAGTGTGGGGTGGGGTGGTTAGTCGTTTGTTGTGTCATCACGTTTATTTTCTTGCAAATGCATGAGTCAGCACGTTTCCCTTTGAAAATTTTAAATTTTTTGAATAAAATGCGTAGTTTTATGAATGAAATGCGTAGGGGTGAGATGTTGAGCTTTGATGTTGTGAAATAGATGGAACCAAGTACATGCATTACTCTTATGAAATTAAAATTGTGCGACTAACATGTGAATCTAACTATCTATGTGTTCTTATGAGTTGGGATAAGAAGGGATGTGGAGTTGATAGAAACGTCCTAGTGGGACTTGACAAAAGCACTCAAGGATTCGGGTTTCAAGTTACATGGTTATACGAATTTGTGGAGGCTGCATTTCGAGACTTGTGGTTTGAAGTTGACTCCGCCATTGCAGCGTTTATGCAAGGGGCGGGACGGGAATCAAACCGTCCTATATCTAGTCCTAGTAGCCGGGAAAAGAGGTGAGTGACCCTCATCTTGACTCGCGCCGAAACGACAAGGACGAGAAAGAGCGGGGAGGTATTTCCATATGCTTGAGGGCTATGATTGGACCTCCCAAAAGGAATGGACAAGAAATTCACAAAAAGGAGCAAGGCTCAAAGAAAAATCAACTCATGTGGAGATTTACCCGAAACAAAGTGAAGGACATCAATGCCATACAAAGGCCGAAGGCCAAGTTCACTACAAAGAAGTCCAAGCAAAGTAACAAAGACTCAACCCTTGATGCTCGAACCTATCACGTGCTAGAAGAAGCAACAAGTATAACCATGTAGCAAGAATCGGACCCAAGAGTGTGTATCATGGGTCTAAAAAGGACTATCTCCCACTCATCCGAATTGGGTTGCATTTTGGCTCAAAGGTACATGTATCAAGTTACTTCCATGTTTGAGCACAATACTTTAGTATCAATTGAGTTATGCATGGAAAGGAGAAATCTAGACTAGCATTTATCTAGGATGCCGATGGCATTGTGGTGTTTCAATTATTTTCCTCTTATGACCTAGACCTTGTTCGGGACGAACAAGTATAAGTGTGCGGTGATTTGATGGGACATATTTATACGATTCATCGAGTCAACTAAACCCACCAAAATCGACATTTGGTCATACGAACATTTGCTTGTTAATGTCATTTTGGATTTCAGGTCCTTTTGGAGTCTTAAGAGGAATCGGGCTTAAAGATGGCATTTTGTGCCATAAATCATCACAAGGCAATTTTGGCCACTCAGGCCCCAGCAGGACCAGGCCGCGCCCAGCAGAGGACCAGGCCCCGTCAGGGCCCTGCATGCACAGATTCGAGGCAATGCGAGAATCCTCGGACAAAAATCATGTTCTAGGAAATCTGGCTCGACCAAGTTGTTTTAAATGACAAATTCCTCAACAGATAGAAATTTCAAGAAAAAGGCCCGAGCAGATTGAGAGTTGGCCTAATTCCAAGCCGCGTCCCAGGCCCCGTCAGGGCCCTGCGTGCACAGATTCGAGGCAATGCAAGAATCCTCGGACCAAAATCATGTTCTAGGAAATATGGCTCGACCAAGTTGTTTTAAATGACCAATGACTCAGAAGATCTCAATTTTCAGCAAAACGCCCGAGCAGATTGGCTGTTGGCCCACGCCAAGCCATTTCGGCTCATTCCTGACAGGGTCCTGCGCGCACAGATTATGCATTTTAAGAAAACCTTCGAGAACAACTCTTCAAATCAAAATTCTGGCTCGGCACATAGTCTTAGAATATTCCATATAAGTGGAAGAGAGAATAATCCCATCGTGTCAGAAAAGGTCATCAAATGGAGTACAAAGGAGCATGGGGGATTTATATTCTAAGGGTGCGTGAAGAAGCTGTCCATTAGTGTCATATGAGAGCTGGAAAGGGCAGACAAACAAGCACAACCCATCCCCATTCGTGCATTGATCAATGGAGAACAAAGAATCATGGGCAAACGTGGCACAAGTGGGAGAAAACAATTGGGCAAAAGACCACAAGGCATGGGCATCTAACTTAAAGAAGGAGAGGAGCCTCTAGCTCATGGCTCTATATAAGGAGAGCCAAGACACACGAAATCATCATCCCTCATCCCTCTCAATCTCAACACAATTCAATTCTCACAATCACTTCTCCCTCTAGTCTTCTTTTCCTTACTTTCAAGTATTTCCTTAAATTTCATGTATTGCTATTGTATTCCCTCCATGAATACAAGTAGCTAATCTTCATATTTGGTTTAGGGACTTCTCCCTTGCGTTTACATTTTGAGGCACTTGTTCTTAATTTCATTCTACATTCCACTAGTCCTTATATATCATTCTATGGATCAAAGGCAACAAAACTAAGAGGATGTTTTGCCACTAATCTTGGTTGAGCCAATGATCCTTATTGCAACATCCATTTGATGCCTTGCCGCAATAATAGATAGTGCACATAGATAGAACAATACCTTTGCCGGATTGATCAATCTAATAAGGACTAGGTTAGAAGGTGTTGCCGTGCCTAGTGAAGTTGTGGGGTTTCAATACCTTGGGTTGCCTTTGGCACCACACAACTACCTAAGTAAGGGAAAATCGTGGGGTACTACCTTTGCCGGAGTACTTTAGGTTGTCATCCCTTGCCGGGACACCACACTCTATGGGATGTAGAATGATCTATTGGTTGCCTATGATAAATGTAGCATGAGGGAGTGCCCTAAACTGAATATTCACTCCATTGATCACAATCCATTGTCTTTACCTTGCACTTACAATTCAAAACCATTTCCAAAACCCCCAAACTTGTCTTTACTTTACTTTACTTTTTACTTGCATAAGAACAACGAGTAGTTGAACTATTTCCCTTGGGTTCGACCCCTACTTACCGCTCTACTAACTCATAGCGAGCCTAAGGTAGTGGACACATACAAAATTAAGTTTGATTTGGTACACGACGACGTGCCTTGTCAGCGGCCTGGCTGGTGCGCTGGAATGCTGGGGCGCGGCTGACTTTCCTCGGGCCAGATTTGACTTGTAATCCATTTTTGGCTTAAGAACCCCCTTTTTAGCTCGTTTCTTCTTTAAACCTCAAAATACCCTGTAGAACAAAAATGGAACTAACAAGTAAAAGTTGTTAAGACGAAGTGTCTAATTTGGTGGGTTTAACTGTCTTGATTAATCATATAAATATGGTCCATCAGAACTTCACTCGCGTGTGATGGCGTGATGTCCATGGAGATTAAGCGATGCCGGGGAGTGAAACGTGACTCGTGAGCTGGCAAAAATAAACAAAAACATATAGCTGTACGAGTGATAGGTTAGCATCGAAAATCGTAAAGAAACAAGGCAAGTGATAGGGTTCTGATTTGAATTTTTGGGGAAGAAGACTAAGAGCCTGTTACCACCGAGCCTGTAACGGCTGTAACGGCTCCTCATGAATTCTCTGCGAAATTACAGCCCGTTACAGACGTTACAGTCCAATGTGTAACGGCTGTAACGGCTCCCTCCAAAATTTCTGCCAAATTTTCTTTTTCGTCCCGAAACCGTTTTCTGCCTGAAATGGATGCACTCCACACTTGGATTCCTGCAAGGGTCACACGCAATGTACAAAAATGCAAATGGAAAATGCAATGAAACCAAACTTACAACACGGGTTACTCCCCGAATAGACCTAGTTTAACGTATTGGCGAGACATAGCTAGGGAGAAAGAACTAGAAGCAATCTCCAATGTCGTCAGGTGGTTCCCGGTGCTTCAGGATGTGGCAATGCTTGAGGTGTTCCCTGTCGACCACCATTGACTTTCCTCCCTTTGTGTTAAGCTCCACGTGGCCGTCCTGGTATGCTCTCCTCACTGTGTATGGAACACTCCATCTGATGCGCAGCTTCCCATGAAATAATTTAAGGCGTGATTTGTAGAGAAGAATCGGCTCGCCTCTTCTGAATTTTCTGCGCACCATTCGTTTGTAGTGCCACGTTTTCGTCCTCTCCTTAAAGACATCACCGGGGTCGAGAAGAGGCTTCAGCTCTCCCTTGCAGGGCTCCTTACCCGAGCCTGTAGTCTGCTCAGCAACAGCTGCTGCATCTGTACTCACCGCGCATACATTCATCGGGATGGGGCAGTCCTGGAGAACTCTGCAAGGCTCAATAGAGGTCAGTGAAATAGGCTCATCACATCAGCAGAGTCCAGTATATCACAGCCAGCAAACAGACCAGGACTCTTAGACATGTCAGGCAAATCAAAAACAACTCTCTCACTGCCTACTCGCAAGGCTAAGGAACCTCTATCCATGTCAATGACTGCCTTAGCTGTGTATAGAAATGGTCTATCAAGAATAATCGGGATATCTATGTCCTCAGAGATGTCCAACACTATGAAATCAGCAGGAAAATACAGGTTCTTCACCTTGATTGGAACATCCTTCAGAATCCCTCTCGGGAGTCTACAAGAACGATCCGTAAGGCGAATAGTGATATTAGTAGGACAGAGATCACCCAATTTCAGTTTAGCATACATAGAATATGGCATGATAGACACACTAGCACCTAGATCACACAGAGCACGACGAACAGTAATACCACCAATATCACAAGGGATAAAAAAACTCTCTGAGTCTTGAAGCTTGGGTGGCATGGGCTGGTGTGTGGCTGCACTACACTCCTCGCTCAGGGCCACATTCTTGGTCCCGTCAATCTTTCTTTTCCCACTCATAATCTACTTCATGAACTTTGCATAAGTGGGAATCTGGGTGATTGCATCGGTGAAGGGCATCGTGATGTAAAGAGTACGAACTTTATCGACAAACTGCATGAACTCTTTGTCTCTTCTTGCACCCTTGAGTCGCTGAGGGAAAGGAACCGGTGCATATAAGGGGCTGGCTCCACTGTTTGCGCAGAATTTTCAGCTCGGTTTTCAGCTCAGTTTTCAGCTTCCTTTGACGTTTCCCCTTCGACAGGTGTAGAATCAAGTGCTGATTTTGCAGCTGGAGTTCGAGTGGCTTGAGCTGGCACCATTTCAATATGCTTTCCTCCTCGGAGAGTGATGGCATTCACGGATTCCCTGTGATTCATATCTGGCTTCGATGGAAGTTTCCCCTGCTCCCTGTTTGCTGAATTTGCTATTTGAGCAATCTAATTTTCCAGCATTCTGCCATGAATAGCGAGCTCCTCTACAGTCCTTTGCAGGTTCCTTACCTCATTGGTGGTTTGCTCAAAGGCCCGTTGCTGCTCCTCAAACATTCTGTGCTGATTATCTGACGTCTTTCTCTGTTCGGTTATGAAGCTTGCTAGCATGGCTTCCATGTTTGACATCGATCCTGAATTCTGATCTTGCTGCGTCTGATCTCGGTTGTTATAACTCCCTGAATTCTGACTTTGCTGATGTTGGGGCTGGTTGTTGAACTGGTTCCTTGACTAGTAGGGGGCGTTCTCCTGCTGCTGTCTGTAAGGAAAACCTGGTGCGGCCTGATTCTGTGGCTTGTAAGAAAGGTTGGGATTATTCCTGCTCTGATTATCCCACCGGTTAATGCCTGATCCTTGATTGTACTGCCCCGCAAAGTAGACATCCTCCTGGCTTCCGCTGCTATTATCTGATCCGATCACTAGACAGCCATCTGCGTAGTGAGAAGGGGAGCCGCAAATCTGACAGTACACGCCAATGTGTGCGATGTCTGAGGACTTCATGCTGCTTGCTAGCTTCATACTTTGGATCTCGGTGGCAAGTAGCTTCATTGTATCAGCCAACCGAGCGATGTCATTAGTGCTCTCAGCTTGGCATAAATCCTGCACTCCTTTCCTGTCCCTAGGGTTACCTCGGTCGCTTGTCCAGAGATGGTAGTCTAGGGCTGCCTTCTCTATAATGGCATAGGCGTCCTCCAGCGGGACTCCACTCAGTGCTCCACCAGCTACTTGATTTATCAAGGTACGCATCCCCTGATCGATTCCCTGATAGAAAGTGTCGATAATCTGCCACTCCTCTAGGTTGTGGTGTGGGCACATCCTTGTCAGCTCCTTATACCTCTCCCATGAGTCATACAGAGTCTCACCATCAATAGAGCGGAACGATATGATTTTGTTCCGGAAATGAGCTGTTTTCGACGGTAAGAAGTACTGCTGGAGAACGGCTTTGGCCAGCTTGTTCCAGGTGGTAAAGGTACCCTCAGCGTGGCTGTCTAGCCACCTGCTAGCCTTGTCAGACAGCGAGAATGGTAACAGCCTGAGGTAGTAGGACTCTAGAGGGACACCATTTGTCTTGACTGTATTGCACATATGCACAAAGCGCTTGAGGTGCTGGTGAGGATCTTCATTAACCCTTCCCGAGAATTGATTATTCTGCACCATCTGGATGAGTCCAGTTTTTAGCTCCCAAGTGTTGTTATCTATTCCGGGCGGTGCAATGGCGGACTGAAATCCAGTAACACGTGGAGTAGTGTAATCTCCAAGGGTTCTGCGCACTGGCGGTTGCACTTGTGGTTGCTGGTCGTCCTCGACCCTTCCATTCAGCAAGTTCTGATTCATAGCCATTGCTGCGTAGTTTCGGTTCAGTGGTCGTAGCTGCCGAGCTTCGTTCTGGGCCTGACGATTGTTCTTTCGTTGGTCCGGTGTGTCGTCGTCAGAAATCTGAATTTGCTTCTTCCGTCGGGGTGTTTTCTTTGGCATGAACTAGCTAGAACCTGCAAGAGCCAAGAAACACCGTGAGTGAAGAAATCACAGCAGAAAAATCAGATATCAAACGAGGTGGAATAGTCTAAACCACACACGTTACTCTAATATCACACTAAACGCTGCTCCCCGGCAACGGCGCCATTTTGACAAGCGTATTTTTAACCCTATATAGTCGTCAAATTATAAGTTTTAGGGGTTCAATTGCAGTCAAACAAAATTTATACCTTGGCAAGCCAAGGGTCGATCCTAGGAGCAGTGCGTGCGAATACTAGCAAACGGTGTGACCTATTTAGCTATTCCGATTGAAAGCGGTTTTGTTTGTGATGAAAGTTGCAATGATAACAGAAATTAAATGCGCAGAAATTAAAGGTTGTGTTTTTATCAGAGAAAGAATTCCAGAATCCATACTTCACCCGTGCTAACCCCACTAATCATGCAATCATGTTATGCAAATTATTCATGCTATCGAATATGGAATCGAACCGAAATAACACTAGACAAGCCGCCCATCCACGGATCATTGTCTAGATTAATCTCAATCGTTGAACGCCGCCCATCCACGGATTATCAACGATCTCGATTTATTAAACTAAAGGTTTTCCTATTAATTCATGTAAACATGACCTAATATCAATTTCATGTAATCCGGTTAATCCCTAGGACCCATCCATCTTTCGGTAATTAACTTAAATACGTTCTACCAATGCAAACATACCCTTTGATGTAAATACATGCATAGAACGATAAAATTAAGCACACAATGAAATTGAATATTCGAATCGCATAAATAAAAACTTCAATTGATCACATGAGAGTTAGGGTTACATAGCACGGGATCCGTAGGATCCCAGAATAGGAGGACTACTCACTATTCATGGTGATTAAACCAAAAACAGTGTAAAGAAGGAAAGAATGAGTAAACCGTAAAGACGTGGTGTAGCTCGATGATCCTCACGCTGAAAGCTCTGTCTTCTCTCCCAAGTTAGAGTTTCTTCTCCGAAAAATTGCACACCAGTCTATTCTGGTCGTGTTTCCTTTTATAAGCTTCGAAAAAGAGGCCGAAGAAAGCCCAAAACGATTTTTGGAAATTTCCCGAAATTACTGTTCACGACGGGCCCGTTACAGCCGTTACAGCTGGGTGTAATGGCCTGAGCCCAAATCTCTGATGAAACACACAGCCGTTACAGCTCAAGGTGTAACGGCTGCTGAAGATTGTAATGGGTCGACTTTTTTTGCCTTTTTGGAGGTCTAAACCTTCGAATCTGCTCTTTGTGTCAACTACAAAGTTGTAGGGAATTGAATTAGCTTTCCAACAAGCTAAATTTCGACTCATTTGGACACCAATTGCGATCTGTACGTGCAAAACAAGTCGGAGAGGTCAATCTGTCCTGTTTTTTCCTGTTTTTTCCCAAATCTGCACCAACTGCTTTGCTTTGCTTCTGATCAATCCAAAAGTATTAGATATGTGATATATGACCTGAAACACTAGAAAAGATATCAAATGACAATAAAATTCCGCGAAAACAAACATAATCCATCATCGAATGAAGTGAATAATAGGTCAAGAATTCGACCGATCAATCACCTCCGCAACTGTGGATCTTCCCTCCATAAATTTCTCACCTTCCACCTCTGGAGCAGGTTGCTCCTCCTTTAACACAGGGACTTGCGCCTTCTTGGTACGCCCACTCTTCCGGACAGGGGCTTGTGGAGTGGCGGACTGTCTGCGCTTGCGGCCAAAGCCCTCAGCTGCGCTACCCTTCCGTTTGGGCTTCTGTTGAGAAGTCGCCTCAGCCTCGACGTCTGGTACTTCTTCTGACAGGAACTTCACGGATTTGGTGGAGGCGGTTGGAGCCTTCGATTTCTCAGCCAGATTCTTGGTCCCGTTCTTCCCTTGAGGCATTAGATTCAAGGACCTCTTCTTCTTCGGAGACCTCCTCTTCCTCGTCCAAGTTTCCAACTTCAATGGCCCCTTGAGCCATTGTGCTTTCTAACTCATGGCTTTGAGCCTCCAATCTACTTAAATGAGCTTGCATCTTCTCTTGGCTTGCTAGAAGTCTAGCAAACATGGATTCTATATTGGAGGGCTCACTTGAAGGTTGAGGGTATGGAGGGTAGGAGTCTTCAATTTCAAAGTGTTGGCTATCGTTCCAATTTTGAGTGTAGGCATGTGATGGATTCCAAGAGTTTTCCCAATAGGCGTTTGGTTGCTCCTCTTCTTGGTCATCTCCATCCAAATTATAATAACAAGTTTGATAGCCATGCTCTTGGTAATTCCAATATGGTTGCTCCTCCTCTTGATAATATTCTCCATTAGAAAAGACTTGTTGGTCTTGGTTGTACATCCAATAGTCTTCACAATGGGCATTTGGTTGATCCTCTTCATAATAATCTCCATTGCGCATGACTTATTGGTTGTAGTGATCCATCCTCGCAAGACAAGATAAATGAAGTTAGTAGGAGATATGAGTGAAAAAAAAGAATATACAAGTATAAGAAAAAAAAGAAAAATATTCACAAGAATAGACGGAACTTTCACACAATCTAATCTAGGGATGTGCTAACTAGTTGCGCTCCCCGGCAACGGCGCCATTTGACGAACTATTCTTTTTCACCTCTAAATAGTATCAATGAAGAGAGGATCGAATGTAGTGTCAAAACATTTATAATACCGGTAAAGTACCGGGTCGAACGAAGGGGAGCAAGCCAAGCACATGCGCTATTTAAGATTGTGTTTTCGTTCGGCTATTCTAAACCAAAATGTGTATAAAAGAGTGTATATTCTAAATCCTAAGTGGCGAGTAATTAGGGATAAAAGATAAGTAAGAGGTGTTTCGAGGGATTACTCCCCTCCTTGGCATTTCCCAATGATCACATACATGATATTCAAACATTTCACGGTAGTCAAATAGTATTGAACCTAGTTCACTTCAATCCCGTAGAAATGATCATATTCACTACATCCAAACTATCCCCAAGGTCTCTCGATTCTTAGGTCTAGTTTTAAGATTCATCATGTTACTTAGGCATTTCCTCAAACACTTAGTAGCATGGCATGTTAAAGAGCATAGTGAACATGAATTTGACACCATTTAATGGGATTAATTGATGATTTGCTAATTGACTATCTCCAATGAATTAAACATTCAATCCTTAGTCAAGCATCATATCATAAGTTCACTGTCATGCTTAAGATATGATCATTTCTCCATCCTAAAACTATCCACTAGCTTTTCCAAGACATAGGTTCAAGTTTTAGTCTAAGTTGTCACTTAGGCATTTTATCAAACACCTAGAGTGCATAGCATTCATAACACAAGAGAAAACGAAATCAACAATCATCCATATGAATATCAATGTATATATGTGATCAAAGAGTACCAAGGAGAGTCATAAGACCCTCAAAACACAAGGTCCACTACTCACACATCATGTAAGACAACATGGTGTGAGTAGGGTTTATAGCAACAACAAGAAGAATAGAAGAAGGATAGAAGTAGGATGATTAATCCTAATGTCTCCCTTTGATCTTCACTTCTCCTTGGTTGGATGATGACAGGTCGTCGTCAGTACCTGCAAATTTAATATTTATATCTCCACTTACTCTTGGCTAGTATAGCGACAAGCAAGGGGTCGAACCCAAGAGAGCTAGATGGCTACTTATTGTTCTGTAAAAGAAGACGGTTGGTTGTAAGGATTTAGAAAACTATGCGAATAAGAGGGAATAAAAACGTGTGGGTTTTCAATCAGAGAAGATATTCGGTTTCGGGTTCTTATTATGACTTGTTATCATTGACTGCTAACAATCTAATTCAATGTTTCTAAGTGTGGTCGTCCCGACAAAGGTGACTTCCCAAATAACCCGACAAATGTGTTATGCCACAACCTAACCCGACAAAGGTGAAAGGCTTCTAATTCCCCTATGCTAAACAACCCGACAAAGGTGTTTATTTATCCTAGATGTGCTATTTACCCAAACGACAAAGTATCAGGCAAATATTAATAATAAGAAATATTGATGAACTAAGTTTTGTGACAAAGCATCCACCTAGTCTAGCAACAATTCATGGAAATATATGCACGAGAATTAGTAAAACATGGATATAGCATTAAGAACAAAGTCTCAAACAATTGTCATAATATATGAACCCTAGCCGAATAACAAGTTTAGTTGCTCATTGTCATTGGAACAAAACAATAAATAAAAGGGGACAATGTGGCTTCTCTATGCCGAGTGGGACTAAGGACCGGGCCGTGAGGGCTGAATTGCGCCGAGGAGAGTGCTTCGGCCGAGAGGGGCTTCGGACGAGGAGGAGAGGTGAGCTCGCTTGTGAGGAGGAATGCTCGTTCGTGGGATGAGATGGATAGGTGAGCTCGCTCGTGAGGAGGAATGCTCGTTTGTGGGATGAGATGGATAGGTGAGCTCGCTCGTGAGGAAGAATGCTCGTTTGTGGGATGAGATGGATTTTCGAGTAGAATGGGATGATATGGAGAGCTGAGGAGAGCTCTTATTTATAGGAGGAATATGGGTCAGGCCTGCTCTCTTTTGTTTCCAAATTTGGTTCGCTTGATAAGTAAGCTAACTTGGAGAGCGAGTTAGCTTGGACTGCAAGCTAACTTCGTGTGCAAGTCTTCTAGCTTCTTCCAGGACCTTCCAGAACCTTCTAAACCGCCAAGGACGAAATTAGGAAATTTCCCGAAAATCACTGTTCACGACCCGAAATACTGTTCATCCCGGACACTGTTCACGCTGGAATTACTATTCACACCGGGATTACTGTTCACGAGCCGAAAAAATACTGTTCACGACGCTCCTCTGGCTTTGTTCTTCAACTGCAATGTTTCTGTCACGAAATGTCGTCTTTTAAGCGCGTTTCCTCCTAGAGCTTCCGAAAAACCTGAAATGCAAAACAACACTAAGAAGTAGCTGTTTGCATGATAAAGTGCCGAAATTGGTGGGATTTGATGACTCGATGAGTCGTATAAATACGGCTCATCAAACCACCCCACACTTAAACTTGTTTGTCCCGAACAAGGACTAGGTCATAGGAGGAAAGTAAAACATGTCAACATCACAAATCTTCGGCATCCTAGATGTTGCTAATGAGCATGACCCGCTAATTTAGACTTCACGTTTCCATGCATACTCGTTACTAAATGTCTCATGCTTAAACATAGAAATAACTTGATACGTGTTACCTTTGGGCTGAGATGCAAATCAATTCGGATGTCTCGGGAGATAGTCCTTTTCAGACCCATGAACTGCACCCTCGGGACCGAGCTCTTGTCATATGGTTACGCTTCATTGCTTTCTCTTGCACGTGATTGATTCGAGCTTCAAGGTGTTTGAGTTCTCTCGGACAGCTTGTAGTGACTCGGTTTGAGGTATCAATGTGGCGCTTCACTTTGTTTCGGTGTAAGACTCACAATGGAATGGGTTTGTTTCTTTGTACTATGGATTGTGACTGCTCGGATTCCTACTTGCTCTCACTCATCCTCGTCCTTTTGACGCGAGTCAAGCCGAGGGTCGCTCGTCTATTTTCCCGGTCTACTTGGACTAGAGATTGGACGATGTGTACCACTATCCCGCCTAACCGCATAAGTACCGCAGTGGCGGAGCAGACTCATGACCATGTTGCCTCGAAGTGCTAGCCTCCACGAAATCCACATAACCATATAACTTGAATTTGGTCCTTTGAATGCTTGTCAAGTCTCTCTAGGACGTTTCTATCAACTCCACATCCCTGTTTATCTCAACTAACAAAGGCACGTAATGGGTTAAGCTCACATGTAATCGCACAAGTCAAATTTCACTAAAGATACGCATGTAATCGGTTCTATCTATTTCACATCATCAATATTCAATATCGCAAATCTAGGAAATAGAGAAGAAACATGTACAAAATTTTCAAAATTTTCAATTTTTAAGGGAAACGTGTTGACTCTATGCAAGGTGCAGAAAATAAACGTGCTGACACAACAACTGACTCTCCCACCCCACACTTTTGAACTGACGTGTCCTCACGGCACATCTTAAGTTAAAAGACACGACTATGCATGAAAACAAACAATAGGGAAATAAGAAGAGAGTAAGCTTGGACAGGCACTTCCCTCGTGCGATGCGTGATGTTCGGGAACAGCTGACCATTCTCCTTTGAGTCCTCGAAGAGCTCCATTGCGCCTGCCTTCCTTTGGCAGAGACTTGTATCGCAACGTGAGTTCGTCACAAAGTGAAAGGACTATGTCAAAGAAATTAAGACAGATAAAGGATTCCCGGGAAATTGGTGGAGTCACAAACGGTCTCACTTAAAAACCAATCTCCTTAGACTCGTAAGTCTTGGTGACAAAGTCCTTAAAAGCTTATTTTTCTCGACACAATACATTCAAGATGTGAAACTACCCCCGATGGATAGCAGTCGTACGCAAACATCTCGGATGGCCTTGCGTGCTCGCATCTGTCCCCTGCATGAAAATCATCTTCTTTCCCAAGTACGATGTGATGAATGGACTCAAAACTCAAATGAAACATAAATAAGTAAATAAACTGAAAAGTAATGTCGGGCTGCCTCCCTGCGAGCGCCTTTGTTTTACGTCGTTGGCTCGACGTTGCCTCATTTATGCATCTGTGGTGGGCTCGGCTAGGTCAATCTCCTCAGCAGTTGTTTCGATCTCTCCCTGGTAGTGCTTGACTCACTGCCCATTGACCTTGAACCGATTGCCATCCTTCGGGTTCTCTAGCTCGAGTGCACCGTGATTGAAGACATGTGTGATCGTTTAGGGCCCTGTCCATCTGGACCTCAATTTCCCGGGCATGAGACGTAACCGTGAAGAGAATAGGAGAACCTGTTGCCCGACTTCAAACGTGCGCCGAAGGATGAACTTGTCATGATAGAGCTTGGTCCGCGCCTTGTAGTCTATTTGGCTCTCGTAAGCCTCGAGGTGGAGCTCCTCAAGCTCGCATAGCTGCAATCTTCTGTCGAGCCCGGCTGCCTGTAAGTCTGGATTGCACTTCTTCAGTGCCCAATACGCCTTGTGCTCGAGCTCGACCGGTAAGTTGCATGCCTTCCCATAGACCAACCGAAAAGGCGAGGTGCCTATCGGCATCTTGTAAGCTATCCTGTACGCCCAAAGTGCCTCATCTAGCCGCTGGCTCCAATCCTTCCGGGCCGGGCTCACCATCTTTTCCAGAATTCCCTTGATTTCGCGGTTGGAGATCTCCGCTTGCCCATTCGTCTGGGGATGATATGCTATGGAAGTCCGGTGGTGAACGTGGTAGTGTCTCAGAGTGGACGCCATCATCCGGTTGCAAAAGTGTGTCCCCTGGTCGCTGATAATGGCTTAGGTACTCCGTACCTGCAAAAGATGTTAGTGCGCAAAAAGTCTATGACAGTTTTAGCATCATCACACCTAGTGGCCTTGGCCTCTACCCACTTGGACACATAGTCAACCGCAACTAAAATATAGGCATAACCACACGACACCGGAAAAGGACCCATGAAATCGATGCCCCATATGTCAAAAACATCATTCACAAGTATGGGTACCTGGGGCATCTCATTCCTAGCCGAAATATTGCCTACACGCTGACATCTATCACATCTCTTACAATGATTTATAGGCATCTCTAAAAACATGCGGCCAAAAGAAACCACTATCAAGTATTTTCCTAGCCGTTCTCCTAGGGCCGAAATGGCCACCACATGCATGTTCATGGCAAAAGCTAATCACAGAAGCAATCTCATCATCGGGGATGCACCGTCTAAGAATCTGATCTACACCTATTTTCCACAAGTACGGATCATCCCACACATAGTATTTCGAATCATGCTTCAATTTCAAACACTGTGCCCTAGAATAAGAGGGCGGGAACTTACCTCCGACTAGGTAGTTCACAAGCGAAGCGTACCATGGCGTCTTACCTGTAAGAGCGTACAAGTGCTCGTCCGGAAACGTCTCGGTAATCTGCCCGGCATCTTCATCTCAGACAAGTCGGCTTAAGTGGTCGGCCACCGTGTTCTCTATGCCCTTCTTGTCCTTAATCTCCAAGTCAAACTCCTGTAGGAGCAGGATCCACCTAATGAGCCTCGGTTTTGCCTCCTTCTTTGCCATTAAGTACCTAATAGCTGCATGGTCAGAATAGACAACAACTTTAGTACCGAGCAAATATGACCTGAACTTCTCTAAGGCAAAGACCATAGCTAGCAGTTCTTTCTCAGTGGTCGATTAGTTCTTCTGGGCCACGTCCAGGGTCCTCGAGGCATAGTAAATCACCACGGGCTTCTTGTCCACCTTCTGGCCGAGAACTGCTCCTACTGCGTAGTCGCTCGCGTCGCACATGATCTCGAATGGCTGTGCCCAGTCCGGAGCTCTGATGATAGGCGTGCTGGTGAGGGCCTGTTTCAGCTCGTCGAATGCTGCCCTACACTGATCTGTAAACTCAAAAGGAATGTCTTTCTGCAAGAGGTTAGATAAAGGCAACGCCTTTTTAGAGAAATCCTTTATGAACCTACGATAGAAACCAGCATGCCCCAAAAACAATTTAATATCACGGATTGTGGAGGGATATGGCAGAGTAACAATCAAGTCTATTTTGGCTTTGTCTACCTCTATACCCTCATGTGAGACTATGTGACCGAGTACTACTCCATGGGTGACCATAAAGTGATACTTTTCATAATTGAGTACCAAATTCATCGAAACACATCGTGCTAACACTGTACTCAAATTATCTAGACATGCATCAAAAGTGTCACCATGCACCGTGAAATCATCCATGAACACCTCTATGAACGAACCTATCATGTCAGAGAAAATACTAGTAACGACCCGCTGAAAGGTGCCGGGTGCGTTACACAAGCCAAAGGACATCCGGCGAAAGGCAAACGTACCGAATGGACATGTGAAGGTCATCTTCTCCTGATCCTCGGGTGCTATGGGAATCTGATTATAGCCTGAAAAACCATCTAGAAAGCAAAAATAAGGCTTTCCTGCCAACCGGTCGAGCATCTGATCAATGAATGGAAGAGGAAAGTGATCCTTACGCGTAACGGCATTCAGCTTCCTGTAATCAATGCACATGCGCCATCCATTCTTGACTCTGGTAGTGACCATTTCGCCCTCGGCATTCTGCTCCACTGTGATCCCGGTCTTCTTCGGTACAACATGTACCGGGCTCACCCACTGACTGTCTGAGATTGGGTAGATCACGTCTGCATCCAGCAACTTCTGTATCTCCTTCTGGACAACCTCCATCATAATCGGGTTCAATCTGCGTTGAGGTTCCCTCGAAGGTCTAGCTCCATCCTCCAACAAAATCCGATGCATACAAACTGCCGGGCTGATTCCCTTGATGTCGGCTAGTGTCCATCCAATGGCCAGTTTGTGCTCGGTCGGCACTCTAATCAACCGTCGCTCCTGATTTGCCTCGAGTCCACTCTTGATGATGACTGGTAGTGAGTCGTTCTCCCCTAGGAACGCATACTTCAAATGTTCGGGTAGAGGCTTCAATTCCACTACAGGTGCCTGCACAACAGAAGGCAAACACACTTTAGATTTAAATCAGCGAACTTCATTAACCTCGTATCTCGGTGTGAGCGACTGGGCAGTCTCTAGCTGGGCCAGGGCATCCATGATGGTTTCGGTGAGCTCGTAGGAGTCCTCGTGTGAGTACACGGCCTGTTCGAGTGCTAGCTCAAGTGGGTCGGTCCCTCTCTCTGGGTGCACCTCCTGGACAAGGTCGTCCAGTGTGTCTAAGGCATGGACCGCCTCGTACTCCATCGGATGCTTCATAGCCCTGAAGATGTCAAAACTGAACACTTCTCCTTCAACTTCCATGGAGAGTGTCCCACTGTCGCAATCTATCTTCATCTTCGACGTCTTAAGGAATGGTCGGCTGAGTAGGATGGGTGCATGATCGGTCGGGCCGCAGTTCTCCATCTTGAGCACATAAAAATCAGCGGGGAATACCAGCTCTTCTACTTGCACGAGCACATCTTCGATCTTGCCCTCGGGCTGTTTGCATGACCTGTCCGCCAGCTGTATAGTGAGACCTACAGGTTCTACAGGTCCAATACGCAAACATGAGTATATAGAATATGGTAAAACATTGATAGATGCACCGAGATCAAGCATGCAATTTTCTATCCTAATGTTACCGATCGTGCAGGGAATGGTGTAGGTGCCTGGATCACCGCATTTAGGTGGCACCTTGCGCTTAATCACAGCCGAAACATTCTTGCTCATGAGCTCCTGGTCGGGCTGGGTACCTCACCTTCGGTTCGTGCATAGCTCCTTCAAGAACTTTGAGTACCTCGGAATCTGCTTGATGGCCTCGAGGAGCGGGATGTTTATTTCCACCTTGCTGAATAGCTCCCAAACTTCCTTGTCCATCACGTAGTTTTTCGGAGCTCGAACCTGCACAAGAAAAGGTAGAGGGGCAGTCACATTAGAATTACCGGGTACCGGGCTCGGGCCTGGCCGAGTCGTCTCGGCCGCTGATGTCGGGCTGGGTGCGTCCTGGCCGGTGGAAGTCGGGTCTGGCCGAGAGAAGTCGGGCTGTTCCACGTCCTGGCCGCAAGCGTCCTGGCCAAGCGTGCCTGGTGGGCTGCTGTCTTCGGATGGTCCTGGTGTTGATGGTAGTCCTCTTCCACTCCTGAGTGTCACTGCATTGACGGTCCCCCTTGGGTTCTGGATGGTCTGTGAGGGCAGTCGTCCTGCGTCATTCTTAAGCTCGGAGACTGTCGTAGCTATCTGAGACATTTGTTTTGACAAGTCAGTAATGGCCTCGTCGGTTTTGGCCTGGAACTGGTGGAGTGATGCGGTCAATTGCTGGTTGCTAGCTGCCAGTTCCTTTACCACGTCCTCTAAGGACTTGCTCGAGCTGGGCTGATGTGGGCCTGACTGATTACGGTTCTGCTGATACTGATTCAGCCCATTCTGTCCCTGTTGCTGGCAAAACGGAGGCTTGTAGTACAGTTGGGCCTGGTGAGGTGTGGATTGCTGTGCTGGCTCCCTCTGGAAGTGGTTATTTTGATTGTTGTTCCTCCAGTGCGGCCCGTTTGCCCCCTGCCCGTTCCCACTCGATCCATACTATCGGGCTGGCCCGGTCTGGTTGTTATGGCTCTGGTAATCGCCCACTGCGTTGACTTCGTCCTGGTCGTCCTCCACTATGGTCGGGCATTCGTTTATTTTGTGGTCCGTGGGGGTACAAAAACCGCATGGCTTGATCTGGACCGGTTGCCTCCTGATCACCTGTTGCATCATCTCTTTGAGTTGCCTGATCTCCTCGGCCATTGCACTAGATGGGGGCTCAATTTTTGAGACGTTCCTGCTAGTCCGGCTGAACTCTTCTTCTTTGTTGGACTCATCTTGGAACCGTTCACTCTCTGCCACTGCCATGATCTTTCGTCTCACACCTGCTGGGGATAGGTCCATAAGATTGCCCCCAGCCGAGGCATCTAGAAGCTTCCTGTCGAGTCTGCGAAGGCCGTCTAGCATGTATTCTACCAGTAGCTTCTCTGGGAGCCCAAGGTTGCAGCAGCTTTTCTCTAAGGCGATGAATTTTTCCACGTACTCATACATGGTCTCGTTGGGTCCCTGCCTGAGCTCTTGCAACTGTCTCCGAACCTGCATTGCCCTCCCTGCTGGGTAGTACTTGGTGAGGAAGCTCCTCTGCATCTGTTCCCACGTGTAGATACTACCTGAAGGCAAGGACAAAAACCAGTCAGTAGCCGAGTCTGTAAGTGAAAAGTAGAACGCTTTTAGTTTCAAATCGTCCACTCCGACTCCGTAGGGTTTGAGGTTCTGGCAGCTGCCATGGTAGCGTTGCAGATGTCTAGTGGCTGACTCTCCTTTCATGCCTGAGAATTTGGGCAAGTGATGGACGATCGACGTGTTGATGGCTATGACTTCGAGGTCTGGCCCTTCGTAGATGCGCCAAGATTGGTCTCTGAAGTTGGGGGCCGAGAGCTCTCCCATGGTTGGCTCTGGATTGTCGTCCTCCTCGTGATCATCTCCTCTGACGGCCGGCTGTTGTAGTGGCCGTGGGGGTGGTGGATGTTGCTGGTGTGGAAGGTATTGAAGCGGTGGATACTGTTGATATGGTGGTTGCGGATATGGCTGATATGGAGGTGGCGGGTACTGCTGATATGGTTGCGGTTGATATGGTGGATAGGGCTGGTACTGTTGAGGTTGGAAAGGTGGTTGGAGCGGTGGTCCTTGGTTTGCTGGGGCAGCCCCCCTGATCTCTCCATTCTGAGCTATCTGCCCTCCATGTTGGGGAAGAGCTCCTTCCATGCCTCGGACGCCCTGCTCGACTTCTCCGTCGTGGATGTTGTCGCCAACCTGGCTACCTGCATGAGACATGGTGAAAAAATAGAAAATTCCAAAAAAAGAAAATTTCTAAAAACACTAAAAATTCAAAATAAAATAGTAAACGATCCCCGATGGCCAGAAAATAGCGTATCACACGAGCGAAGCTCGTAATTTCTGATCTCCTCGTCGTTCCGCTTAGAACATCGTATTATGGGCTGAAATCGGACACCTAGAACTCGAATCCTGCAAAACCGGAAAAACTGAAAAAATACAAAAACAGAAAGAAAAAAAAGAACAATTTCACCGTGCGTAGCTCCCCGGCAACGGCGCCAAAATTTGACAGGTCGTCGTCAGTACCTGCAAATTTAATATTTATATCTCCACTTACTCTTGGCTTGTATAGCGACAAGCAAGGGGTCGAACCTAAGAGAGCTAGATGGCTACTTATTGTTCTGTAAAAGAAGACGGTTGGTTGTGAGGATTTAGGAAACTATGCGAATAAGAGGGAATAAAAACGTGTGGGTTTTCAATCAGAGAAGATATTCGGTTTCGGGTTCTTATTATGACTTGTTATCATCGACTGCTAACAATCTAATTCAATGTTTCTAAGTGTGGTCGTCTCGACAAAGGTGACTTCCCAAATAACCTGACAAAGGTGTTATGCTACAACCTAACCCGACAAAGGTGAAAGGCTTCTAATTCCCCTAAGCTAAACAACCCGATAAAGGTGTTTATTTATCCTAGATGTGCTATTTACCCAAACGACAAAGTATCAGCCAAATATTAATAATAAGAAATATTGATCAACTAAGTTTTGCGACAAAGCATACACCTAGTCTAGCAACAATTCATGGAAATATATGCACGAGAATTAGTAAAACATGGATATAGCATTAAGAACAAAGTCTCAAACAATTGTCATAATATATGAACCCCAGCCGAATAACAAGTTTAGTTGCTCATTGTCATTGGAACAAAACAATAAATAAAAGGGGACAATGTGGCTTCTCTATGCCGAGTGGGACTAAGGACCGGGCCGTGAGGGCTGAATTGCGCCGAGGAGAGTGCTTCGGCCGAGAGGGGCTTCGGACGAGGAGGAGAGGTGAGCTCGCTCGTGAGGAGGAATGCTCGTTCGTGGGATGAGATGGATAGGTGAGCTCCCTCGTGAGGAGGAATGCTCGTTTGTGGGATGAGATGGATAGGTGAGCTCGCTCGTGAGGAGGAATGCTCGTTTGTGGGATGAGATGGATTTTCGAGTAGAATGGGATGATATGGAGAGCTGAGGAGAGCTCTTATTTATAGGAGGAATATGGGCCAGGCCTGCTCTCTTTTGTTTCCAAATTTGGTTCGCTTGATAAGTAAGCTAACTTGGAGAGCAAGCTAACTTCATGTGCAAGTCTTCTAGCTTCTTCCAGGACCTTCCAGAACCTTCTAAACCGCCAAGGACGAAATTAGGAAATTTCCCAAAAATCACTGTTCACGACCCGAAAGTACTGTTCATCTCGGACACTATTCATGCTGGAATTACTATTCACGCCGGAATTACTATTCACGAGCCGAAAAATACTGTTCACGACGCTCCTCTGGCTTTGTTCTTCAACTGCGATGTTTCTGTCACGAAATGCCATCTTTTAAGCGCGTTTCCTCGAGCTTCCGAAACACCTGAAATGCAAAACAACACTAAGAAGTAACTATTTGCATGATAAAGTGCCGAAATTGGTGGGATTTGATGACTCGATGAGTCGTATAAATACGGCTCATCAGATGATGATTGATGACCTTGGATGAGCCTCTTTTTTAATCATGTTCTCCCCAAAAACCTCCACACTTGGTCCAAAACTCTTGCTTTCTATTTATATATTCGACTGAAATCTGGGTGCAGAAATCTGAGCTTTTCATCCAGTCGGTCGACTGGGCTTTGCTTGACTCCCAGTTGGTCGACTGGGATGTGCAAGATCTGAAGAGCTCCTGAAGTTTAATCAACTCGACCGACTGGGGCCTTTTTGGTGGTCTTCCCGTCCGAATTTGGTCTTGGCTTCAACTAGAGAGTTGTAGCCCTTTGCAATACCTTTCCAACAAGCAAGCTAAAGATCAGCCAAATCGGACATCGGATGCGCCCTGGACGGCCAAAACAAGTTGCAAAGGTCAATATGCTCGGTATTGCCCCGAAACTCCTTGTTTTGCGCCGAAACTCAACCAATCTTCATATTTAGGCCTTGACCATGGGGGAAACTTATTTTCTACCTGAAATGTAGAGATAGAGGTCAAATGACATCAAAATAACGTCGGAAATGATTCAAAACTATAGTGAAGAATGACCATAAATGAGTCGAAAACTCGACTCATCAACACTCCACACTTAAGTTTTGTTCGTCCCGAACAAAGTATGAGAATATGTCAAGGTCATGCAAATGTCGAAATGCTAGTGGTGCTATGTTTTTCGTATATTTGCCTCACTAGATTTCACAAGGTCTCGATCATTATTTCTAAACATGTTATTGAAAGAAAAATGAAAGGTATGTACAATCTAACTTGCTCCTTTTCGTAGGCGTTACGAATGCATTTAGCGCATGCATTAAGCCTTTAAACCCCTAGGCTACCCTAGTGGACGAGTTATAGTCTCGTAAGAGTTTTCAGAAAAGGGAATACTCACAAATCCCAAATGCACCTATCCCATGAGAATGAATGCAAGAGTGCTCAACCAAGGCGAGGATTTCTCAAAACAATCCCTCACCCCAAACTAGAACTACCATCACATTATCATCAAAAGAACTTTTGAACCATTTGAGTACCCTATGAGGTTGTGCATTCAAGATCATCAATACTAAAGCTATCAAATGTCTCATCCAAAGTTCCACTCATTTCAAGGCAATACAATGAAGCAAAGTTAATAGTTTTGCACAAAAGAGTGTCAACCACTCACCTATGCTAGCTAGGGCTAGTCCACGGGCTCGCAACACGAAACTCATTCCCAAGTTTTAGGCGCTTAAGCCGTAATCCATAAGGGAAGAGGAGTTCGACACTATAGTTCTTAATAAACAAGCATAGACCAAATGATAGCTCCCGTGCGAGAGCACATGGATCGTCCAAGGGTCATTCCAACTAGCACACAATACAAATGATGCACCCACGCAAATGTAGAATGATGGAAGAACATAAAGTCAAGTTTTAAGTGCTTTTTATTTTCTTTTCAAATGGCCTTTGGCCTACAAATGCTTTCGAGGGGGGACTTACCTCCCTAACCCCCGACATTTGTATGTTTTTGCACAAAACTTCTCGAGCTCTTGAGAAAGTTTTTAGTCGGGGCTTTGCCCTCTTTTGACCATGAAAATGGGGCTCTTTTTTTTTCTTTTTTGATGATGCCCTCTTTTGTTTTTGACTCCACACTTAAAACTTGACAATATGTTCAAGGAATGTATGGAATGTGCGGGAAACAATCATAAGCATGGCACTAAATTAGAAAGAACTCGAGTCACCAAGGAGCAAACAAAAGGTCTAAGTTTTTCGTGAAAATTTTAAAAGTGCTTGCTAAAACTTAATCCAAGGTATTTCAACAAAAATACTTAAAAAATTAGATAGACAAGGGATAGCAATGATATTGATTCACAAGAATGCACATTCAATGGACTAGGTCGGTTCTAAGTTCAATATCCAATAAATGTGATAAATAGGCTAGATGTGATTTATAGGAATTTAGAATCGATAGTCACAAGCCTATGTGGTTAAAAACACTCTCATGTTAGGGATAGAATACATGAATGCAAGTGTCCATTCTAAACGGATATGCATGGCATAATATGAGTGAACTATGCGTATTAAACCACTCCACACTTAAAGCATAGCTTAGTCCCTAAGCGCAAACAATGAAGAAAATGAGATAAAGGCGCATAGGAACTCCCTTCGTTTGTAGATGTGCCCCACCAATAGAAAAGACGCCATTATGCTAAGCTTGATTGTTCATGATGCACATAACTTCCTTGATAACAAGAAGACATGAGAGGTTAAAAGTAACAAGTGACATACAAGGTTATGCAACGCAACTATGAGCAAAAGAGCATCACAAGTCACATGATAATATCATGGCATAATTTTCATAGAATACAAGCAAGGAAAGTAACCTACATCCTCCATAATGTGCACAAGTTATCTTAAGTGCCAAGAAAACGTCCAACAAGAGTCATAGCATGGTATAACAATTTAGTTCCACTCTAGCAAACACCAATTAAGCACATGGGCACTAAGGGCAACATCATTAAGCATAGAAAGATCAAGGGAAAGTTGGAAGGGTGTGGAGGTGTGAAGTGGGATTGGAGTGAGTAGACCACACTTAAAATTTTACCCACTAATCATACGTATCACACTCCACACTTTAGAGCCTTAGCTACTCAAAATCATGCCAAACACTTAAACATATAAAATAACAAGAATAAAACACTTACAAACCGGGTTACCTCCCGCGGGGGCCTAGTTTTTCCCATTTTGGCAAAGACGTAGCAAAGCGCCCCATAGAATCACTCGTTGAGAAGTCCTTTGCTAGGATCCCTTCTCACGGGGCCTTGGATTTGGTCATGTCAATCCACCTTTAAGTCCCATTTAAATTTCTTCCCATCAAGTCTACAATGGACTTTTCTTTGGGATTTTGACCCCTTCAAATATGAAGATACCTTAAGAACTAAGGGGTCATGGGAGCTTTTTTCGAATAATCTTTCCAAATAGGGCAAGAAGCTCCAAAACTTGTCTCGAGACGAAGTGGTGAAGAAAGGGTCTTCATAACTCGTCTCAAGCTTGATGGGCACACCTTCCTTTAATCTTTCAATGATGTCCATGAGTGCCCAATCCTCAATATCCCTTTCTAGATCTTTGTCTTCTTGTGTGCGAGAAGGCTCTTTAGCTTGATCCATATAGACCTCAACAAAGTCTTCATACCCCCGAGATCCTTTTCTCTCAATAGGCTCTTCCTCTATCTTATCCTCATCAAGAAGTTCGGGTTCACATTCAAGTTCACTCATAGCGGGAGGAGGGAGTTCTTCTTCATCAACAAAAGGTATTTCCTCTATGTAAGAGGCATCATCATTGAAGAATTCCTCATCGGAGAGCGTTAATGGGATGGTGAGCTCTTGTGTGTTCTTATCCAAAGGATCATGAGATGTGCTAGTAGTGAAGGATGCTTCACTTTTGCATTCCATCTCGTCTTCGCTACAAGATTCACCATCCCTTGTCTTGTAAAAAGCTTCGGTGGCGGCTCTCCAAAATTCATCCCCCGATTCTTGGTCCCGTTCTTCCCTTGAGGCATTAGATTCAAGGACCTCTTCTTCTTCGGAGACCTCCTCTTCCTCATCCAAGTTCCCAATTTCAATGGCCCCTTGAGCCATTGCGCTTTCTAACTCATGGCTTTGAGCCTCCAATCTACTTAATTGAGCTTGCATCTTCTCTTGGCTTGCTAGAAGTCTAGTGATGGACCATAATTATACGAATCATAAACACAGTTAAACCCACCAAATTAGACTCTTTGTCTATTTAACTTTTGCTTGTTAGTTCCGATATTTATCTACAGGGTATTTTGGAGCTTAGAGAGAATACACGCTAAGGAGGAGTTTTTACGCTGAAAATATATTACGAGTCATTCCAAGGTCAAGATCAGACGCCGACTGAAGAAATCTCAAGATCCTGACATTGAATCACTCAAAACAAATCCAACCGAGGAGCAACCAAAGTCAGTCCGGAGCCGAAATACACCAATAGTTTTGTGAAAACATCACAAAACCACACAAAACTCATCCTTTTGCCCAAGGTGACCGGTGGCTTTTGGAGGAGGAAGCTCTCCCCCTTTTACTACCCAAAACCGGCGGCTATGACCTCTTCTCCTCCTCCATGGATGGCTTGCCATGTGCTTTCATCTCAACCCTCCATTCCCCTCTCCCATGGCTATAAATACAAGCCCTCCCCTCTCATTTGTATCATCCATCAATCCACAAATCAACACTTCAGTTATCTCTCTAAAAGTTTGGCACTTTGTAAGTTTGGTTTTCAATATATAATACTCTTGTTGGTTCTTGAGTATTATAGTTCGCTCTTAAGTACTCTTGTCGGTTCTTGAGTACTCAAGCTTTTCACTATTCTTGAGTACTCTTGTCGGTTCTTGAAGTACTCACCCATTTCCCTTACTTACTGTCTTTCAAAAACTGTAAGTACTTAGCTATGGTATCCACCTCTATGGATATTCGTAGCTAAGCCCTTCATTCGGTTGAAGGGGTGTACGTGTATCATAAAATGTTTTAGACTATACATTTAGTGCTTCTTCTTTGTATTCAAAACTTGTTCTATGTGCCATATATTAGGTCAGAACTTCCAAGGTTGAGTGGATGCTTGAAATGGCAAAACTCTTCCGTGGGGGTTCGTGATCATACTCGGGTAAGTGGATGCTTGAAATGGCAAAGCTTATCTGAGGAGTTCGACTTCTTTTAAACACCATTTGGTTTGATTGGAAATGATTGATCAAATGGATGCACATGGGCTAGTATACCTTGAAATGGGGTGCTAGTCTGAGTAGAACAAGTGCTCTACGACCTTGAAATGGGCTAGATAGTGTATGCAAATCGAGCGCTTGAAATGGCCTTGATACATGTTTGAATTCTTAGTAGGATCACTAAAGGTCAATGATAAACAGGCTATGATATAAGACCCCCGAAACCGAATGCTTTCCTTAAAGTCAAACACCACCTGTATTTACTTTCTTAGTATAAACTGCTCTATCAACCGCTCACGATCTGGAAGACTTGCCAATCACGCATCACCCGCTGTAAGTCTTCTACTTTTATTTTCAGTATTTACTTTTCTGTCATTTACTTTTCCGCACAAAAAAACCAAAACCAATCAACCAATCACCTAGTTGTTAGCATTAAAAACTCAATCAACCTAAAAACACGCTCCCTCGCTGTACAGTTCCCTCAAAGAATAACTATCCCCCTAATTCCCTTGGGTTCGACCCCTACTTACCACTTGCTACCCAGTAGTAAAGTCGCGAGTAGCGGACTTATAAATTTATTCTTGACGTTTGCACACAACGACTGTCCATCCGTCAAAATTGGCGCCGTTGCCGGGGAATTAGCCATCGGATAAGTTGTTCTTTCCCTCCCTTTCTCATGACGCTACCCACTACATATGCATGGACAACAAGACATCTTCCCCTGTTCGGAGGTACGGATGGAGAAGACCCAGTACTACACTGCCGAAACTTTCACCACGTTTGCTGCCACATAAAACCTGAGAATGAATTGTTAGAGGAATTTAAGCTTAAATGCTTCAAATTCTCTTTAACTGATTTTGCAACGATTTGGTATTACACATCAACCGCTAGTCGTGCAGAACATTTTGTGGACCTTTGCGTTCCATTCCTAAGGGAATTCTCCCCCCCATCCTTACGACAACAAACCCGAGAAAAGATCATGGCCCTTCAACAATCCCGGGATGAGACTTTGGACAAATACTACTTGAACTATGACACCATCGTCTCAAGCTGCCCGCACCATGGATTCACGAAGAAAGTACTTCTTCAAAAATTTCTTCGTGGGATGAGGTCCGATGAGCTGGGAAGGATTAACGAAGCAATGAGAAGATCAGCCGGGAACTTATCCATAACAGACATGTGGAACCTCATAGAAAAGACTTGTTGGTCTTGGTTGTACATCCAATAGTCTTCACAATGGGCATTTGGTTGATCCTCTTCATAATAATCTCCATTGCGCATGACTTGTTGGTTGTAGTGATCCATCCTCGCAAGACAAGATAAACAAAGTTAGTAGGAGATATGAGTGAAAAAAAAGAATATACAAGTATAAGAAAAAAAAGAAAAATATTCACAAGAATAGACGGAACTTTCACACAATCTAATCTAGGGATGTGCTAACTAGTTGCTCCCCGGCAACGGCACCATTTGACGAACTATTCTTTTTCACCTCTAAATAGTATCAATGAAGAGAGGATCGAATGTAGTGTCAAAACATTTATAATACCGATAAAGTACCGGGTCGAACGAAGGGGAGCAAGCCAAGCACATGCGCTATTTAAGATTGTGTTTCCGTTCGGCTATTCTAAACCAAAATGTGTATAAAAGAGTGTATATTCTAAATCCTAAGTGGCGAGTAATTAGGGATAAAAGATAAGTAAGAGGTGTTTCGAGGGATTACTCCCCTCCTTGGCATTTCCCAATGATCACATACATGATATTCAAACATTTCACGGTAGTCAAATAGTATTGAACCTAGTTCACTTCAATCCCGTAGAAATGATCATATTCACTACATCCAAACTATCCCCAAGGTCTCTCGATTCTTAGGTCTAGTTTTAAGATTCATCATGTTACTTAGGCATTTCCTCAAACACTTAGTAGCATGGCATGTTAAAGAGCATAGTGAACATGAATTTGACACCATTTAATGGGATTAATTGATGATTTGCTAATTGACTAACTCCAATGAATTAAACATTCAATCCTTAGTCAAGCATCATATCATAAGTTCACTGTCATGCTTAAGATATGATCATTTCTCCATCCTAAAACTATCCACTAGCTTTTCCAAGACATAGGTTCAAGTTTTAGCCCAAGTTGTCACTTAGGCATTTTATCAAACACCTAGAGTGCATAGCATTCATAACACAAGAGAAAATGAAATCAACAATCATCCATATGAATATCAATGTATATATGTGATCAAAGAGTACCAAGGAGAGTCATAAGACCCTCAAAACACAAGGTCCACTACTCACACATCATGTAAGACAACATGGTGTGAGTAGGGTTTATAGCAACAACAAGAAGAATAGAAGAAGGATAGAAGTAGGATGATTAATCCTAATGTCTCCCTTTGATCTTCACTTCTCCTTGGTTGGATGATGATTGATGACCTTGGATGAGGCTCTTTTTTAATCTTCTTCTCCCCAAAAACCTCCACACTTGGTCCAAAACTCTTGCTTTCTATTTATATATTCGACTGAAATCTGGGTGCAGAAATCTGAGGTTTTCATCCAGTCGATCGACTGGGCTTTGCTTGACTCCCAGTCGGTCGACTGGGATGTGCAAGATCTCAAGAGCTCCTGAAGTTTAATCAACTCGACCGACTGGGGCCTTTTTGGTGGTCTTCCCGTCCGAATTTGATCTTGGCTTCAACTAGAGAGTTGTAGCCCTTTGCAATACCTTTCCAACAAGCTAAAGATCAGCCAAATCGGACATCGGATGCGCCCTGGACGTCCAAAACAAGTTGCAAAGGTCAATATGCTCGGTATTGCCCCGAAACTCCTTGTTTTGCGCCGAAACTCAACCAATCTTCATATTTAGGCCTTGACCATGGGGAAAACTTTTTTTCTACCTGAAATGTAGAGATAGAGGTCAAATGACATCAAAATAACGTCGGAAATGATTCAAAACTATAGTGAAGAATGACCATAAATGAGTCGAAAACTCGACTCATCAAAGAGACACTTGTCGAGATGATGACAGCAGAAACAGGAACATATCGTTGGATGGCACCAGAGGTTTACACAATTGCATATACACTCCTTCTGTAACTGTATTTTTATTTATTTGGTAGTAGCATCTTATTTTACTGCATGTGCCTAATTTGTTCGCATGCCTGTTATGTGATTGATCGTATTGTAGTTGTATTTGTATTTGTATAGTACTGTCACGTTGCGACAAGGGGAGAAGAAACACTACAACAATAAAGTCGATGCATACAGTTTTACCATTGTTCTATGGGAGCTCTTACACAACAAGTTACCATTTGAAGGCATATCTAATCTCCAAGCAGCCTATGCAGCCGCATTTAAGGTCATTCACTACCTTACTTCCTTGCTTCTCAGTTTTTTGCCTTATCTCCGAGTTCCTGGCATGCATTGTTTTGCAGAATGTGAAGCCTAATGCAGACAACCTACCTGAGGAGATGTCTACTGTCCTCACATCCTTCTAGCAAGAAGACCCGGATACTCGTCCCAACTTCACCCAAATCATCCAAATGCTCTTTTTCTACCATGCATCTATCTCACCTCCGCAGCACGCTATACCTTCAAGACTCGCAAAGCCTGCAGTCAACACCATACTCGAATCGGAGTCTCCAGGCACAAGCTCGTTGATGGCAACACACCACGAGTTCAACGAAACCCCGAAAGCAAAGATGGAAAGTAAGCCCAGAGGACTGCTCTTCCCTTGTTTGGGCAACTGTTCATGTCTTCTACTCTGTAAAATGTGGCTAAATTTGTGAAGGTCCTTGTAAAGAAATAATTTATTGTAGTGGGGTTAGGTTCCAGAAAAAGATAATATTAACTTTAAAACTATAATTTGTAAATTCACATCAAATTCTTGTTATATTATTAAGAGCATGTGAGCTTGAAGTGTAAATCGACACCTCTTTATCGGTTGTTGCTAAGTATTGTAGACTTAAAAAACTTTAAATGCTCTGAAAAATAGTTGTGAGAGAGATCCATTTATGCATGAATTTTGATCCAAGTGGTTCACACACTTTTGTATCTATTCCTTGTCTGGACCATGACATGTCTACTCTTGTGGATTCTCTTAATTTGTATATTAATCTCATGTATCAAGTGGACACACGCAGGAGCAGCTACATAATTATCCTCTAAAAATTAAGCAACTAGCTACAACAAAAAAACAACTCTTCCAACAACAACAAAAAGCTTATCCTCCATCAACAAATGAGGTTCATATCTCATCACCAAACTCGAACACAACAAGGCATGACAAAACTAGTGCAACAGACTAAGGAACACTTAGACCATACCCGAAAGGAAATCCTAAAGGCAGTGACGCAGGCATGGCACGAGCATACTAACAAGAGCTCCACTTATGGTAAAAAAGTTGACCCTTGTAGAAAGAAATTCAGAGCCAGTCCTAGCAAGTTCAAAATGGAGAGGCTGAGTGATGTGGTTGAGATCAATGGAAAAGGAGGCGATGCGGACAGGTATTGGGATTTTGGCCAGTCACTTAGGGATTCTTATGAAATTGTCAAGGTGTATAAAAGATTAAAGGACAGCATGGTGTTAGAAGATTCGTCGGAAATGCCATATTGTACAAAGGAATGTGGCATTGGTACGAGTAGAGAAGGGATCAATAGTTTAAGATATCTGTTTGATCAAATGTCTTCAAGGAGATTTTCAAAACCCAAATGGACATAATTGTTTTTCTCCTATCCGGACACATTGTAAAGGTTGGTATGTTAACTTAAATTGTTAAGTGCAAGGTGCATGAGTTGTCCAAATAAGTATTGAAGAAGGAAACTTTTGTCACAGTTTAGAGCCTGAAGTTGCATAACCCACAATAGGCAGCGCAATTGAGAATGCAATGTGATATCTTTCATTATCATGATAGGTCAAGTATGTAGTCAAGGGACACTTCATCTGTCAGGGCATAGCTATATACAAATGAGCTTTACTGTTATTGTGTAACTCTACTTGTAAGATAAGAGCAGCTGCTGCGACGTCTCAAGGTTCGGTTTGGGCACTAATCATGCTACAAAAGAGTCACCTCCTGAAAGAGCCTCCAAAGAACCTATGCCTTAGTGCTTGTCGTGCTGTGAGCTTATTGGATGGATCATACTTGGGGAGGTCTGCAATAGATGTATCAGCACCAACCAAGACCTGTAAAGAATAGAAGCAAGATTATAATCCGAAAATATTATTAGTAAATACTCAGTACATAGTTACATAGATGTATAAATGACTGTCAAAAAGATTTACCTATGATGATTTCAGGAGCTCGATAATTTCTTGTTGAGACAATATAACTTTGGCCTTGTTTATCGTAGGTTGTACTGCCAAAATCAATTACTTTTTGATGGCACTGGATTTTGGTGCCTTCTTTCAGTATGCGTGTAGTCTTTGGGAGAACGTGAAGAAGCCTAAAGGAAATGAACAAATACTTAGTTAAGGCACACAGTGAAGAAAAGGATCTGGTCAAAAGAAACAATGAACATCAAATAACAGTTCTTAATAAAATATGAGAGTTCATCAATCCATGCAAAATTCAACTCAACCTAGAAGTATGTTCTCGGGCTTCAAATCAGTATGAATGAGGCGCATATCATGCATGATTGTATTCTGTTATAAACAGAATCAGAATTAGCACATAAGAGTTGTGTTGTCATCCTGATTCAAAAGTTCTCTCACAATTGACATACATAAACTAAGGGTACCCACAAACTGATTCAACGAAATATATATTTAGGACTTAGAAATTGAGTGGAATGATAGCTTAAGTATCTTTACACACACTACATTCCAATAGTTGTCTGCCAATCTCGCGGACAAGATCAATTGGAAATGTGCGATTTTCCGTAGGAAATCATATAAGCTTGGTCCAAGCTTCTCAAAGATCTGTAGCACCATTTGAATCCATCCACAACACTTAACCCCCATAAAATGTTATGCATTAGTGAAATCAAGTCATTACAAATTAGTCCTGTACTTACTATACAAATATGATTACGCTAGTCAAACCAATTCCGTATTTGAACACAACTGCAAGAAACAACAAAACTCAACTACTGCAAAACAGTTCAATAGTAAGCACATTAAGTGCCTCAAAAAGACATTAGAAAGCAAGATCAAAATACTCACCGAGCTTTTCTAACATCTCAATTTCAATCATTGTTGCTTCACAATACTTCTCAACTCCACGTACTCTCTCTATCCCAGCACTCTAAAACCTGACCAAAAGTACCTGTTGACAAAAATGATTAAAAGGTGCACAAAGAACAACGCTCATGATCACAAATTCACAGTCACATAGGGAATATAAAAATTGAATTCACTTTTGCCCTCACCTTCACCCATCTTGCTTGGGATCTTATCTGCACATACAGAAAACAAAAACAAAAGGCTCGGTAAGATAACCCTTGTTGGGCCACCACTGAGACACGGTAAATAAGATTTATATTAGATCACAAAGTGTTGAGCTTAATTACAGCGGGTGTCAGATTATCTCTAATAGCAAAAGTGTAATTGTCATCCTTCCTCCATGGAGGTAAGTCACTTAGAGGCATGACATTAGGAAGACCATGCAAAAACATTTTGATTCTGTTTGCGATGTCCAGAGGCAAAGCCATGGAAGGCATAACATTTAGCTTGTTCCCAACCTCGTGGCCATAGAAATACATGGGCATAACCGACAGATATAAATTTTATCAGTAACATTCAATATTTCTGCAAGAACAGTCAAGGGAGATTTCTAACTAAATAGAAATTAAAAGAATTGAAACACGATGAAAAAAAGAAATTCACAACTCAACACAATCAATTGAATAAATTAGGTAATGAGCCAAAAAAACACAATTTTCCAAATACTCAATTCAAAAATCGGTCTAGCATTTAAATCTGACTTTTGGGAGGAAAAAAAATCATTCAGACAAAAAAGTTTCAATTTTATGCTAAAAATATAAAGAAGTAACAATATTCATCAAATACACCCAAAATATTCTCGCCAATCAATCACTCTCACAAACACATAACAGATGGACAAAAATCTATAAATCTAAAACTAAAAAAATACAAGAATAGACAAAATCTAGTATACCTGTGGCACGTCCCAACCCAATGGTTGATTCTTCCTAGGACTCTTAGCTGTGTTGACGATAGGGAACTCAACGACACGCTCCGTCTCCATATCAATAGAAAACTTGTTTTTACTAATAAAATAGCCCGAGTACTAGACATTATAAACTTCAAGGGAAGGACATCACACAACGAAAAGTCCTCCCACTCTATACAATATGTTATTACACCTCAAAGGCTTTGGCAAGCCTTTGTTACTCCCATTCTGTGAGTTTCATATTGGATCCTCTGACCTCAAAGTCCTCCCATTCTCTTAAATCGTTGTAGACCTTTGAATGATCCGGATGTATCAGCAAACCCACAGTCCTCAAGGTATGCGCAGAGAGCATCAAATTTCCTGAATACGAAGTTCGAAGCAACTAGAGAGATATCAGAACTAAAAGTATCATGGATTTATGAATTACACACCATTCAGTCTCTTATGGAGCTTCCTTCATCTGGAACGTTCTGCAGCAGTCACAATCTGGTCTTCAATAGCAGACTCCAAGTACAGGATCTGGGTTTCATCATTTCTGTTACTTTCCTTCAACCGTGCATTTCTTACTGTGTCAAGTGTAATGTAATTTGGTTTAACTCCCTGCTCCAACATCTGCGTAAAAATCTGGTTAGCTGCCATCCAGTCACCTACTTTGCATAAACCTCCAATAATCGAATTATAAGTATACTCATTGGGGGAAACCCTGCCAGCCTTCATTTCATTAAATAGACGTTGGGCCTGTCCTACCCTTCCAACACGACAAAACCCATTTATTATTGAATTATAGGTAACAACATTCGGGTCAGGTCCACGAGTCTTCATTTCAGTAAACATATGCCAAGCCTCCTCAAACTGACGAGTACGACACAAGCCATGAATTAAACAATTATAAGTTACAACATCCGGGTAAGGACCACGAGTCTTCATTTCAGTAAACATATCCCAAGCCTCCTCAAATTGACCAACACGACACAAGGCATGAACTAAACAATTATAAGTTACAACATTCGGCTCAGGTCCATGAGTCTTCATTTCAGTAAACACATGCCAAGCCTCCTTAAGTTCACCAGCACGACACAAGCCATCAATTAAACAATTATAAGTTACAACATCTGGGTCAAGTCCACGAGTCTTCATTTCAGTAAACATATGCCAAGCTTCCTCAAACAGACCAGCACGATACAAGCCATCAATTAAACAAGTATAAGTTACAACATCCGGGTCAGGTCCTCGAGCCTTCATTTCAGTAAACATATGCCAAGCCTCCTCAAACTGACCAATACGACACAAGCCATGAATTAAACAAGTATAAGTTACAACATCCGGGTCAGGTCCACGAGTCTTCATTTCACTAAACATATGCCAAGCCTCCTTAAGTTCACCAGCCTGAGACAAGCCATGAATTAAACAAGTATAAGTTACAACATTTGGGTCATGTCCATGAGTCTTCATTTCAATAAACATATGCCATGCCTTCTCAAAATGACAAGCCCGACAAAAGCCATTAATTAAACAATTATAAGTTATAACATTTGGAGACAGTGCACTGTTCTTCATCTCATGAACCATACATAGCGCCTCCTCAACCTGACCAGCCCGACAAAAGCCACGAATGATCATATTATAAGTGACAGCAGTAGGACAAATACCATAATACTTCATATCAGACAACATATTTATGGCCTTCTCCATCTCTTGAGCACAGCACCAAAAATAAATAAACGAATGATAAGCGAACAAATATGGCACAATCCTCTTCTGCATCATCTCAACCATCAATTGCTCAGCTTTGACAACCGACCCCTTTTCAATAAGATAGTGAATTGCCACAATGTGACAAACCGAAATAAGCTGCATAACAATAGCCGAATCCGCATACAACTTACCAGTCAACTTATGGCACAAATGAACGGCCAGATCCAAATCCCCCAAACTACACAATCCTCCATAAAATGTCTGCCACATTACCTCATCAGGACTGCACCCAATCTCCTCCATCCTACACAAAAGCCACCCAGCCTCCTCCACCCTCTTCTCCAAACACAACCCTTTAACCAATGTGTTGAAAAAAATCACATCAGGGCTTAATCCCCTTTTCAGAATCAAACCCAGCATCCCAAATCCATAATCGATACAACTAACCTTTGAATAACAATTAACCAACATGTTGATGGTATTAATATTCGATTGGATTACTTCCAGCTTTCTGTACATCTGTGTAGCATCGTAGTAATGCCCATTCTGAATCACAATTGCTAAAAGCTTGTTCCTTTGTCGAATTGAGTTAGGTCTTTGCGATGAAACCATCGCATCGAAGAAGCTTATGGCTTCGTTAACATCTACGACACTTTTTACAGATTCGGGTTGGAAGAGGGAACTCAGCTTACCTCTGGGATTGGTTTGGTTAGCTGCCGAAGCAGATGAATATTGAGATGATGACGAGGAGAAACTTCGGCCGCGGATGAGTATCGCTTTGAACATGGCGGCGGCTGTCATCTCCTTTGCTATCTGATAATAAAAATTATGATTCAATTGAAATGACGAACTACGCATCAGCAGCACATTGAACAACTGCGTGAGTTTATATCTGGAGAATTTTAGGGTTTACTCAGTGTTGGGTCGGAAGAGGTAAAAATAGAAGCCCACTGTTTTTTTTTTCTTTTTGAACCGCTTTCGGCTTAGGCCCGTTTTTTTTTTTCGATTTGAATTTAGGACTGTTGATTGATGCAGAATTAAAGTGTCCAAAAACCAATTTAATTTGTGTTGTTTTATTATGATAAATAAAAATGTAAGGGTCCAAAAAACGAATATGGCCACGGTCCCTAATGTTGTTTGTACTCATAAATCAGAAATGAGTTTTGGTTCAATTGATATGTACTTTGTTCAACCAGGTTTTTCGGTTCAATCTCATTAATTTCGTAATCTCTACTTCCAATGTTGTCCGGTCTGATGGATGATGCTACTCGATGCAAAAGATGTGCTACATGATCACTACAAGCAAAGCTCCATTTTTGTCCTGCAATTCTGCAAAATAAATATCCTTAACATTCACCATGACCGTTAACATTTTCGCTCTCACTGCACGATTCTACTGCTTCCCTAACCGTCATGAAAAGCCATTTCCTCCCAATTTTATCTACGAATTTCGCCTTCTTTAGCTTGTCAGTCACTTCCCATCTCGGGTACGCCAATCCCAACTGCATCGAGCAAGTCAATTCACAGTGTTACGATATCAAAAAATGTCAAATGTATCGAAAAGATTCGAAAACTGAGCAATGTGGATTGATATTAGCACCTTTATGCCAGCGGCACCCAATTTTTTGTGCAGATCCTCCAGAGCTATGATCCCCGACGTTTCGATATTCATGACATCTGATCATAGTTGAATTATACTCGTAAAAGTAAAAAAAAAGTAAATCATTATAGTACGATATTTGATTGAAAATTTGACGTAGTTTTATAAGTTTTAAGTTTAGATCAGGTGTTTATGTTCATATATTTGCAACCAAAATTGTATAACTTATGACTAAAATGGGGAGACTTTTACTCGACATGTCAAGCACTGCAAAATACACTCCTCCTTTCGTCGCATTTTCTGAATCTTCCTCTGAAACCCTCCTTAGAATTCTGCTCAACAGTTAATCAGTTAGCGGAATGTATGTGAAATGAAATTATGCTCTAATGGTCACCAATAACGTACTTTTCTCGAATAAAATTTGCGTTGGCGAAGCAGAATAAGGCAGAGTTGACGCGTATTATCAAAATGCCTGGTGTTTTTGCCGCCATGGGGTACTGACTGATGTCACAAAAAATGTCTGTACCTGGAATTTTCCCTACCACTTCTGCGCCTGGCCTCATGGAAATTAATACTATTTTCGCCAAGGAGACAATAACCTGCAAAATTCATAAGTTTGAACAAAAAGTTCATTTTTTTACCCTTTTTAGGTAATTCAAAAGCTGAAAAGATAATATTGACTAAAGGATAGAATTCAATACTGCTGCCATAAGACCAATCTCCACTGATCCGAACAGGACGCCGAAAAAGGCGCTGATGCAGGCCAGGAAGCCAGTTTGTCGACTTTCCAAATGCAATAAGCTTCGTGAAGGTCTATGAGCCCGGGGAGAGCTGACAAAATGATTGATGCCAGAATCGCAATGGGCGTGTAGTATAAAAACCGTGTCAAGAGTTCGAGCGATATAAGCACTGTGATTGCCATTACTATATTGGAAATGGCAGTTTTACATCCAGCGCTGAAATTCACCGCAGTACGCGAAAAAGAACCTGCGGAAAATAAAAAAATTAAGTTAAGACATTTTGGCCTTACAAATATATTTAACCCTAAAGCGATGTTCGAATTTTTTTAAAATGATGTACCAGTTGCTACGTAGCAAGAAGTGACGGATCCTACGACGTTCATGCACCCCATGGCGAGCATTTCCTTGTTACCATCTAGGTGGTAGCCTTTGATCGAAGCGAAAGAACGCCCAACAGCAATTGCCTCCTGTTTTTCAAAAAAAAAGCGAAAAAGCTCGTCTCGAGTGCCCGACAAGGTTAAAAAAAATGGTATGGTTCGAAAATTCAAAGACATACTGTCAGAGCTATAACAGCAGATATTAGCCCAATTTTTGCTGCCTGCGCAACATGGTTGCCGCTAAACTGCAACTGCGAGGCTGAAATGGGATTCAGGCCGCCTTTTATGTTCTTCACTATCTTAACTCCATGCTTGTCTGCTTTTTCGCTAGGTAGACTATTAGAGTGGATAGAATGACTGATATTAGCGGCGCAATTGCTGGTAACCAGAACAGCTTCTTCCTTCTTTTCCCCTGCCATTATTCGAGCAGACTCGGATTTTTAATAATACTCATTTCAGTTACATTTAATGAGTTTTTCTGTCTATCAAAAAAATACAGTAAGATAAATATCAGGAATGACGCGCCAAGAACAACGTTCAGAGGATACCACTGCAAGAACAACGTTAAAGGTGAATTACAACTAGTGAAATTTCGTCTTGACAAAGAAGTAAAACTATATGACGTTTATAAATATGTACATATGGTGACTTGTGGAGACACGAAATGTAACGATATGTAAGAATAGTATTTCATATGCATGATTACTGACATGGTCTTGCACACGCATAACTGCATTCACGACATGCATGCCACCGACATGATATGAGATTTGGCGTGGTTCAGCCCGCCCACCGATGGTCCAGACCGGCAGTGACGACTGCCCATCGTTTGATATGTTACAAATGAGATATGACTTGGCGAGCCTCAGCCGCCCACCGATATGATGGTCTGGACTGGCAGTGACGACTGCCCACCGTTAGTTGATCGATCGACACGTGCATCATCGTGCATTCATGCATTCATCAATTTATGTGCGTTTTATATTACATTTACAGTTGAAACTAGATACGTAAAAAGGAAAAACACATTAAACTAAACTAACCCACGATGATAGAATATATTATTTACTTACTGAGTGTCTCGACTCACCCCTCCTTATTTTTCCTAATTTTCAGATTAGTGATCTATTAGTTCGGGATATGTTCTTCTTCTTCGCGCAAGAGTCTCACGTTCACGTATGGTGCCATCCAACTAGTTCCCTCATTGGAGTGCTTTCAGTTATTTCTTTCTTCCACTCTAGAGTATTGCTCCGTGGTACTTGAGCAGGATTTTGGATATTGTTATTTTGTTTCCGCTAAGTTATTTTGCTACACAGTTATATATTCTCTATTATGAATAATTTATCAATATTTGTTGAGACCGATATAGAGGCTTCATTGGCAATTGACATAAGTGTCAAGCGCCGATCTCGACTCTTTTATCGGGTCGTGACAGAAATGGTCAATTATTGTTGATGGGATCTGCCATGTGCTGTGATGCTAACTGGATTTGTTTCTTTGAAAAAGAACAAAAAACAGGAAAAAAATAAATCAGTTTGATTGACCAACTTGTTCTTCGCTTACTGGCTTTCATTGATTTGTTTGTCTTAGCTAATCATGTATCCCATCAAAAAGTCGTTGTTTTTGGAATAATCTGATACTTTCTGTTGGATCGTTAGGTTAGCCGTCTATGTGAGGGAGATCCCAGAGTGGTATCCCTCAGACAGATGGCTGCGGAAATTAACTCTAGTACAGGAAATACAAAGCAGAAAGTAAGTACTCACGATTTAGAGTGGAAACCTTATTGCAATCCTTGCAACAGGCTGAAAACCACTTGCCTTCTGGACAGTTCCAGAAGGGCTTCAAGATCAGTGTTATTGATGAAAGAATATGCTTGTAGATTGTTACACTTGTCTCACTCAATGACAACTAACAGATCTACTAAATTCAAAGGATCAACTAACACGATCTTATCTTGTCCGCACACAGCAGCACTTCGTCAGCTCCGGAATTGATTATCTCTTCATCTCCGATTACTCTCTCCAAAAAGCCGCACTTCATACTGAAGACTCCTCCTCCTTTTATAGTCGTCTTCAAGTCGGCAGATCTGATCTCTGTCCCAGATCCGATTGCTATCCAGCAGATGTGATATGGTTAAGATATTTCATAATCTTAACCCTGTCACATATTTCCTTTCCAAATCTGGCGTGTATCTTCTCTTCATATATACGAGACGTATATTCATGTATATCTTGACATCAATATTCCTCATCAAATATTACATTCAAATACTCGTATATCTTCAATATATATGTCGAGTATATCGTCTTGTCACAATGTCGGTGTGTCTCTCACACAGAACGTGTCTCTCACACGGAACGCATCTCTTTCGCAGCTCTGCTCTCTCTCAGAGATGTCCAGTAAACTTGCCTGTCAGACAGTGATTTCTGCATACTCAAGTGGATTATCAGTTAAGTGTTTGTTATCATCAAAACACAAAGGGTCCAACAAATTCCCCCTTTTTGATGATGACAAACACTTCTTCACAAATGAGAAATCACACACAGCGATGGCACGGAATTCACATCTACATTTCCCTAGGACAGCTAGATAATTTAGAGTTAATTCAATCCCTTATCATTTAAGTCTGGCAAGCGTAGTTCCCCCTCAGATAGACATCCGCTTACACTTTGGTACTGATTTCCCCTCTTAGTGAATGCACATATATCTTCCCCCTTTTGGCACATCAAAAAGATGTAGCAAACAAGGACACAGAGTAATGGAAGGATAAAGCACTTCATTCATAGCCAGCAAGTCATAAGTGTGTCACGCGGACACCACACAAGCAAGGAAGGAAGTCAAAATGCAAGGAGAAATCAAACATGAAATTCAAAAAAAAAGTTCAAGGAAGCAGGGATAGATATGGTAGGGTTGGCAAAGAGGGGGATCCATGAGACAGTCCAGACTAAGCATCATTCTGGAACGGAACCTTCAACTGTTCCACAATCTCTGTAGCAAGGTACTTGATCTGCGATGGGAGCCCTTCAAGCATAGCTGTCACACCACCCGAGTCAACCTCTACTGGCAACTCCAGGGCTGCTAACCTCTCCTTCACATCCTACAGCTCAGATCTCACCTCCTTCAACTCAGACCGAACTCCCCGCACCTCGGACCGAAGCTCCTTTAACAACGTCACCATCTCGCCCATACTATCAGTGGGGAGAACAGCTTCTTCACCCACATGAACAGCAACGGGGGTCACCTCAATAACATCTTCTTATATAGGTGACGGTGACGGGGAGCGTGGAACTATCCATCCTTCTCCTGCAGAGTACTCCAGACCCAGCTTGATGATCTGCTCATCACCAAAGGCAGACGATAACACTTTCTCAGAGGCAGGGTTATAGATCTCCCAGTACTGCAGGATTTCCTTCGTCACCAGACTTCAGCAATCATGCTCATAGGTAGGAGCAAGAAGAACACCAACTGCGCTACAGGACTTATGATCTTCTTCTCATAATGTGTGTGACTCAACTGAATACACTAACCATTACCAAGACTGATCTTGCAGCACTCGTGGACCATTGTCCATACCTCACGTTTCTATCACTGCAGTGGCATGGCCTTCATCATACCCTCTCTTGGGTTTACTCCCAAAATTACTATTCTTGACATTTGAACATCTCAAAACTGTCATCCGATATCCTTCAAAACTTCTTGAGTTATGAGTGCCGATTGCACAACATCGTGTTACTTGCTGACCAGCTCAACGTGCTCACCTTACTATGCTGAATTTTCCATACAAGTCATCAACACAGCAACTTGGCTTGTCATCACTTTCCTTCAACTTCTGAATAGGCCATTAGCTCAAGGATAGCCTTCCCGTCCATTCTGAGGACAAAACTCAGGTCATCATCATTCTTCACACCATCAACTGCATGAAAGTGACCTGCACATAGCTAGCCACCCATCTAACGTGGTCTTCTCTGCTTCTTCATTCCTCTCATCAAAGAAAGTCTCCTCGATGAGATTTCATCATCATTTGTCTTTCTCGCGTACTCACAGAACTATAGTATTGTCTTCTCCACCACAAGGCACATCCTTTTAAGCACGCAAGAATTACTCTCTAAAGCGTGGAAATCACCCTCACATGACCATTCATCATGGGCTCAAAATCTTCAACACTGAATTCAAAAGTAGGAGAGCTGACCTCACCTTTTCCTCACCATAACTTTTTCATCTCAGTAATTGTTGCTCCATTTCAGCAGCCTTAAAAATGGCAGCAATCTCCATTTCCATAACTGTCACAGAGATTGTTTCACAGCCAAAGTTGAACCTTCCAAAGTGATAACTCAATCTGACCTGTCTCATGGGTACACAAGGTTTTTGGTATGGTGTGCTAACTTTACCCAAATGGTACAAATAACACCACACACAATCAGGCAAAACAAATAAGATCATCCAAACACATTTTTATCATCTTCATACCTCATGTGGAATAACTCCAGAAAAACAGCACATCAACGGGCTCATAGGAATATCCCACATGAAGATAGGTGATCGATTTGTAAATATAGCTAAAGTATTCAAATAAATCCAAACACTTATGCTAAGTCACGTCAATCAAAACATTTATATTGACTCGGGAGATCCGAGGTCGAACCCAAAGGAGCAAGCCAAGCACATGCGCTATTTAAGATTGTGTTTCCGTTCGGCTATTCTAAACCAAAATGTATAAAAGTATATTCTAAATCCTAAATGGCTAGTAATTGGAGATGAAAGATAAGTAGGAGGTGTTTCGAGGGATTACTCCCCTCCTTGGCATTTTCTCAATGATCACATACATGATATTCAAACATTTCATGGTAGGCAAATAGTGTTGAACCTAGCTTAGACTAAGGTAGATAAACTCTCGTTTGAATCCAATCCTAGTCAAGCCATCCTAGTTAGGACCTCACTCTCTCGAGTTATTGATTCACTCTATAGCACTATTATTCTTGGAATCTCTTCCTAAGGTAATAAATGCTATAGGCATTAAGGACTAGTTCAGTTCAATCCCGTAGAAATGATCATATTCACTACATCCAAATCATCACTAAGCTCTCTCGATACTTAGATCAAATTCTAAGACCAACATTGTCACTTAGGCATTTCGTCAAACACCTAGCAACATGTCATAAATGAAGAGCATAGAGAACATGAATTTGACACCATTAGATGGGATTAATTGATGATTCGCTTTATGACCAACTCCAATAATTCAAACATTCAATCCTAGCCAAGCGTCTATATCCTAAGGTTCACTCTCGTGCTTAAGATATAGATCATTTTCCCCATCCTAGAACTATTCCCTAGCTCTCTCAAGTCATAGGTTCAAGTTTTAGGTCCAAATTGTCACTTAGGCATTTTATCAAACACCTAGAGTGCATAACATTCATAACACAAGAGAAAATGAAATCAACAATCATCCATATGAATATCAATGTATATTGTGATCATAGAGTACCAAGGAGAGTCATAAGACCCTCAAAACACAAGATCCACTACTCACACATCATGTAAGACAACATGGTGGGAGTAGAGTTTAATAGCAACACAAAGAGAATGAAAAGATGGATGATTAATCCTTGAACTCCCTTGATCTTCACTTCTCCTTGGTTGGATGATGATGGATGACCTTGATTGACCTCCTTCCTTGCTCTTCTTTTCCCCAAAAACCTCCACACTTAGGTCAAAACCATAGCTTTCTATTTATAGCCTCGCTGGGGCACTGTAGCAGTCCCAGTCGATCGACTGGCGTTGAGCTTGTGGCCCAGTCGATCGACTGGAGGAAGAATTGTGGTTTGGTTAGCGGGATCTCAGTCGATCGACTGGCACAGGGTAGGCTCCCAGTCGATCGACTAGAGAAATGTAGAAAATAGGCCCTCCTGAGAATCCATTGAGTCGATCGACTGGAGTCCCAATCGATCGACTGAGGGCACGTGGCTTGCACGCTCAGCTGGAGAACTCGCCAGTCGATCGACTGGAGGGTCCAATCGATCGACTGCAGAAACTTGATTTGCAGCACCTCCTGAGAGTCCATTGAGTCGATCGACTGGAGCAGGGGAGCTTCCCAGTCGATCGACTGGAGACCAATTTTTGCCAACTTTTGCTCTAGATTCCGATTTTCTCCGAGTTTTCATATTTTGGCTTTGACCATGGGGAAAACTCGATATGTACCTGAAACGCACGAAAAGAGGTCAAATGACATCAAAATAATATCGGAAACGATCCAAAACTATAGTGAGGAATGACCATAAATGAGTCGAAAACTCGACTCATCAACACTCCACACTTAAGTTTTTGTTCGTCCCGAACAAAGTATGAAAATATGTCATGGTCATGCAAATGCCGAAATGCTAGTGGCGCTATGTTTTTCGTGTATTTGCCTCACTAGATTTCACAATGTCTCGATCATTATTCCTAAACATGTTATTGAAAAGTAAATGACAAGTATGTACAATCTAACTAGCTCCTTTTCGTAGGCGTTACGAATGCATTTAGCGTATGCATTAAGCCTTTAAACCCCTAGGCTACCCTAGTGGACGAGTTATAGTCTCGTGAGAGTTTTCAGAAAAGGGAATACTCACAAATCCCTAAATGCACCTATCCCATGAGAATGAATTCAAGAGTGCTTAACCAAGGCGATGATTTCTCAAAACAAATCCCTCACCCCAAGCTAGGACTACCATCACAATATCATCAAAAGAACTTTTGAACCATTTGAGTACCCATGAGGTTGTGCATTCAAGATCATCAATACTAAAGCTATCAAATGCCTCATCCAAAGTTCCACTCATTTTCAAGGCAATACAATGAAGCAAAGTTAATAGTTTGCACAAAAATTGTCAATCACTCACCTATGCTAGCTAGGGCTAGTCCATGGGTTCGCGACATGGAACTCATTCCCAAGTTTTAGGCGCTTAAGCCGTAATCCATAAGGGAAGAGGAGTTCAACACATGAGTTCTTATAACAAGCATAGACCAAATGAATACTCCCGTGCAAGCACATGGTTCGTCCAAGAGTTAATCTAACTAGCACACAATGCAAATGATGAATCCCGCACAATGTAGGATGATGGAAGAACATAAAGTCAAGTTCTAAGTGCTTTTTATTTTCTTTTCAAATGGCATTTGGCCTACAAATGCTTTCGAGGGGGGACTTACCTCCCTAACCCCCGGCATTTGTATGTTTTTGCACAAAACTTCTCTTGTACTTCGAGAAAGTTTTTGGTCGGGGCTTTGCCCTCTTTTGACCATGAAAATGGGGCTCTTCTTTTTTTTTTTCCTTTTTTGATTGCCCTCTTTTGTTTTTGACTCCACACTTAAAACTTGACAATATGTTCAAGGAGTATATGGAATGTGCGGGATCAAACATGAGCAAGGCACCGTGTTAGAGAACTCAAGTCACCAAAGAGCATACACAAGGTCTAAGTTTTTCGTGAAATTTTCAAAAAGTGCTTACTATAACTCAATCCAAGGTATTTCAACGAAAATACTTAGAAAATTAGATAGGCAAGGGATAGCAATGATATTGGTTCACAAGAATGCACATTCATAGGACTAGGTCGGTTCTAAGTTCAAGATCCAATAAATGTGACAAAAGGCTAGATGTGATTTATAGAGATTTAGAATCGATAGTCACAAACCTATGTGGTTAAAAACACTCTCATGTTAGGGATAGAATACATGAATGCAAGTGTCCATTCTAAAATGATAAGCATGGCATAATATGAGTGAACTAATGCGACTAAACCACTCCACACTTAAAGCATAACTTAGTCCCTAAGCGCAAACAATAAAGAATTATGAGAATAAGGCGCATAGGAACTCCCCTCGTTTGTAGATGTGCCCCATCAATAGAAAAGATGCCATTGTGCTAAGCTTGATAATATATGATGCAAATAACTTTCCTTGATGACAAGAAAAACATGAGAGGTTAAAAGTAACAAGTGACATACAAGGTCATGCAACGCAAGTATGAGCAAGTGAGCTTCACTAATTACATAATAACATCATGGCATAAGATTAATAGACCTCAAACAAGGAAAGTTGATCCACACCCTCTAAAACATGCACAAGGTTCCTAAGTGCCAAGAAAATGTCAAACTAGAGTCATATCATGACATAACAATATATTTCCACTCTAGCAAACACCAATTAAGCACATGGGCACAAAGGGCAACATCATTAAGCATTGAATAAATCAAAGGGAAAGTTGGAAGGGTGTGGAGTCGTGAAGTGGGTTTGGAGTGAGTAGAACTCACTCCACACTTAAAATTTTACCAACTACTCATACACATCACACTCCACACTTTAGGGCTTTAGCTACTCAAAATCATGCCAAACACTTAAACAAGTAAAAGAACAAGAATGAAGCACTTACAAACCGGGTTACCTCCCGCGAGGGCCTAGGTTTTCCCGTCTTGGCAAAGACGTAGCAAAGCGCCCCATAGAATCACTCGTCGAGAAGTCCTTTGCTAGGATCCCTTCTCGCGGGGCCTTGGACTTGATCGTGTCAATCCACCTTCAAATCCCATTTGAATTTCCTCCCATCAAGTCTACAATGGACTTTCCTTTGGGAGCATGACCCCTTCAATAATGAAGATCCCTTAACAATTAAGGGGTCATGGGAGCTTTTTCCGAATAATCTTGGAAAATATGGCAAGAAGCTCCAAAACTTGTCTCGAGACAAAGTAGTGAAGAAAGGGTCTTCATAACTTGTCTCGAGAATGATGGGCACACCTTCCTTTAATTTTTCAATCGTTTCCTTGGGTGCCCAATCCTCAATATCCCTTTCTAGGCTTTTATTTTCTTGAGTGCGAGGTGGTTCATTCATTTCTTCCATGAAAACCTCAACGAAGTCTCTATACCCTTGAAGACTTTCAATCTCGATACGCTCTTCCTCTATCTCATCCTCACCAAGAAGTTGGGATTCACATCCAAGCTCGTGTGTAGCGGGAGGAGAGGGTTCTTCTTGAACAACAATAGGTGTTTCCTCTATGTGAGAGGCATCATCATTGAAGAATTCCTCATCAGAGAGCGTCAATGGGATGGCGTGATCCCATTCGTTGTAATGAGCTTCGGTGGCGGCTCTCCAAAATTCATCCTCCTTTTCTTGATCCCATTCTTCCCTTGAGGCATTAGATTCAAGGACTTCTTCTTCGGATACCTCCTCTTCCTCACCCAAGTTTTCATTTTCCATAGCTTGTTGTGCTAACTTGGCTTGAAGCATATCGACGTGAGCATGCATATCTTGAGTGGAAAGTTCAATCTCCATAAATTGAGCTTGCATATTTTGATTGAATTCCATCATTTGAGCTTGACAGTCTCTATGCATTTTCTCTTGGCTAGCAAGGAGTGTTGCAAGCATTGCTTCAATGTTGGAGGGCTCACTTGAAGGTTGAGGGTATGGAGGGTAGGAGTTTTCAACTTCATAGCTTTGGCTATCATCCCAATTCGGAGTGCAGTAACTTGTTTGATAGCCAAGCTCTTGGAAATAAGAATATGGACGTTCCTCCTCTTCATAGCATCCCTCATTCGAGTAGACTTGTTGGTGGTAGGGGTCCATCCTCGCAAAACAAGGTAAACAAAAGCTAGTAAGTGATATGAGTGAAAAAGAAGAATATACAAGTATAAGAAAAAGAAAAAATATTCACAAGAATAGAGGGAACTTTCACACAATCTAGTCTAGGGATGTGCTAACTAGTTGCATCCCCGGCAACGGCGCCATTTGATCGATTTGTAAATATAGCTAAAGTATTCAAATAAATCCAAACACTTATGCTAAGTCACGTCAATCAAAACATTTATATTGACTCGGGAGATCCGAGGTCGAACCCAAAGGAGCAAGCCAAGCACATGCGCTATTTAAGATTGTGTTTCCGTTCGGCTATTCTAAACCAAAATGTATAAAAGTATATTCTAAATCCTAAATGGCTAGTAATTGGAGATGAAAGATAAGTAGGAGGTGTTTCGAGGGATTACTCCCCTCCTTGGCATTTTCTCAATGATCACATACATGATATTCAAACATTTCATGGTAGGCAAATAGTGTTGAACCTAGCTTAGACTAAGGTAGATAAACTCTCGTTTGAATCCAATCCTAGTCAAGCCATCCTAGTTAGGACCTCACTCTCTCGAGTTATTGATTCACTCTATAGCACTATTATTCTTGGAATCTCTTCCTAAGGTAATAAATGCTATAGGCATTAAGGACTAGTTCAGTTCAATCCCGTAGAAATGATCATATTCACTACATCCAAATCATCACTAAGCTCTCTCGATACTTAGATCAAATTCTAAGACCAACATTGTCACTTAGGCATTTCGTCAAACACCTAGCAACATGTCATAAATGAAGAGCATAGAGAACATGAATTTGACACCATTAGATGGGATTAATTGATGATTCACTTAATGACCAACTCCAATAATTCAAACATTCAATCCTAGCCAAGCGTCTATATCCTAAGGTTCTCTTTCGTGCTTAAGATATAGATCATTTTCCCCATCCTAGAACTATTCCCTAGCTCTCTCAAGTCATAGGTTCAAGTTTTAGGTCCAAATTGTCACTTAGGCATTTTATCAAACACCTAGAGTGCATAACATTCATAACACAAGAGAAAATGAAATCAACAATCATCCATATGAATATCAATGTATATTGTGATCATAGAGTACCAAGGAGAGTCATAAGACCCTCAAAACACAAGATCCACTACTCACACATCATGTAAGACAACATGGTGTGAGTAGAGTTTAATAGCAACACAAAGAGAATGAAAAGATGGATGATTAATCCTTGAACTCCCTTGATCTTCACTTCTCCTTGGTTGGATGATGATGGATGACCTTGATTGACCTCCTTCCTTGCTCTTCTTTTCCCCAAAAACCTCCACACTTAGGTCAAAACCATAGCTTTCTATTTATAGCCTCGCTGAAATTTCGGCACTGTAGCAGTCCCAGTCGATCGACTGGCGTTGAGCTTGTGGCCCAGTCGATCGACTGGAGGAAGAATTGTGGTTTGGTTAGCGGGATCTCAGTCGATCGACTGGCACAGGGTAGGCTCCCAGTCGATCGACTAGAGAAATGTAGAAAATAGGCCCTCCTGAGAATCCATTGAGTCGATCGACTGGAGTCCCAATCGATCGACTGAGGGCACGTGGCTTGCACGCTCAGCTGGAGAACTCGCCAGTCGATCGACTGGAGGGTCCAATCGATCGACTGCAGAAACTTGATTTGCAGCACCTCCTGAGAGTCCATTGAGTCGATCGACTGGAGCAGGGGAGCTTCCCAGTCGATCGACTGGAGACCAATTTTTGCCAACTTTTGCTCTAGATTCCGATTTTCTCCGAGTTTTCATATTTTGGCTTGGACCATGGGGAAAACTCGATATGTACCTGAAACGCACGAAAAGAGGTCAAATGACATCAAAATAATATCGGAAACGATCCAAAACTATAGTGAGGAATGACCATAAATGAGTCGAAAACTCGACTCATCAATAGGCTAGGGTTGGTGATGAGCCGTATTTATACGACTCATCGAGTCATCGAATCCCACCAATTCCGGCACTTTATTATGCAAACAGTTACTTCTTAGTGTTGTTTTGCATTTCAGGTGATTTGGAAGCTCTAGGAGAAATCGTACTCAAAAGACGGCTTTTGGAGCCAAAAACATCACAAGGAGTTCTTGACAGGCTTATATACATTTGAGGTGAAGAATGCCCGAGAAAATATGAAGAATGCCTGAGGAAATCAAAAGAAGACCCATAGAAATCTAGACGGACCACACAGGTGCCCAGGCGCCCATGCGTCCCAGCGCCCAGGCGCGTCCGAAGGCTGACCACGCTCGAGGAAAGATGCAGCCGTCGTTTGGCACAGGCCAGGCCAAACCAAGCTTCGACCATTCCACGTCCAAGGCCTCGACCCAGACTACAACTCAGGCCAGACCAAGTCGTCGTCCGGCCAACGACCAAGCCGTGCCCGGAGCACAGAACACAGGGCCCGGCCAGCGTTTTAGTCAGGCGACCATGCGCCCTCGCGTCTCAGCACAGCCGATCGAGCGCCCGAGAGGGCATCCGACCTCCCTGCGCCATGCGACCGGGCATTCCAAGGCCAGCCGAGCGTGCATCCGACCGGGCATTCCAAGGCCAAAGACAGATGCTTGTCGTCAGAGCAAATGTACAAATAATATTTATAATCCGCTACTCGCGACTACACTACTGGGTAGCAAGTGGTAAGTAGGGGTCGAACCCAAGGGAGTCAGTGTGGCCTAGTTGATCTTTAATGAAGCTTATGCAGAAATTAAAGTGCGATTGGGGTTGAGTTTGAGTGTTTTGGGAACTGAAAGTAAATTACAACAGTTTACAATTAAAGGAAAGATTCGGTTTCAGGGGACTCATGCGAGCGCACACCATCAGGGGAGTACTGTTCCATCCTTGCTCTCTTCTTTCCCATATTGTTTGCATGCATGTGTGTCTAGAGTCTAAGTCGTGCCGTGAGGACACGGCTTGTTTCAAAAGTGTGGGGTGGGAGAGTCAGTCGTTGTGTCAGCACGTTTACTTTCTTGCACCTTGCATAGAGTCAGCACGTTTCCCAAAATTTTTAAAATTTTTGTACATGTTTCTTCTCTATTTCCTGGATTTGCAGTATTGAATATTGATGATGTGAAATAGATAGAACCGATTACATGCATATCTTTAGTGAAATTTGACTTGTGCGATTACATGTGATCTTAACCCATTGCGTGCCTTTGTTAGTTGAGATAAACAGGGATGTGGAGTTGATAGAAACGTCCTAGAGAGACTTGACAGAGCATTCAAAGGGCCGAATTCGAGTTATATGGTAATGTGGATTTCGTGGAGGCTAGCACTTCGAGTTGGCATGGTTTAGAGTCTGCTCCGCCGCTGCGGTACTTATGCGGTTAGGCGGGATGGTGGCACACACCGTCCAAACTCTAGTTCAAGTAGCCGGGAAAATAGACGAGCGACCCTCGGCTTGACTCGCGTCAAAAGGGCGAGGATGAGTGAGAGCAAGTAGGTATGAGCAGTCACAATCCGCAGCACAAGGAAACAAATTCATTCCATTGTGAAAGTCATTCACCGAAACAAAGTGAAGTGCCCCATTGATACATCAAATCGAGTCACTACAAAGCTGTCCAAAAAGCACTCAAACACCTTGAAGCTCGAATCAATCACGTGCAAGAGAAAGCGATGAAGCGTAACCATATAGCAAGAGTTCGGAACCGAGAGTGCAGATCATGGGTCTAAAAAGGACTATCTCCCGAGACATCCGAATTGATTTGCATCTCGGCCCAAAGGTAACACGTATCATTATTTCCATGTCTGAGCACAAGGCTTTTAGTAACGAGTATGCAGGGAAAGGTGAAGTCTAGATTAGCCAAATCATATACATATAGCAATATCTAGGATGCCGAAGCTTTGTGATGTTTACATGTATTTTCCTCTTATGACCTAGTCCTTGTTCGGGACGAACAAGATTAAGTGTGGGGTGGTTTGATGAGCCGTATTTATACGACTCATCGAGTCATCGAATCCAACCAATTCCGGCACTTTATTATGCAAACAGTTACTTCTTAGTGTTGTTTTGCATTTCAGATGATTTGGAAGCTCTAGGAGGAATCGTACTCAAAAGACGGCTTTTGGAGCCAAAAACATCACAAGGAGTTCTTGACCGGCTTATATACATTTGAGGTGAAGAATGCCCGAGAAAATATGAAGAATGCCCGAGGAAATCAAAAGAAGACCCATAGAAATCTAGACGGACCACACAGGTGCCCAGGCGCCCATGCGTCCTAGCGCCCAGGCTGACCGCGCTCGAGGAAAGATGCAGCCGTCGTTTGGCATAGGCCAGGCCAAACCAAGCTTCGACTATTCCACGTCCAAGGCCTCGACCCAGACTACAACTCAGGCCAGACCAAGTCGTCGTCTGGCCAACGACCAAGCCGTGCCCGGAGCAAAGAACACAGGGCCCGGCCAGCGTTTCAGTCAGGCGCCCATGCGCCCTCGCGTCTCAGCACAGCCGATCGAGCGCCCGAGAGGGCATCCGACCTCCCTGCGCCATGCGACCGGGCATTCCAAGGCCAGCCGAGCGTGCACCCGACCGGGCATTCCAAGGCCAGCCGACCGCATGCCCGAGCGTCCATCCGAGCGTGCGCCCAAGCCAAAATCTCGACTCGTCTTTTCCCTCCCTTCCGTGGCGGTTTGTAAGGCGGTTTGGAAGGTCCTAGAAGCTTCTAGATGAGCCTAGATGACTTGCACACGAAGTCTACTTGATAATGAAGCTAAGTCGGTTGAAGGAAGATTTGGGAATATTTCCTAATCTAGATTTGGGCTTGGCCGAATTTCATGCAGTTTCCTTAGGGCTCTGGCGATTTTTGGGGAGATCAAGGCCTCACCCAACTCTATAAATAGAAGAGCAACTCAGCCTTTCAAAGCATCCCTCAATACTCAAGCAACTCAAAAGCTCGAGCTCATCCTTCCTCTCGGCGCATCAGTTCACCTCTCTCGGCTATAGAGAAGTTCTTCTTTCTTTTTACTATTGTTTTGCCCTGATGGCCATGTGTAACTAATTCCATTATTCGGGCTAGGGTTTATACATTGTGACGAATGTTTTTGAGACTTAGTCCTTAATGCTATTCATGTTTTACTAATTCTCGTGCCTTATTCTGAATTATTGCTAGACTAGGTGGATACTTTGTCGTAAAGCTTAGTCGATCAATAATTCTATCTTTATTATCTATCTAATACTTTATCGTTTGGATAGATAACACATCTAGAATAAACAACACCTTTGTCGGGTTGGTTAATCTAGGGGAATTAGAATCCTAACACCTTTGTCGGGTTATTTGGGAAGTCACCTTTGTCGGGACAACCACACTTAGAAACTATGAATTAGATTATCAGAAGTCAAGGATAAAACAAGTCACAATCGAAAACCCTAGTCTGAATATTCTCTCTCATTGATACACACTTGCCTTATTTCTTATTTTTGCATTGTTTCTTAATTACTCTCAATCCCAATTCGAAGAGTTCTCTTCTCACATCAAGAGTTCTCTCTTCCTCTCGGCGCAGCCATCCTCATTGCTCACAGCCCTCACGGCCCGGTCTTCAGTTCGTCTCGGTTTCATAGAGAAATTCTACTTGTTCCTTTTATTATTTACTTTCATGGCTATGTGTAACTAACCCGATTATTCGGGCTAGGGTTTTAATGATTGTGACAAACGTTTTGAGATTCCGTGCTTAAATATTATTCTTATAGTCTACTAGTTCTTGTGCACCTTAAATCGGTTTGAAGTGCTAGGTTAAGTGGAGATCCGAAAGGGTACAGCTTAACCGAGTAATTCTTACCCTCTTTATCCTGCTTATTTTATACCGACCCGTTAGAGTAAGTAGATGCACTTAAACCGAATATAACCTGACCAGGAGTATTTGGTTTTGCTAGAACTAGAATTCTATAACCTGACCAGGAATAGATTGTGGCGTAGTGATTTAACGGTCCTACCTTAGGTTATAACCTGACCCGGAGTAACCACACTTAAGAATGCTGAATTAAATACTTAGAAATCAAGGATAAACCAAGTCACAATTAAGAAACCCTAGCCTGAATACTTCTCTCTGATTATTACCTACTCATTTATTTACTTGTTTCCTAGTTTTGCATTGTTTCCAAATCACTCACAGCCAACTTTCTTTCCTTTTTTTACAGAACAAATAGTAACCGCTCTAGCTCTCTTGGGTTCGACCCCTTGCTTGCCGCTATACTAGCTAAGAGTAAGTGGAGATTATAAATTCAAATTTGCAGGTACCAGCGATGACCTGTCAAATTTTGGCGCCGTTGCCGGGGAGCTACGCACGGTTAAAGTACTCTTTTCTGTTTTTTCTGTTCTCGGTTTTTTGTATTTTTTTTACCTTGTCTCACGCAGGTAATAGGGTAGGTGACAACAGCCACAACGAAGAAGTCCAGGAGGTCATCCGAAACGTGGATGGGGCACTTCCACAACATAAAGCGCAAGGCCCGATAAGACAGGATGGAGAGATCAGGGGAGCTGCCCCGGGCCAATTGCAACACCAACCGCTCCAACCACCATTCCAACCTCAACCACACCAGCCCTATCCTCAATATAACCCCCAGACATATCAGCAGTACCCACCACCACCATATCAGCCATTCCCGCAAGCACCATATCAACATCAACAATATCCACCACTTCCATACTTTCCCCACCAGCCATACCCACCACACCCACGGCCTCTGCAACAGCCAGCCGTCAGAGATGATGATCACGAGGAGAACTATGACCCAGAGCCAACCATGGGAGAGCTCTCGGCCCCCAACTTCAGAGACCAAGCTTGGTGCATCTACGAAGGGCCAGACCTCGCAGCCATAACCATCAACACATCAGTCGTCCATCACCTGCCCAAATTCTCAGGGATGAAGGGAGAGTCAGCCACGTCTCACCTGACACGCTACCACGGGATATGCCTGAACCTAAAGCCATACGGAGTCGAAGTCGATGACTTCAAGCTAAAGACATTCTATTTCTCACTTATGGACTCTGCTACTGACTGGTTCTTATCCTTGCCCTCAGGTAGTATCTACACATGGGACTAGATGCAGAAGAAATTTCTCAGCAAATACTATCCCGCAGGGCGAGCCATGCAAGTCAGAAGGCAGCTACAAGAGCTCAGACAAGGACCCAACGAGACCATGTACGAGTGCGTGGAGAAGTTCAACGCCCTAGAGAAGAGCTGCTGCAACCTTGGACTACCAGAGAAACTGATCGTAGAATACATGCTCGACGGACTTCGCAAACTCGACAGGAAGCTACTGGAGGCCTCGGGTGGAGGAAACCTCATGAACCTGTCCCCAGCAGGAGTACGGCGAAAGATCATGGCAGTGGCAGAAAGCGAATGATTCCAGGACGAGTCCAACAAAGAAGAAGAGTTCAGCCGGGCCAGGAACGTCTCAAAAATTGAGCCCCCATCCAGTGCAATGGCCGAGGAGATCAGGCAGCTCAAGGAGATGATGCAACAGGTGATCAGGAGGCAACCGGTCCAGATCAAGCCATGCGGTTTCTGTGCCGCCACAGATCACAAAACAGACGAGTGCCCGACCATCTTAGAGGACGACCAGGATGAGATCAATGTAGTAGGTGACTATCAGAGCTATGGCAACCGGGCTGGACCAGTCCGACAGTATGGCGCAGCCGCAACCAATCAAGGACCCAACGGGCAGCCCTGGAAAAGCAACAATCATCAGCATCAGGCCAAGAGAGAACCAGCACGACAGGGCGCACCTCAGCAGAACCAGTAACCCTACCAACCTCCACACCGTCAGTTCTAGTAGAGTGCGCCTAATCAGTATCAACAGCGAGGACCGAACAGCAACCAGGCAGGCCCAGGTAACCACGGCCCCGAAAAGACTTGGGAGGACGCAGTAAAAGAGCTGGCAGCTAGCAACCAGCGATTGACCAACACAGTCCAGCAATTTCAGGTCAAAACCGACGGGGCAATAGCCGACTTATCAAAACAGGTATCTCAGCTCGCCACATCGGTCTCCGCACTTATAAATGAGCCGGGACGGCTACCATCACAGACTGTTCAGAACCCAAGAGGGAACGTCAATGCAGTGATGCTCAGGAGTGGAAGGGGAACATCATCAGCGCCCGGACCATCAGAGGACGACAGCCCACCAGCAGATGAGGACTCTCGGCCAAGCCCGATACCCATGCCCGAGGAGTCTCAGCCAGACGATGCCCCTAGCACCTCTCGGCCAGACCCGAGCCCGGCGCCTAGCAACTCTAACGTTACTGTTCCTCTACCTTTTCCTGTGCAGGTCCGAGCTCCCAAGCAGTACGTCATGGACAAGGAAGTATGGGACCTATTCAGCAAGGTGGAAATCAATATTCCCCTTCTCGAGGCTATCAAACAAATTCCCCGATACTCGAAGTTCCTGAAAGAGCTCTGCACCAACAGAAGACGAGTCACTCGGCCCGATCAAGAGCTCATGAGCAGTAATGTCTCGGCAGTTATTCAGCGCAAGGTGCCTCCGAAATGCGGTGATCCAGGCACCTACACCATTCCTTGCACGATCGGTAACATTAGAATAGAGAATTGCATGCTTGACCTTGGCGCATCTATTAATGTTTTACCGTATTCGATATACTCCTGTCTACGCATTGGTCCTCTAGAACCTGCAGGTCTCACTATACAGCTGGCGGACAGGTCATGCAAGCAGCCTGAGGGCAAGATTGAAGATGTGCTCGTGCAAGTAGGAGAGCTAGTATTCCCCGTTGATTTTTATGTGCTCAAGATGGAGAACTGCGGCCCGACCGATCATGCACCCATCCTACTCGGCCGACCGTTCCTTAAGACGTCAAAAATGAAGATAGATTGCGACAGTGGAACTCTCTCCATGGAAGTTGAAGGGGAGGTGTTTAGTTTTGATATCTTCAGGGCTATGAAGCATCCGATGGAGTACGAGGCGGTCCATGCCTTAGACACACTGGACGACATTGTCCAGGAGGTGCACCCAGAGAGAGGGACCGACCAACTTGAGCTGGCACTCGAACAGGCCGTATACTCACACGAGGATTCCTACGAGCTCACCGAGACCATCATGGATGCCCTTGCCCAGCTAGAGATTGCCCAGCCGCTCACACCAAGGTATGAGGTTAATGAGGTTCGTTTATTTAAATCTAAAGTGTGTTTGCCTTCTGTTGTGCAGGCGCCTACAGTGGAATTGAAACCTCTACCCGGACATTTGAAGTATGCGTTCCTAGGGGAGGACGACTCACTACCAGTCAACATCAAAAGCGGGCTCGAGGCAGATCAGGAGAGGCGATTGATCAAGGTGCTGACCGAGCACAAACTAGCCATAGGATGGACGCTAGCCGACATCAAGGGAATTAGCCCGGCAGTTTGTATGCATCGGATCTTGTTGGAGGATGGAGCGAGACCTTCGAGGGAACCTCAACGCAGATTGAACCCGATTATGATGGAGGTTGTCCAGAAGGAGATACAGAAGTTGCTGGATGCAAACGTGATCTACCCAATCTCAGACAGTCAGTGGGTGAGTCCGGTACATGTTGTACCGAAGAAGACCGGGATCACAGTGGAGCAGAATGCCAAGGGTGAGATGGTCACTACCAGAGTCAAGAATGGATGGCGCATGTGCATTGACTACAGGAAGCTGAATGCCGTTACACGCAAGGATCACTTTCCTCTTTCGTTCATTGATCAGATGCTCGACCGGTTGGCAGGTAAGCCTTATTTTTGCTTTCTAGATGGTTTTTCAGGCTATAATCAGATTCCCATAGCACCCGAAGATCAGGAGAAGACGACCTTCACATGTCCATTCGGTACGTTTGCTTAGGGCTGAGCATTCGGTAAATTACCGAATTTACCGTTACCGAATTTACCGTTACCGAATTTACCGACTTAAGATTTTTATTCCGATTACCGAACCGAATTTACCGTTTTACCGACATTTCAGTAAAACGGTAAATTCGGTAAATTTACCGAATTTATCGAATTTACCGAATTATTTTTTTTAATAATTTTTCTCCTAATTTTAAAATTATTCAAAAGTAATAGTTAATCATCTAAGAACAATAAAACACAAGAATAATTCAAAATTATAATCTACACAATTATATCTCAAAAGTGTCCAAAAATTGAAGCTCAAAATTGAAGTTAAACAATATGTCATTTAATTTTTTTAATAAATATTATTTTTTTAAATAATAAAAAAATTCTTATTCGGTAAATCGGTAAATTACCGAATCAAAAAATTCATTCCGATTACCGACCAAATTTTACCGTTTTACCGATCGGTAATTTACCGATTTTACCATTTACCGATTTTACCGAACCGAGTCAATTCGGTTCGGTAAATTAAATCGGTAAATTTGGAATTTACCGAACAATGCTCAGCCCTACGTTTTCTTTTCGCCGGATGTCCTTTGGCTTGTGTAACGCACCCGACACTTTTCAGCGGGTCGTTACTAGTATTTTCTCTGACATGATAGGTTCGTTCATAGAGGTGTTCATGGATGATTTCACGGTGCATGGTGACACTTTTGATGCATGTCTAGATAACTTGAGTACAGTGTTAGCACGATGTGTTTCGATGAATTTGGTACTCAATTATGAAAAGTGTCACTTTATGGTCACCCATGGAGTAGTACTCGGTCACATAGTCTCACATGAGGGTATAGAGGTAGACAGAGCCAAAATAGAATTGATTGTTACTCTGCCATATCCCTCCACAGTCCGTGATATTAAATCATTTTTGGGGCATGCTGGTTTCTATCGTAGGTTCATAAAGGATTTCTCTAAAAAGGCGCTGCCTTTATCTAACCTCTTGCAGAAAGACGTTCCTTTTGAGTTTACAGATCAGTGCAGGGCAGCATTCGACGAGCTGAAACAGGCCCTCACCAGCACGCCTATCATCAGAGCTCCGGACTGGGCACAGCCATTCGAGATCATGTGCGACGCGAGCGACTACGCAGTTGGAGCAGTTCTCGGCCAGAGAATAGACAAAAAGCCCGTAGTGATTTACTACGCTTCAAGAACTCTGGACGTGGCCCAAAAGAACTATTCGACCACAGAGAAAGAGCTGCTAGCCGTGGTTTTTGCCTTAGAGAAATTTAGATCTTATTTGCTCGGTACTAAAGTTGTTGTCTATTCTGACCATGCAGCTATTAGGTACTTGATGACAAAGAAGGAGGCAAAACCGAGGCTCATTAGGTGGATCCTACTCCTACAGGAGTTTGACTTGGAGATTAAGGACAAGAAGGGCATAGAGAACACGGTGGCCGACCACTTAAGCCGACTTGTCCGAGAGGAAGATGCCGGGCAGATTACCGAGACGTTTCCGGACGAGCACTTGTACGCTCTTACAGGTAAGACGCCATGGTACGCTTCGCTTGTGAACTACCTGGTCGGAGGTAAGTTCCCGCCCTCTTATTCTAGGGCACAGTGTTTGAAATTGAAGCATGATTCGAAATACGATGTGTGGGATGATCCGTACTTGTGGAAAATAGGTGTAGATCAGATTCTTAGACGGTGCATCCCCGATGATGAGATTGCTTCTGTGATTAGTTTTTGCCATGAGTATGCATGTGGTGGCCATTTCGGCCCTAGGAGAACGGCTAGGAAGATATTAGATAGTGGATTCTTCTGGCCGCATGTTTTTAGAGATGCCTACAATCATTGTAAGAGATGTGATAAATGTCAGCGTGTAGGTAATATTTCGGCCAGGAATGAGATGCCCCAGGTACCCATACTTGTGAATGATGTTTTTGACATATGGGGCATCGATTTCATGGGTCCTTTTCCGGTGTCGTGTGGTTATGCCTATATTTTAGTTGCGGTTGACTATGTGTCTAAATGGGTAGAGGCCAAGGCCACTAGATGTGATGATGCTAAAACTGTCATAGACTTTTTGCGCACTAACATCTTTTGCAGGTACGGAGTACCTAAGGCCATTATCAGTGATCAGGGGACACACTTTTGCAACCGGATGATGGCATCGACTCTGAAGCACTACCACGTTCACCACCGGACTTCCACAGCATATCATCCCCAGACGAATGGGCAAGCGGAGATCTCCAACCCCGAAATCAAGGGAATTCTGGAAAAGATGGTGAGCCCGGCCCGCCTTATGGGCGTACCGGACAGCCTACAAGACGCCGATAGGCACCTCGCCTTTTCGGTTGGTCTATGGGAAGGCATGTCACTTACCGGTTGAGCTCGAGCACAAGGCATATTGGGCACTGAAGAAGTGCAACCCAGACTTATAGGCAGCCGGTTTAGACAGGAAATTGCAGCTATGTGAGCTTGAGGAGCTGCGCCTCGAGGCTTACAAGAGCCAAACAGACTACAAGGCGCGGACCAAGCTCTATCATGACAAGTTCATTCTTCGGCGCACGTTTGAAGTCGGGCAACAGGTGCTCCTATTTTCATCACGGCTCTGGCTCATGCCCGGGAAATTGAGATCCAGATGGACAGGGCCTTACACGATCACACATGTCTTCAATCACGGCGCACTGGAGCTAGAAAACCCGAAGGATGGGAATCAATTCAAGGTCAATGGGCAGCGAGTTAAGCACTACCAAGGAGAGATTGACACCACCACTGATGAGATTGACCTAGCCGAGCCCCCTGACGACACATAGAGGAGGTACTGTCGAGCCAACGACGTTAAACAAAGGCGCTCGCCGGGAGGCAGTCCGGCATCCTTTTATCACTCTTTCTTTTTCTTAGTTTTATTTATATTTACTATGTTTTGAGTCATTATTGTCACATTGTACTTGGGAGAGGAGATGATTTTCATGCAGGGGACAGTTCATGCGAGCTCGCAGCACAGATCTTGCGATCGCATGAATATTTCATGCTACTGGTCAGTCTTGTGCAAACGCACAAGCACATCATGCGATCGCACGAAGCCTCAGCACACCACCGGACGAGAACGCACACCCAGTCATGCGATCGCATGAAGAATTCATGCGACTGGTCAAGTCCATGCGAGCGCGCAAGTGACTCATGCGAGCGCACACCATCAGGGGAGTACTGTTCCATCCTTGCTCTCTTCTTTCCCATATTGTTTGCATGCATGTGTGTCTAGAGTCTAAGTCGTGCCGTGATGACACGGCTTGTTTCAAAAGTGTGGGGTGGGAGAGTCAGTCGTTGTGTCAGCACGTTTACTTTCTTGCACCTTGCATAGAGTCAGCACGTTTCCCAAAAATTTTAAATTTTTTGTACATGTTTCTTCTCTATTTCCTGGATTTGCTGTATTGAATATTGATGATGTGAAATAGATAGAACCGATTACATGCATATCTTTAGTGAAATTTGACTTGTGCGATTACATGTGATCTTAACCCATTGCGTGCCTTTGTTAGTTGAGATAAACAGGGATGTGGAGTTGATAGAAACGTCCTAGAGAGACTTGACAGAGCATTCAAAGGGCCGAATTTGAGTTATATGGTTATGTGGATTTCGTGGAGGCTAGCACTTCGAGTTGGCATGGTTTAGAGTCTGCTCCGCCGCTGCGGTACTTATGCGGTTAGGCGGGATGGTGGCACACACCGTCCAAACTCTAGTCCAAGTAGCCGGGAAAATAGACGAGCGACCCTCGGCTTGACTCGCGTCAAAAGGGCAAGGATGAGTGAGAGCAAGTAGGTATGAGCAGTCACAATCCGCAGCACAAGGAAACAAATTCATTCCATTGTGAAAGTCATTCACCGAAACAAAGTGAAGTGCCCCATTGATACATCAAATCGAGTCACTACAAAGCTGTCCAAAAAGCACTCAAACACCTTGAAGCTCGAATCAATCACGTGCAAGAGAAAGCGATGAAGCGTAACCATATAGCAAGAGTTCGGAACCGAGAGTGCAGATCATGGGTCTAAAAAGGACTATCTCCCGAGACATCCGAATTGATTTGCATCTCAGCCCAAAGGTAACACGTATCATTATTTCCATGTCTGAGCACAAGGCTTTTAGTAACGAGTATGCAGGGAAAGGTGAAGTCTAGATTAGCCGAATCATATACATATAGCAATATCTAGGATGTCGAAGCTTTGTGATGTTTACATGTATTTTCCTCTTATGACCTAGTCCTTGTTCGGGACGAACAAGATTAAGTGTGGGGTGGTTTGATGAGCCGTATTTATTATGCAAACAGTTACTTCTTAGTGTTGTTTTGCATCGAGTCATCGAATCCCACCAATTCCGGCACTTTATTATGCAAACAGTTACTTCTTAGTGTTGTTTTGCATTTCAGATGATTTGGAAGCTCTAGGAGGAATCGTACTCAAAAGACGGCTTTTGGAGCCAAAAACATCACAAGGAGTTCTTGACCGGCTTATATACATTTGAGGTGAAGAATGCCCGAGAAAATATGAAGAATGCCCGAGGAAATCAAAAGAAGACCCATAGAAATCTAGACGGACCACACAGGTGCCCAGGCGCCCATGCGTCCCAGCGCCCAGGCTGACCGCGCTCGAGGAAAGATGCAGCCGTCGTTTGGCATAGGCCAGGCCAAACCAAGCTTCGACTATTCCACGTCCAAGGCCTCGACCCAGACTACAACTCAGGCCAGACCAAGTCGTCGTCCGGCCAACGACCAAGCCGTGCCCGGAGCAAAGAACACAGGGCCCGGCCAGCGTTTCAGTCAGGCACCCATGCGCCCTCGCGTCTCAGCACAGCCGATCGAGCGCCCGAGAGGGCATCCGACCTCCCTGCGCCATGCGACCGGGCATTCCAAGGCCAGCCGAGCGTGCACCCGACCGGGCATTCCAAGGCCAGCCGACCGCATGCCCGAGCGTCCATCCGAGCGTGCGCCCAAGCCAAAATCTCGACTCGTCTTTTCCCTCCCTTCCGTGGCGGTTTGTAAGGCGGTTTGGAAGGTCCTAGAAGCTTCTAGATGAGCCTAGATGACTTGCACACGAAGTCTACTTGACAATGAAGCTAAGTCGGTTGAAGGAAGATTTGGGAATATTTCCTAATCTAGATTTGGGCTTGGCCGAATTTCATGCAGTTTCCTTAGGGCTCTGGCGATTTTTGGGGAGATCAAGGCCTCACCCAACTCTATAAATAGAAGAGCAACTCAGCCTTTCAAAGCATCCCTCAATACTCAAGCAACTCAAAAGCTCGAGCTCATCCTTCCTCTCGGCGCATCAGTTCACCTCTCTCGGCTATAGAGAAGTTCTTCTTTCTTTTTACTATTATTTTGCCCTGATGGCCATGTGTAACTAATTCCATTATTCGGGCTAGGGTTTATACATTGTGACGAATGTTTTTGAGACTTAGTCCTTAATGCTATTCATGTTTTACTAATTCTCGTGCCTTATTCTGAATTATTGCTAGACTAGGTGGATACTTTGTCGTAAAGCTTAGTCGATCAATAATTCTATCTTTATTATCTATCTAATACTTTGTCGTTTGGATAGATAACACATCTAGAATAAACAACACCTTTGTCGGGTTGGTTAATATAGGGGAATTAGAATCCTAACACCTTTGTCGGGTTAGGTTGTGGAATAACACCTTTGTCGGGTTATTTGGGAAGTCACCTTTGTCGGGACAACCACACTTAGAAACTATGAATTAGATTATCAGAAGTCAAGGATAAAACAAGTCACAATCGAAAACCCTAGTCTGAATATTCTCTCTCATTGATACACACTTGCCTTATTTCTTATTTTTGCATTGTTTCTTAGTTACTCTCAATCCCAATTCGAAGAGTTCTCTTCTCACATCAAGAGTTCTCTCTTCCTCTCGGCGCAGCCATCCTCATTGCTCACAGCCCTCACGGCCCGGTCTTCAGTTCCTCTCGGTTTCATAGAGAAATTCTACTTGTTCCTTTTATTATTTACTTTCATGGCTATGTGTAACTAACCCGATTATTCGGGCTAGGGTTTTAATGATTGTGACAAACGTTTTGAGATTCCGTGCTTAAATATTATTCTTACAGTCTACTAGTTCTTGTGCACCTTAAATCGGTTTGAAGTGCTAGGTTAAGTGGAGATCCGAAAGGGTACAGCTTAACCGAGTAATTCTTACCCTCTTTATCCTGCTTATTTTATACCGACCCGTTAGAGTAAGTAGATGCACTTAAACCGAATATAACCTGACCAGGAGTATTTGGTTTTGCTAGAACTAGAATTCTATAACCTGACCAGGAATAGATTGTGGCGTAGTGATTTAACGGTCCAACCTTAGGTTATAACCTGACCCGGAGTAACCACACTTAAGAATGCTGAATTAAATACTTAGAAATCAAGGATAAACCATGTCACAATTAAGAAACCCTAGCCTGAATACTTCTCTCTGATTATTACCTACTCATTTATTTACTTGTTTCCTAGTTTTGCATTGTTTCCAAATCACTCACAACCAACCGTCTTTCCTTTTTTTACAGAACAAATAGTAACCGCTCTAGCTCTCTTGGGTTCGACCCCTTACTTGCCGCTATACTAGCTAAGAGTAAGTGGAGATTATAAATTCAAATTTGCAGGTATCTAGCCTGCATGGAGACAATGTGAACACAACTTAATTTTTCACTAGCACAGAATATTCATGTTAAATTCTCCATCAGATGTGACTTATATTCATCTAGTCTAGCCAATCACTGAGGGAGCAACATATGAGCATAGCTCTAAGGAAGAGAAACCATACCTAGTTCAAGCCTCAGCTTCTCGTAGGGTTCCCTGTGTAATGCCTTTGTGAATATGTCTGCTATCTGTTCCTCAGTTCTGTAATATTCCATCTCTATTGTTCCCTTTTCTACACAGTCTCGCAGACAGTGATATCGAATCTCTATATGCTTAGTGTGTGGAAACTGCACAAGATTTTTTGAGATATTAATAGCACTAGTGTTATCACACAGAATTTTAGCACAATCAGTAATAACACCATAGTCACTTAGCTGTTGCCTGAGCCATAGCAGGTGCGCACAGCAAGCAGCAGCGGCAATGTATTCCACCTCAACGGTGGAGAGTGCAATTGAGGACTGCTTCTTTGAAGCCCAAGAGATGAGACACGGTCTAAGATACTGAGCCATCCCTGACGTGGACTTCCTGTATGTCTTGTAGCCCGCATAATCTGCATCAGTGTAGGCTACCATGCGTAAGTCTCTTCCCTTCGGATAGAACAAGCACAAATCATCTGTTCCCTTCAGATATCTCAGTATCCTCTTCACAGCTTACGGGGATTTCTCTGGGATCTGCCTAAGACCTGAACCACTAGAGTGTCCTTCCCTGTCTTCAAAAGGAAGAGAGTCTTGTCCACCTCTCCTCTGGCATATCTGTGGGACAGTAGAAACTGTGACAGTCTCTCATACCATGCGCGGGGTGCTTGCTCCAACCCATACAGTGCCTTGTCCAGGATATGGACATAATCAGGGTGAGTGCGATCCTTAAACCCTGGTGTCTGGCTCACATAAACCTCCTCTTTCAGAACTCCGTTCAAGAAGGCCGTTTTCACATCCATCTGCCTGCAACTGGGGTGAATGTCTCATCGTAGTCTATTCCCTCCTGTTGGTTGTACCCCTTGACTACCAAGCGGGCTTTGTTTCTCACAACGACTCCCTTGTCGTCCATCTTGTTTCTAAAGACCCACTTCGTCCCTATTACATTCTTGTCCTTCGACCTACGAGCCAACCTCCATACCTTGTTCTTCTCGAACGGATGCAGCTCTTCTTGCAGGGCATTGACCCATTCTGGATCCTTGAGCGCTTCTGCTACTTTCATCGGTTCTGCAAGAGAGACAAGGGATGCAAAGCCATAGAAATGACACATATTATCTAGATTTACCTGATCTTGCGATGTGTACCACTGGTAGTCCCTCAACCTTACTGAGGACTGTAAAACTCTCCCGCGGCTTGTAGTCCTGGGTTCCTTCTCAGTGCCTGTAGGAGGAAGATTGTCGACTACCTCTTCCTCGTTGGGGGAATCAACGTTGATTCCGGTCATAGGGACAGGAGGGACATGCTCTTGAGCCAGCATCTCCTTCTGAGCATTCTCAGCTGTGGTCTCCACCGGTTCCTGACCTGTTGTCTGAGCAACTCCTTGGGATAGTTCTGTAGCCTTACTTTGAGTTGGTTCCCAATCAGGGTCAGACCTGTCCGCAAACTGAAGTTCTCCATTATTCTGTGAGGAGGGATCTTTCACCAGATGTCCGGCCATGACGCGCTCGTCAAAGGTTACATGAATGCTCTCCTCCACCTGTTCCAATCTCAGGTTGTACACCCTGTAGCTCTGCTATGGCTTGAATAGCCTACGAATACGCTTTCATCGCTCCTCGGATCGAACTTGCCCAGATTGTCTTTCCCATTATTGTGCACATAGCACCTGCATCCAAATACTTTTAAATGAGCAATGTTAGGTTTCCTTCCCTGCAGCAGCTCGTATGGCGTCTTCCCTATCAGAGATCATAGAGACGCTCGGTTTAGTATGTAGCTGGCGGCATGAACAACCTCTGCCCAGAACCCCTTGGGTACACCACTGGCAATCAACATCATCCTAGACATATCCTCCAGTGTTCAATTCTTTCTCTTCACCACGCCATTTTGCTGAGGTGTCCGCGGTGCAGACAAGTTGTGATTTATTCCACCAGTCCTGCACATGGAGAGAACCAGGGAATTCCAGAACTCGGTTCCATTGTCAGTACGAATAGACACCAATTTTTTACTCAATCTATTTTGAATCAGTTTCAACCAGACTTACTCATCCGACTTTGATAGTTTTTGAAGTTTTTACCTTTCCTGTTGCAACGAACTTACCTGTGCTCTTGTTTCCGAAGATGATACTTTCTCCGGAAAACTCTTGGAGTGAGATGAACCACCCTGGATCTCCTGTCATGTGCCTAGAATATCCGCTGTTCAGATACCAGGGTCGGGACCTTGCTCCTACCTGTAAGAGAGAGATCAGTTTTTCCGAACCCAGACAAGCTTGGGCTTACTGGGTTTCGAAACAGTTTTAACAACAGGAAGAAATTTTAAAGAGCAAGAATCGTTCTTATCAGCAAGATTAATTTTTCTTCTGGGGGTTCTTCTACGTCGTCCGTAGATGGCTGTGTCATGGTGTAGACAAACCCACTCGACTCTGTCTTCCCTCCTGTGGGGAAAGACTTTTCTCCATGAGACGTGAGCGGTACTGACCTTTCTCTGATAACTGTGATTCCTCTCGTTGGCTTCTTTCAACTTCTTACAGTCTGATCTGTAATGGCCAGAGTGACCGCAGTGCCAGCAGACACGATAGTAAAGACCACCAGTTTTCCTATTTCTCTCTAAGGGCATAGGTTTCCTATTTCTCCGTGCCTGAAAGTCAATCGAGAAGGGTTGACGATTGGAGCTCTGCTTCTTCCAAATTTCAAAGGCTTTCCTAGCTTTGAATGGTACAGAATCACTGTCATAGAGGTGACTTTCCTCCGAAGATGTGCCTTCTCTTCCCAACTGTCTCGTGGCTCTTGGCTTTCTCCCCCGAAGGGAGCTCTCACCGACTTCAGTCATTGCTTCCTTTCCTTTGACAGTCCTTTTATTTTCTCCCTCTTTGTCAGCATCCTTCTTTCCTTCGCCATATCCGAGTCCTGGTCTAACGAACCTTCTTTTGTAATTCTCTCTTTCTTCTTCAGCCCTCTTGGCTTCTAGCTCTCGTAGCCAGATCTCCTTCTTTCCAGTCTCCTCCCGTCTGCGATCTGCCACTGTCTTACGTAGTTCCTCATTATCCAACTGGAGTCTGGTCAATTCTATGTTTGATTCTTCCATTTTGGTTCTGATGCCTATCGACACGGTGTCGTCAACTCTCATGCACCTCAGCTCATCACTTAGATCATTGATTTGTGCGTCCCTTCTGTCACAGGTGGGACACTTGCAGACGTGCTTCTCCATTTCTCTCTCGAGTCGCATAGCTTTGGTTGACCAGAGGTGATTGTTTTCCATATCGTCCTCGTGTTCATCTTGCATGATCTCAAGCTGTTCTTTAAGACTGTGAATCTTCTTCAACAGTTCGGTAATAGTCTCTGCAAAATCAGATTCACTGAAAACTTCATCTACAAAGGAATCAGATTCATTTACCTCACTAGTTGTGCCTTGCGCCATCAGACATGGCTCATTAGCTCGTTTCCCATCGCTGCGTTCCTCATCCGAGTCACCCCCGACAGCGAACATGGCTTGAATTTCCTTTGGGGCAGGTGGTTCACCCTTCTTTTTGTTGTAGCAATCTCTAGCAAAATGCCCCTTTTCTGGCAATGATAGCAGGTTCTTTCTTCCTTTGCTCTTGCCTCCTCTGAGGTAGATCCCTTGTTCCTCCTTTGGTTATTTCATCCTTTGCCAGAGAAACCTCTGTTCTGCGCTCTCCCTGTGTTTGCAATCTTGAAGGCCCTCGAGAGAAGAGCAATCTCCTCATCCTCACCTTTAGATGGCATACTAACCTGGGCTATATCCAAAGCCTTCTCAACTTTCAATCTTATAGCTTGGGATTCGCCTGCTTGCCTCCTAGCCATTTTTCTCTCTGCTATCCCAGCTTGGCTTTGCAGATTTGCCACAAGTTCTTCCAAGGTGACATCTTTGATCCCCTTCTGAGCTTGGAGAGCTGTAGTCACTGCATCCCATCTGGAGCTAAGAGCTTGCATGAACTGATGGGTTATTTTCCACTGTGGAAGCTTCTCATCTAGAGCGTTCAGCTGTGCAACGATTACTTGAAATCTGGTGTAGAAGTCCTCCATAAATTCGTCCTTTCGCTGTTCGACTGTTTCGTAGTCCTTCGTGGCTGCAAGAATTTTGTTCCTTTTTATATTCTCGTTTCCCTCGCACAGTCTAGCAAGGCCATCCCACTGCTCCTTCGCAGTTTTGTACACGACCATCTTCACCTGATCTCCTTGTGAGCGGGCCATGTACAGAACCTTCTTAGCTCTAGCATTCTGCTAGAGAGACTTGTAGTCAGCTTCTGTGTACTTGTCTTTCTCCTTCTCTTTCGGATTGGCGGGATCTGTCACATCCAGAATCGGGAAGTTACCCTTTTCAAACACACGCCATAGCCTCCCATCCAGGGAACAAACATGAGCTTCGAACTGATCCTTCCACCAGTCGTACTCTCCCGGGCGGAGCACCAGCGGCTTGCAGAACGAATCGTTTCCGCCAGACATGATTTCCTGCAAGGGCTAACACAAAATCTAGAGCCTCGGCTCTGATACCAATTGTTGGATCGTTAGGTTAGCCGTCTATGTGAGGGAGATCCCAGAGTGGTATCCCTCAGACAGATGGCAGCAAAAATTAACTCTAGTACAGGAAATACAAAGCAGAAAGTAAGTACTCACGATTTAGAGTGGAAACCTTATTGCAATCCTTGCAACAGGCTGAAAACCACTTGCCTTCTGGACAGTTCCAGAGGGGCTTCAAGATCAGTGTTATTGATGAAAGAATATGCTTGTAGATTGTTACACTTGTCTCACTCAGTGACAACTAGCAGATCTACTCAATTCAAAGGACCAACTAACACGATCTTATCTTGTCCGCACACAGCAGCACTTCGTCAGCTCCGAAATTGATTATCTCTTCAATCTCCGATTACTCTCTCCAAAAAGCCGCACTTCATACTGAAGACTCCTCCTCCTTTTATAGTCGTCTTCAAGTCGGCAGATCTGATCTCTGTCCCAGATCCGATTGCTATCCAGCATATGTGATATGGTTAAGATATTTCCATATCTTAACCCTGTCACATATTTCCTTTCCAAATCTGGCGTGTATCTTCTCTTCATATATACGAGACGTATATTCATGTATATCTTGACATCAATATTCCTCATCAAATATTACATTCAAATACTCGTATATCTTCAATATATATGTCGAGTATATCTTCTCAGATCCGGTCTTGTCACAATGTCGGTGTGTCTCTCACACAGAACGTGTCTCTCACACGGAACGCATCTCTTTCGCAGCTCTGCTCTCTCTCAGAGATGTCCAGTAAACTTGCTTGTCAGACGGTGATTTCTGCATACTCAAGTGGATTATCAGTTAAGTGTTTGTTATCATCAAAACACAAAGGGTCCAACACTTTCTGTAAGTTTCGCTACACGATATAGCGAAGAAATAATAATAAAAAGTGATAATAAACTTACTGGATGGTGAAGTGAGGTAAAAACTGCTTTGAAGACTGAAATAATATCGGTTTTGTTGTAAAATGGCTCATGCCGAATAATCCCTTTAGTTGCTGAAGGCCAATAATTATGGCTGCACCGGCCATAAATCGAACGATAACAGCGTGCGACAAAAAGTCCACTAAAAACCCCAATCTGCACGCACATTACATATTTTCTGCATCGATTTTTAAAGTGAAAGATAAGCGATGAGGAATTTTAAGCAGACCGAAAAAGTACCTGAATAAGCCAAATGCAGCTTGGAATGTGCCAGCAAAAAATGTTGAAGTGAAAATAATTTTTCGGTAAGTGATGGGGTCTGAGACTGGATCTGCTATTTGATGTACCATCGAGGACATCAGCATAGAGACCACCGCCACTGGCCCGATGGCTAAGTCTCTTGAACTCCCCATCAAAGCATAAATTAATGGGGGTACGACACTCGTGTCTAAAAATGCCAATCAGAAGCAAGTTATTTCACATTTTTTAGATTTCTTCGATTAACGGACTAAAATTACGCTCTAACATACATAGCCCGTATTGAGGATCGAGTTTTGCCAAATTTGCGTACCCTATACTCTGCAGAAGAGTTCGATAGTATCAGACATTAGTGACCGTGTGATATGATATCAACAAGCGTAAGATCGATATTAAGAAAGTTACGATTTTTCTTTACTATTGTTTGAATTTAGGAACCTGAGGAATGCAGATGCTTGCAAGAGTTAGTCCAGCGAGCAAATCGTTTTTGAACATATTTGCCTTGTAGGTTCTTCCCCATCTGAGGATCGGAAACACGCCCTCCTGAAACGATAATGCGCGTCTGGATGGTGTTTTGCTGTTGGAACTTCTTGGAGGAGAAATGGTCTTTTTTATTGAACTGATAAGGTCCTGTAGTAGACCTGGTGGTTCAGGAGAGTCCAGCATCCAATAAGACCGCTCTGGTCTTTCGACACTCTCCTGTTGCTTCTGTTCCACAGAGACCGTCTCAACGGAAAATGAGGCCATTGTTGGGATTTAGTTGTTCTGTCTTTCTGAAGCTCAAATGGATTATATATGGAACAAGAGACTGTTTTCACTTTTCAGTGGATTGTTATGTTTGATTTCACTTTGATAAAAAAAATTAATTTGTTCTTATTTTTACATGCAATCTATATAAAATTAATTGATAGTACATAAATACAATACAATAGGATATTCAGACGAAGAAAAAACATGTTTTTCGTTTTAATCTTTGTCGAGTTGAAATGATTAACGAAAAGACAATACATGGTCGTTGAGATAATATCGATTTCCAATCGAGTTGTTAAAAATTTAAACTTTGATTAGTCGAGTCTCTAATCTGTTGCAATTTGTATACGAAGATATAATTCGTATGTCTAAATTTTTGAATGACCGGTGAATTATCGGTACAATATTCACCGTCGAAATATTTCACATAAGGCTAGAATTTCGAATCATGTTGAAGTTAGATTTCAGTTAAACTTGCGAATTTTATAGTTTAGAAACTCAGTCCATTTTTTTTAAATAATTTTGAGGATGTTTAAGGGGGCTTGAAGTTGTCTCTTTTTCGGTAGAAGTCTCATTTCATCCACAAGGAAATCACATCATAGAACTGATGATATATTCTCTGCTGGCGAGATAAGTCATGAATTTTGCTGTATGGTTGCTTTCAGATTTCAGAAGCATCTTTGGGCGACAAGTTGTTTATACTTTTTGAGTGCCGAGTCCAAGTCGGAAAATGAGATATCATGTATGGAGATGGACCATCCGTGATGGATCGTTAGGTTAGCCAACTATGTGAGGGAGATCCCAGAATGGTATCCCTCAGACAGATGACAGCGGAAATTATCTCTACTGCAGGAAAAACAATGCCGAAAGTAAATACTCACGATTTAGAGTGGAAACCTTACTGCAACCTTTGCAGCAGGCTGAAAACCACTTGCCTTCTGGACAGTTCCAGAAGGGCTTCGAGATCCGTATTATTGACAAAGGAATATGCTTGCAGTTTGTTACACTTGTCTCACAGAGTGACAACTAACAAAACTACTCAATTCGAAGGGTCAACTAATACGATCGTCTTGTCCGCACACAGCAGCACCTTGTCAGCTTCGGAATTGATCACACTTCAATCTCCGATCGCTATCTCTCCAAAAGCCGCACTCCACAGTGAAGACTCTTCTTCTTTATATAGTCTTCAAGTCGGCTGAGACTCTTCTCCATCAGATATCTGATTGCATCCATCAGATATGATATCCTTACCAAATCTGGCTTCAATCTTCCTATCGAATATACTGATTTGTATATACCGATCTCAATTCTTCTCATCGTATATTCTTGACACATCTCCGTGTAGATATTTGTATTAATAATCTTAATCAAATATTACACTTCGAATACTCGTATATCTTCAGATTTGTGTCGAGTATATTCTTGCCGATCCGATCTCGTCATAAGTCGGTTTGTCTCTCACATGGAACACATCTCTCTCGCAGCTTTGCTCTCTCTCAGAGATGTCCAGTGAGCTACCTGTCAGACAGTGATTTCTGCACACTCGAGTGGATAATTAGTTAAGTGTTTGTTATCATCAAAACAACAGGGTCCAACAAATTCCCCCTTTTTGATGATGACAAACACTTCTTCATAGTTAAGAAATCACACACAGCGATGGCACGGAATTTGCACTACATTTCCCTAAGGCAGCTAACAACTTCAGAATTTATTCACTAAATTTTTATTTAAAGTCTAGCTAGCATAGTTCCCCCTCAGATAGACATTCGCTCGTCCATCGGTACTGATCTTCCCCCTTAGTCTATGCACATATATTTCATTTTTATTTAAAGTCTAGCTAGCATAGTTCCCCCTCAGATAGACATTCGCTCGTCCATCGGTACTGATCTTCCCCCTTAGTCTATGCACATATATTTCTTCCCCCTTTTGGCATCATCAAAAAGATACGCACGAGAACACAGAGTAATGGAAAGAAAACACTTCATTCATGCTGGCAAGTAATAAATGTGTCACGCAGACACCACACAAGCAGCAAGGAGTTCAAAAAGCATAGAAATTTTTTAAACATGAAATTCAAAAAACAAGTTCAAAAAGAGGGAGGCAGATGTGGGAGGGGATGGCAAAGAGGGGAGTCCCATGAGACAGTTAAGACGAAGTTTCAATTGTGAACGAAGCCTTCATCTGTTCAACAATCTCCGCGGCGAGGTCTTTCATCTGCTTGGGGAACCCTTCGACTACCACTGACATCGCGCCCGAGTCAACTGTGATGGCCACCTACAGGGCAACCATCTTCTCCTTTACGACCGTCAGCTCGGTCCTTGCCTCTAGCAGCTCTGATCTCACCTCCTTCAGCTCACCCTTCACTGCCCTCATCTCAGCTTTGAGCACTTTCAGTAGCGCCAACATCTCACCCGAGTCCTTAGAGGAAAGAGCCTCTTCGTCACATGCAGGGGCCGCAACATTAATAGGTGTCACCTCAATGACATCCTCATCATCAGCTTCCTCTTCAACAGTAGTAACTCTCCACCCATCTCCCTCAGAGAACTCTAAACCCAACTTGGCAATATGCTCCTCACATAGTGCAGACGAAAGCACTTTCTCCGACTCCGGTTGATAAACCTCCCAATACTTCAGTATCTCCTTCACGAACCCTGGAAATGGTAGTCCGTTTGACGGGTTGTCCTTATTGTTCTCCATATGCTTCATAACCTGAGACGCCAAGTTCACTGGCTTCTTTTGCATAATTAGATCGACCAACAGCCGATCTTGGAAGGTAACCAGATTATGTTTGTGCCTTCTCGGGGAGATATTTGAAACAAGGATTCTGTGAAGAATCCTAGGGAGCACATCCATGTGAGTGTTTTCCCTCTGGCCCTTTGCCGTGGGATCCAGCCCGAGTCGTTCAAACACTTCTGCCTTCGCCACAGTGCCTGACCACGTACCTTTGGAGTAGGTGGCGTACCCACCTTTGGGCACTCCCAGTACAGTGGCCAGCTCTCTAAAACTGACTGAGTACAGCTCACCGCCAACGACAGCCAATAGCTCCCAATTTCCTTTTCCCTTCTCCTTCTCCACAACCTTCAGTTTTGAGTAAAAATCCCTCACCAATTTTTCATCCACGACAACAGTTTTTCTAAACAGTGCGCCCCACCCTTGGGCCTCTAGTAGTTCGACAACCTCTCCCAAGCTTTTCTCCACCAACCAGTCATCATTCAGCACCAACTCTTGAGCGAAGCCTCTCCCGGCTTCTTCCGACTCCTCGGCGCTTCCGTCCGACTCTGCCTCCTCTTCAACTGGCGGAACAGAGGACGAAGCAGTTCTCTGACTTTTTCGGGCAGAGGGAGTGGCGGTTTTCCTTGCTCGTTTGCCCGCTGACCTGGTAGCAACCGAGGTTTCCTTTTTAACAGGGCGCAGGGAGGAGGAATCCGCTCCTAGAGCTTCGAGTCGCTCCTCAAATCGGACCACGTCTTTGCCCATTGTAGAGCCAGTAGGGCCAGAACCAGACGGCGTAACCGACTACAGGATATTCTCCAGGTTGAGAGGGTCGACACCACTTGCGATTAACTTAGCAGCCATGTCGGCGGCTTCGGCGGATGAGAGGTTTGATTTAGGGTTTGAAGACGCCATGAAGGAAATGCTGAACTTCTGAACTTTTTGTGAGAGAGAAGGTAACAGTCTGAGTGATGAGACAAACGCTCGGTCTGCTTGCTTTAAGTATCCTCTGCAAACCCTAGAGGTTGTGAGACAGCAGAGGCCCCAAACGACGCCTCTTTCCAATAAATGAACCGCCTTCAATTTTTAGCAATTGCTATCTTTTCCTTCCTTCCAAAAACGGTTCCGTAATAAACCCTTGCCAAATTCAAATCGACCGAAATGGCATGCGCTAACGGACAGTGGAGTGACACGTGTCATCTGAAATGAAGCGTGTCGTCACATAAGCAACCGACGCGACAACTCCCTGCTGCAGAGACTGTTCACCTCTCAATACAACTTTACCTCTTCCCAAGGCAAACCCAACTTCACCAGAGACGTGTAACTGCCTATCTTCACAACTGCCACATAAATTGTTTCACATCCAAAGGTGGTTCGTTCATAGTGATAGCTCAGTCTTACTGTCTCATGGGTGCACAAGGTTTTGGTATGGTGTGCTAACTTTACCCAAATGGTACAAATAACACCATACACAATCAAGCAAGAAAAATGAAATAATCCAAACATTTTATTGTCTTCATACCTCATGTGGAATGACTCCAGAAAAGAAGCATAACAACGGGCTCATAGGAGCAATCCACACGAAGATAGGCTAAGGTTGGTCTAGGGTACCTCCTGGGCTTGTAGTGTGGGATCAACTATGGAGGTCTCTTTTGGGCAGAAGGAATTCAGAATTTCATGTTTTCCAGTCCCTAATGTCGTCATCAATCACATAGCAAGCATGCATGGATACATTATGAACACAGCCTACTTTCTCACTAGCACAGAACATCCATGTTAAACTCTCATCAGACGTGACTCATATGCATCTAGTCTAGCCAATCACTGAGGGAGCAACATTTGGGCATAGTTTTAAGGGAGAGAAACCATACCTAGTTCGAGCCTCCGCTTCTCGTAGGGTTCTCTGTGCAAAGCTTTTGTTAATATGTCTGCTATCTGTTCCTCAGTTCTGCAATATTCCATCTCAATGGTTCCCTTTTCTACACAATCTCGTAGAAAATGATATCTAATCTCTATATGCTTAGTTCGTGAGAATTGCACTGGATTTTTAGAGATGTTAATAGCACTAGTGTTATCACACAGAATTTTAGCACAATCAGTAATAACGCCATAGTCACTTAGCTGTTGTCTGATCCACAGCAGCTGCGCACAGCAGGCAGCAGCGGCGATGTATTCCGCCTCAGCGGTGGAAAGTGCAATTGAGGACTGCTTCTTTGACGCCCAAGAGATGAGACATGGTCCAAGATATTGAGCCATTCCTGACATGGACTTCCTGTCTGTCTTGCACCCAGCATAATCCGCATCAGTGTATGTTGCCAGACGTAATTCTCCTCCTCTCGGATAGAACAGGCATAAGTCATATGTTCCCTTCAGATATCTCAGTATCCTCTTTACTGCTTTCACGTGGTTTCCCTGGGATCGGCCTGAAACCTTGGACACAGACAAACACTAAATAGGATATCAGGTCTGCTAGTAGTAAGATATAACAGCGAGCCAATCATTCCCCTGTACAGAGTTGGATCCACCCGTGGTGAGCTCTCATCCTTTGCCAGGGTGTCGTTTGGAGACATCGGTGTGGCACACGTCTTGGCTGACTCCATCCCAAACTTCTTCAGAATCTCATTAACGTACTTCTGTTGATGGATTCGGGTGATGTCCTCTCCTTGAGCAACTTGAAGTCCAAGGAAATACTTGAGTTCTCCCACCATGCTCATCTCGAACTCGCTCGACATCAAATCTGTAAACTTCTTGACAAGTTTAGGGTTAGTTGAACGAAAAATGATGTCATCTACATATACCTGCACGACCAATGTGTCCTTTCCTTCCTTCAGAAGGAAGAGCGTTTTGTCAACCTCTCCTCTGGCGTATCCGTGGGAGAGCAGGAACTGTGACAGCCTCTCATACCAGGCACGGGGTGCTTGCTTTAGCCCATATAGTGCCTTGTCAAGGATGTGTACATGATCAGGGTGAGTGTGATCCTCGAACCCTGGTGTCTGGCTTACGTACACTTCTTCCTTCAGGACTCCGTTTAGGAACGCCGTTTTCACATCCATCTGCTGCAGAGTGAAGCCATGGTAAGTTGAATAAGCAATTAATAGTCCGATCGCTTCTAACCTTGCGACTGGGGCGAACGTCTCATCGTAGTCTATTCCCTCTTGTTGGTTGTATCCTTTGACGACCAGGCGGGCTTTGTTTCTCGCAATGACTCCCTTGTCGTCCATCTTGTTTCTAAACACCCACTTTGTTCCGATTACATTTTTATCCTTCGACCTAGGGACCAGTCGCCATACCTTGTTCCTCTCGAACTGATGTAGCTCTTCTTACATGGCATTTACCCACTCCGGTTCCTTCAAAGCTTCTGCTATTGTCTTTGGTTCTGCCATAGAGACAAAAGACGCAAATTCACAGAAATGACACAGATCGTCCAGATTTACCTTATCCTGCGATGTATAGCACTGGTAGTCCCTCATCCTAGTTGGGGGCTGAATAACTCTCCCACTCCTTGTAGTTATGGGTTCCTCCGCAGTCCCTGCCGGAGGAAGGTTATTCGCAACCACTTCTTCGTTAGGGGGTCAGCATTGACGTCTGTTACTGGGACATCGAGGACATGCTCTTGAGCAGGCATCTCAATCTGAGCATCTTCAGCTGGGTTCTCGACGGGTTCCTGAGCAACTGCTTGAGCGACCCCTTGATCTGGCCCTGTGGCTTCATTTGAAGTAGGTTCCCAGTCGGGATCAGATCTGTCATTGAACTGAAGTTCTCCAGCATCCTGTGAGGAAGGATCCTTCACTAGGTGTCCTGTCATAGCGCCTTCATCAAAGGTCACGTGGATGCTCTCCTCCACCCGTTCCATTCTCAGGTTGTACACCTTGTAGGCTCTGCTATGGCTCGAGTACCCCACGAACACACCTTCATCGCTACTCGGATCGAACTTTCCCAGATTGTCCTTTCCATTGTTGTGCACATAGCACTTGCAACCAAAAACTTTCAAATGAGCGATGTTAGGTTTCCTTCCCCGCAGCAGCTCGTACGGCGTTTTTCCTATCAGAAATCGTAGAGATGCTCGGTTCAGTATGTAGCTGGCCGCATGCACAGCCTCTGCCCAGAACCCCTTTGGAGCCCCACTGGCGATCAACATTGTCCTGGACATGTCCTCCAGTGTCCTATTCTTTCTCTCAACCACGCCATTCTGCTGGGGTGTCCGAGGTGCCGAAAAGTTGTGATCTATACCACTTGTTCTGCACAGGGAGAGAAACTGCGAATTCCGGAACTCAGTTCCGTTGTCAGTACGAATAGAAACTAGCTTCTTGCTCAATTTATTTTCAATCAGTTTCAACCATGAGACAAACTCAGAGTAGGTTTCATCTTTAGAACCCAAGAAAATGGTCCATGTGTACCTGGAGTAATCATCCACGATAACCAATATATACCTGTTTCCGCCGCGGTTGACGACGTTCACTGGACCACACAGATCCATGTGGATCATGTCCAGAGGACCTGCAGTACTCACTGTTTGTTTTGACTTAAACGAGGTACGTACTTGTTTGCCCGTGGCGCAGGCACTGCACACCTGATCTATTGAGCTCTCCACCTTGGGTAGACCGACCACCAGCTCGTTTTGGTGGAGTCTGTGAATCAGTCTCGTACTTGCATGCCCAAACCTTCTGTGCCACAGCAATGTGTCAGCGGTGATGCCTGCTAGGCACAGTTCCTCGTCAGGGACAAACTCTGGGTCCACTGTGTATATTTGGTTTTCACGGACTCCTCTGAGAATTACCTTTCCTGTCTCAATGCACCTCACAATACAATCATTAGAGTTGAAAATCACTTGATTTTTACCATTTTGACACAATTGCGACACAATCAGCAAATTATAATTCAAGTTTTCAACTAGACTAACTTGTCGAACTTTGACTGTTTCTGAAATTCTTACCTCTCCTGTAGCAACAACCTTACCTGTACTCTTGTTTCCGAAGATAATGCTTCCTCCGGAGTAGGCTTGGAGTGAGATGAACCATCCTGGATCTCCTGTCATGTGTTTGGAGCATCCGCTGTCCAGATACCATGGCTTGCTCCTCACTCCGTCCTGCAAGAGAGAGATCAGTTTTTACGAACCCAGACAAGCTTGGGCTTACTGGGTTTTGGGACAGTTTTAATAGCAGTAGGAAACTTTAAGGGACGGGAATCATTATCATCAGCGAGATTGATTTTCCTCCTGGGGGGTTCTTCTGGGTCGTCCGTAGACAGCTGTGTCATGGTGAGGACGAACCCGTTTAGTTCTGTCTTCCCCTTTTTGAGGAGGAACCTTTCTCCTAGGGACATAAGCGGTACTGGTCTTTCTCAGATAGCTGTGATTCTTCTCGTTGGCTTCTTTCAATTTCTTACAGTCTGTCCTGTAGTGACCAGAGTGACCACAGTGCCAGTAGACACGGTAATAGAGACTACCAGTTTTCTTGTGTCTCTCTAAGGGCACATGTCTCCTGTTTCTTCGTGCCTGAGAATCTATCGAGAAAGGTTGACGGTTGGAACTCATCTTCTTCCAAATTTCAAAGGCTTTCCCAGTCTTGAAAGGTCCAGAGTTACTGTCATGGAGATGACTCTCCTTCGGGGATGAGGCAGCTCTTCCCGACTGTCTTGTGGATTTTGGCATACTCTGCTGATGGGAGCCCTCTCCGACTTCAGTCATCGGTCCCTTTCCTTTGGTGATCCTTATGTTTGTCGCCTCTTCATCAGTATCTTTTACCGCTTCGACATATCCAAGTCCAGGTCTGACAAACTTTATTTTGTAGTCGTTTCTTACCTCCTCGACCTTTTTGGCCTCTAGTTCTCGAAGCCAGATTTTCTTTCTCTCCGTCTCCTTTTGTCTGAGATCCGCAACAGTCTGACGGAGTTCCTCGTTATCCAGCTGGATCCTGACCGATTCTGCGATTGATCCTACCAACCTGGTATCGTCAATTCTCATGCCCCTCAGTTCGTCACTTAGATCACTGATTTGTGTGTCCCTTTTGTCACAGGTGGGACATTTGCAGATGTGCTCCTCCATTTCTCTCTCAAGTCGCATAGCTTTGGTTGACCAGAGGCGATTGTTCTCCATGTCGTCTTCATGATCTCTATCAGTTCCTTTAGGCTTGTGATCTTCTTCAGTAGTTCGGCAATGGTTTCTGCAAAGTCAGATTCACTGAACACTTCATCTATAAGGGAGTCAGATTCATTTACCTCATTGTTTGCGGAATTCGCCATCAGACATGGCTCCTTAGCTCGCTTCTTATCGCTTTGTTCCTCGTCAGAGTCACCCCAGGCAGCAAACATGGCTTAAGCTTCCCTTGGGGCAGGTGGTTCACCCTTCTTCTTACTGTAGCAGTCTTTAGCAAGATGTCCCTTTTTCTGGCAGTGATAGCAGGTTCTTTCTTCCTTAGCTCCTGCCTTTGTCTTGTTTTCCTCTGAGGCAGATCCTTTGTTCCCCCTTTGATTATTTCGTCCTCCGCCAGAGACTCCTCTGTTTTGTGTTCTGCTTGTATTTGCCATCTTGAAGGCTCTTGAGAGAAGAGCTATCTCCTCGTCCTCACCTTTGGATGGCAGGCTCACTTGGGCTATGTCAAGGGCCTTCTCAACTTTCAGTGCTATAGCTTGAGATTTCCCAGCTTGTCTCCTGGCCATTTTCCTCTCGGCTATTCCAGCTTGACTTTGCAAATTTGCCACGAGCTCTTCCAAGGTGATGTCCTTGATCCCTTTCTGAGCCTGAAGAGCTGTCGTCACTATGTCCCATCTGGAGCAGAGGGCTTGCATGAACTGATGGGTCACTTTCCACTGTGGAAGTACCTCATCCAGAGAGTTCAGCTGAGCGACAATGACTTGAAATCTGGTGTAGAAGTCATCCTAAGATTCGTCCTTGCGCTGTTCGACAGATTCATAATCCTTTGTGGCAGCTAGGATTCTGTTCCTCTTTATGTCCTTGTTTCCCTCGTACAGTCTAGCTAGTCCATCCCACTGCTCCTTAGCAGTCTTGTATACAGCCATTGACAGATGCTTGTCGTCAGAGCAAATGTGCAAATAAATTTATAGTCCGCTACTCGCGACTACACTACTGGGTAGCAAGTGGTAAGTAGGGGGTCGAACCCAAAGGAATTAGGGGGATAGTTGCTCTTTGAGGTGATTGTACAGCGAGGGAGCACGTTTTTGGTTGGTTGAGGTTTTAATGCTAACAACTAAGTGATTGGTTGGTTGGTTTTCTAGTTTTTGGTGCGGAAAAGTAAATGACAGAAAAGTAAATACTGAAAATAAAGGTAGAAGACTTACAGCGGGTGATGCGTGATTGGCAAGTCTTCCAGATCGTAAGCAGTTGATAGAACAGTTTATACTAAGAAAGTAATTACAGGTGGTGTTTGAATTGAAGGAAAGCATTCGGTTTTGGGGGCCTTGTATCATATCCTGTTTATCATTGACCTTTAGTGATCCTACTAAGTATTCAAACGTGTATCAAGGCCATTCCAAGCACTCGATTTGCACACACTGTCTAGCCCATTCCAAGGTCGTAGAGCACTTGTTCTACTTAGACTAATACCCCATTCCAAGGTATATTAGCCTGTGTGCATCCATTTGATCAGTCATTCCCGAGCAACCAAATGGTTTTTTAGAGAGGTCAAACTCCTCAGATAAGCTTTGCCATTCCAAGCATCCACTTATCCGAGTATGTTTACGAATCCCCACGGAAGAGTTTTGCCATTCCAAGCATCCACTCAACCTTGGAAGTTCTAACCTAATATATGGCACATAGAACAAGTTTTGAATACAAAGAAGAAGCACTAAATCTATAGTCTAAAACATTTTATAATACAAGTACACCCCTTCAACCGAATGAAGGGTTTAGCTACGAATATCCATAGAGGTGGATACCATAGCTAAGTACTTACAGTTTTTGAAAGACAGTAAGTAAGGAAAGGGGTGAGTACTTCAAGAACCGACAAGAGTACTCAAGAATAGTGAAAAGCTTGAGTACTCAAGAACCAACAGGAGTACTCAAGACCGAACTATAATACTCAAGAACCAACAGGAGTATTATTTATATCAAAACCAAACTTACAAAGTAACAAACTTAGAGAGAGAAGTGCTTATTGATTTGAGGATTGATGGATTATGAAATGAGGAGGAGAAGGCTTGTATTTATAGCCATGGGGGAGAGGAATGGAGGGCTAAGATGGGAGCACATGGCAACACATCCATGGAGGAGGAGGAGCCTCCCAAAGCCGCCGGGTAGCCGGTCATGGAGGAGGAGGGGAGGTGGCTTTGGCCACCTCTTGCACAAAGCCACCGGTCACCATGGGAGAAGGGAGAGTTTTGTGAGTTTTGTGCAGTCTTTTCACAAAACTATCAGTGTATTTCAGCTCCGGACTGACTTTGGTTGCTCTTCGGTTGGATTTGTTTTGAGTGATTCAATGTCAGGACCTTGAGATTTCTTCAGTCGGTATCTGGTCTTGACCTTGGAATGACTCGTAACATCTTTTCTGCGTAAGAACTCCTCCTTAGCGTGTTTTCTCTCTAAGCTCTAAAATACCCTGTAGATAAATTTCGGAACTAACAAGCAAAAGTTAAATAGACAAACAGTCTAATTTGGTGGGTTTAACTGTGTTTTTAATTCGTATAATTATGGTCCATCACCATCTTCACCTGGTCTCCTGGGGAGAGAGCCATATACAAAACCTTCTTAGCTCTAGCGTTCTGCTGGAGAGCTTTGTAGTCAGCATCTGTGTATTTGTCTTTCTCCTTCTCTTTCGATTTGGCAGGGTCTGTCATATCCAGAATAGGGAAGTTACCCTTTTCGAATACCTACCACAGCTTCCCATCCAGGGAACACACGTGAGCTTCGAACTGGTCCTTCCACCAGTCTTACTCTCCCGGACTGAGCACCGGCGGCTTCCAGAACGAGTCGCTTCCGTTAGACATGAATTCCTGCAAAGACTAACACACAATCTAGAGCCTGGCTCTGATACCAATTGATGGATCATTAGGTTAGCCAACTATGTGAGGGAGATCCCAGAATGGTATCCCTCAGACAGATGGCAGCGGAAATTATCTCTACTGCAGGAAAAACAATGCCGAAAGTAAATACTCACGATTTAGAGTGGAAACCTTACTGCAACCTTTGCAGCAGGCTGAAAACCACTTGCCTTCTGGACAGTTCCAAAAGGGCTTCGAGATCCGTATTATTGACAAAGGAATATGCTTGCAGTTTGTTACACTCGTCTCACAGAGTGACAACTAACAAAACTACTCAATTCGAAGGGTCAACTAATACGATCGTCTTGTCCGCACACAGCAGCACCTTGTCAACTTCGGAATTGATTACACTTCAATCTCCGATCGCTATCTCTCCAAAAGCCGCACTCCACAGTGAAGACTCTACTTCTTTATATAGTCTTCAAGTCGGCTGAGACTCTTCTCCATCAGATATCTGATTGCATCCATCAGATATGATATCCTTACCAAATCTGGCTTCAATCTTCCTATCGAATATACTGATTTGTATATACCGATCTCAATTCTTCTCATCGTATATTCTTGACACATCTCCGTGTAGATATTTGTATTAATAATCTTAATCAATTATTACACTTCGAATACTCGTATATCTTCAGATTTGTGTCGAGTATATTCTTGCCGATCCGATCTCGTCATAAGTCGGTTTGTCTCTCACATGGAACACATCTCTCTCGCAGCTTTGCTCTCTCTCAGAGATGTCCAGTGAGCTACCTGTCAGACAGTGATTTCTACACACTCGAGTGGATAATTAGTTAAGTGTTTGTTATCATCAAAACAACAGGATCCAACAATCCGAGCACATCCTGATCAAATGATTCATCTCTTGGTGAAGAGTATAAATCATCAGAAAAATATACATTCGTGCCTCGATTCACTTTCTAAATTACTCTTAAATTATTAAAATTTTTAATCAGGCTTAAAATGAAATTTTAATAAATGAATATTCTAATGATGAATGAATCCCTATGAAAATGACTCGACGATCTCAACATAAACTCTTAGCGTACTAAATTGATCTTTCTTCTTGAACACCTATAGACTTTTTATTGAGGATTATGAACGAAGTTCAAATAATTGGTTTAGTAACTTAATCACGGTAAAAATATGATGCTCGGCGCTCAAAAATTCGTCAATTCATTTTTCATTCGAAGAAGACACTTTTGCATAAACTACTACTGTAATGTTTATATTTGTTTTTGAAGAGGATAACTTTATTCAATACTAATATTTAAAAATGATTAGTTAACTCTTCGAATTCAGTATCGATGCGGAACACGAAACATACACAAAATTCAAGTGTTATGAAGAAACCTTGCAATACTAAGAGTTTTTGAGGGTTGAATCTCTTGAAAAGAAAATCCAAGTGAATGGGTCTTTCATTGATTATTGAGGCAGGTTGACCGCATCGGACTATCACAACGGCCAACGGGGACCAACTTAGTGGCGGAAGAAAGAATAAGAGGACCACAAGAGCAACATTACACGCACAAATTGCATTATGGCTAATCTTGATGACACCAGAGTTACTCCCAAATACTTTCTCTAAGAGAACAAAAAAATAAACAAATCATCCGTGTTTTGGAATCGGAATCATATCTTATATAGCGTAGCAAATTGATATTCAAGATTAGTAAAACACCGGATGCCTCAACATTTGGTCCTAGGCTAAAATAAGCCTTAGAGCGGTCCGGTCATAGCCCTACACAAGTCCTATTATGTCTCGATCCGAAGGGCTTAGACTCGGGCTAGGATTACGATTATTAGGCCCGACCCAAAATCCGAACTCGATTTACACTTACATATGCATTAATTTAAGTATATTTTTGACATAAAAAGACTGTATTTTTTAACATTCATCATACCCCACGCGTCCAACCTAGTAGCATTTACATTTAAAAAGTTATAAATAAAACTAAAAAAATTCACAAAAACGTATAACTCAAGCATGACTATCTCCACGAGTGCAATTGATGTGGAATAATAAATGATTATGCCAAATATTGTTGATTCTTTGCTAAGAAATCTTCATATTCGTAACAAAATTTGTTGATTAATTAGTGATCCATTTAGGGCCGAAATGAATCCTAGCCCAACCTTAGCTCGAGAAGCCCTGAGAAATGAAGGGTCGATACCAACTTAATGGCCGATAAATTTTCTCAGGCCCAGCTCGACCCGCCCCTAATATACAAAGGACGACTTGATTTAGCAAAAACAATATCCGACCCGGCCCGATAGGACTAGGGCTTACTCGGTCCACCTCTTTGCCGAGCTCTAATATAATTTCGATCACAACGATATTTATATAAAAAAAAGTATCAATAAAAACAGTGTCGTTTCGATTGAACTAAGTTAAACAAAATCCTTAAAATTGAACCGGATTTCTGACAATCAACCTGCTGTACAATCCAGAGCAAGGAAGAAGAAAGCGGTGCTAGTGCTACAGTGCTTATCTCACTCAGCATCAGGAGAAGGCAAAAGCGCGGCGGCTGCGGAGGAAGAAGGTCTACGTCTACAATGACGACGGTTGTAGCGTCTCCGTCGTTCCGGTGGCTGCTGTTACACCGCCTCTTTCACTACTCCAAAACGCCTCAGCACCTCCGCTTCTCCAACTCCAACTCACTCCCTCTTCCCAATCGCCGCGTCTACCGAACCTTAACCACCAATTCCTCCTCCAAAGGTGCTGCTTCCTCTCCCACTGTAGTATCTCGTTTCAACCTCTTGTAGCAAAGTGTCAATATTTTTTATTTATCGATTTTATTGATTTTTTATTTATCTTCAGATGATGCGTTGCTGATTGGGAGAGACGAGCGAATTCGTCCAAATGCGCGATTGGAGGATTCGGAAAGTACGATTGCAGCTATTGTTACTTCAATTGGAGGTCCTCCGGGTGCTGTCGGGATAGTCCGTCTCTCAGGGCCCTTGGCTGTTCAAATTGCTGCTACTCTCTTCCGTCCTCTAGGACGTAAAAACAAGATGAAGCAGTGTAAAAATATTTGGCAGCCGACTAGCCACGTTGTTGAGTATGGTGTTGTTTACGACCATTGTGGCAAGATTGTTGACGAGGTAGTGATGCTTTTTAGGAGAATGCTTCTTTCTCGTCTATGTAGTCATTAAGTGAGGGAATCGTAATTAAGTTGTGTTCCTAGTTGGATGCGATTAATTCATTATTTAACTTTGATGTTGTGGTTTATTTCTGATTCAGGTTGTGGCGGTACCCATGCTGGCTCCAAGGTCATACACTCGTGAAGATGTGGTGGAGCTTCAGTGTCATGGGAGTGAGATTTGTATGCAGCGTGTGTTACGGGCATGCATTGACGCTGGGGCAAGGCTTGCAGAGCCAGGTTGGTTTTTTTAACCTTGGCCTGCCGACATTGTTTTTTTTTTTTTTGAGATCTCAAATGTCTCATATGCTAATGACTTACTCAGATAGATCATAAGACAGATATGTGGAAAAGCAAACATTTTCTTGGATCATCTGCATGACTTATTATCTAGAAATACTCTAGTCCCCTAGTAATGCCTGAATATTGTATCTGAGAAACAAAATGTTTCTTGATTATCGAGACTTACTTTTGGTTTGTAACTTTAGTCAGTCCGGCTTTATAATCTTGGCCTTTGCAAGTATTCACAGCATAATGGCGTTTGGTTGACATGTCGAGGCATGCAAATTGCGGCGGATATTGTTTAGGTTGTTAATATATTCAAAAAAATCAGAATTCATTAGTAACACTTTGACCAAGCTTGCTCATAATATAACCTGTAATGGTGACTGTATTAGTATTATTTCAGTTAAGGAAATAGAGTTTGTAAGTGACATGCATTCATGATGTCAGAACCCTCATTTAGTTGCTATTTTGCCATATTTGATTTATTTTTAAATGATGATACAGTTGTGCTTATTATGGTTGTCAAGTCGATAAGTCGAGTCGAGTTGATAGAGTTCTCACTAGTCGACTAGTCGACTAGTCGCTGACTAGTCGTTGACTAGTCGACATATTCAATTCATGTATAACAAAAGAAGGGATTATGTATAAAATGAGAAAAATAATACGAAATTCAAAGGAAGTGCAATAAAAAATAAGTTTCTTTTGATATAGAGTACAAAAATGCATATTTTTATTGTTTAAATATTTTTTTTTTCATTTTTTTGGATGATTTTGGTGCAATATGAAAAGATATTATAATAAATGGGGTATACATATAACATTAAAAACTTAAAGGACTTTTGTGTAATATAAATAAAACAAATAGTACTGTTCCTATTCATCATCTCTCTCCCGAGAAAACCCTAAATTCTACCAGCCGCCATGAATAACTGCATTTTTTCTTCAACCTTGGTTTGATCTGCAACAACTTTTAGGAACGCTCGATCTAGATCGCCTATCAAGCTCAAAGATGGTTATCCGTCGAACAAGTCGCGATTCACCAAGTCGAAGTTTCAAGTCGGACGAGGAAAAACGACTTGGTCGACTAGTCGCGACTAGTCGAGCGACTTAACAACCATGGTGCTTATGATAAACTTTTGAAACCTGTTCAGTCCGCACATACTTCAAATTTGAGGATGTTAACGGTGACATACTTCTCATGCCTTGAATCAGGTGAGTTCACCTTGAGAGCTTTTCTTAATGGTCGCTTAGACCTTTCCCAAGCAGAAAATGTCAGACAATTAGTTTCGGCCAAGTGTGAGGCCTGCACTGGCTGGGATCCAGGTAGTTTTCATTTGACCAACCATTCGTTTTGTAAGACTTAGCTTTTAGGCATATCATCATTTTATTTAACACTGAACATCTTGTCAGGGTGGATTCTCTTCATTGGTAAAATCACTAAGATCATAGTGTATTGAACTACTCACTGAGATTGAAGCTCGTTTAGATTTTGACGATGAGATGCCACCACTGGACCCGCATAGTATTATGGGTATAATACATTCGATGTCAAAAGATGTTGAGACTGCACTGGAAACAGCACATTATGACAAGCTGTTGCAAACTGGTCTCCAGGTAGTTCCTTTACTTGCTAGTTGCTACACAAGTTTCTAAATGCATAATTATTTCGGTAGATAGGGATTTTGATAATCACGTACTGCGACACTCTTCTGAGTGACAAGTCATCGGATCCATGTCGAATCTGTGATAAAAGCTCATCGCATGAACAATATTTTGGATTCCTTTTCATTTGCAATCTTATCACTTATTTTATGAGTTCTTTTCCCTGTGTTCTTCGGTTCTGCTTGTAGTCAATCTGTTTTTGTTTATTGGTGGCTGTTATAGATTCATACTCATATAATTCCTTTTTGTCTCATGAACTCTTGCAGATAGCTATTGTCGGTCGGCCAAATGTTGGGAAGTCCAGTCTCCTCAATGCTTGGAGCAAAGTAGGTTATAGTAGTCCTTTACCAAGTCTGTAGCTCTCGCATCATAACATTTGCTCTAAGTGAACTTATCTTTTTATATAGTCACACTGCACAGACAGTATCTTGTGTAAAATGTGTTTGCGAATGTTGGTTGTTGTATGATCTTGTCAGTTACTTTCAATATTCAGTAATATATGTCAGAACATCTGGAAAGTGTAATTCTAAACTTCTTATTTTGTTTAGCGAGCAGAGTGAAAGAGCTATTGTTACAGAAATCGCTGGAACAACACGGGATGTTGTGGAAGCAAGTGTTACAGTTCATGGGATCCCCGTGACCCTTCTCGATACCGCTGGAATCCGTGAAACAAATGATATTGTGGAAAAGATCGGTGGGATAATAAATATATCTACAATTTTTAAGTTTTTAAATTTGAGAATTGATGAGCTACTTTATCACCTAATAATAATTTATCTGAGCAGTCTTTGGGAGTATATTTGTTATTGTTAATGCGTTCCAGAATCATGTTGTTTTCAGGTGTAGAACGATCAGAAACTGTGGCCAAAGGTGCTGATGTGGTAATCATGGCAGTAAATGCAGTAGATGGATGGACATCTGAAGATAGGGAGCTCTTATGTAGGATTGAGAACAAGGTTTCACGAGCTTTCTTACTGCTTTGTATATCTCACTATTTCTTCGTTGCTGTAGAATTTGTACTTCTTGATAGTTGTACGGGAGTGATTAGTGTTACTGTTATAGTTATATATAATTATCTTTTTATCTGTTTGTCCCTTTCAGAGCACTGTTGGATCATCTACTCCAGTTATTCTCGTGGTCAATAAAATCGACTGTGCTCCATCAGCTTGTCAGAACTGGACGGATCAAGATAAAAATCATTTTACAAAGCGCATTTTTACTTGTGCCGTCACTGGTCAAGGAATTCAAGAACTGGAATCAGCAATAGTTGAAATTGTGGTCCTCAATAACTACCCGCCTGGTGGGCGAAGATGGGCTGTGAATCAGGTGAAAGTCAATGTCACTTTCTGTCTGCCACCTTATGTGTTGTTTTACCTAGTTTTTGTTATCTCCAGTTTTACCTTCTGTAACCACAAAATTACATCTGGATTACAATGCACGTTATTTTGTTATGGTCGGAAAACTACAAGTACTACAACAGCGCGTTCTAATTTGAGGCCTTCTGCATGTCAATTCTCAGAGGCAATGTGAGCAACTTGTCCGCACGAAGGAGGCTTTTATAAGGTTGAGATCGTCTATAGAAGAGGAAATGCCTCTCGACTTCTGGACAATTAATTTGCGAGAAGCTGCAATTGCTTTGGGCCAGATTAGTGGAGATGACATATCTGAAGAGGTTTTGTCCAATATATTTAGCAAGTTCTGCATTGGTAAATAATATCATTATCATTACTACGTATACATAAAACGTCGGATATCCTGGCTTTGTTCATGAACCACACTTCTTTTTATATCTATTCTAGATAAAGAATTATTTTTCAACGCAATACCTGTAAACATTGGCTGTCCTTTTTGCCGATCCTATTTCAAGTGTTTGTAGACAGACAGGAACCAATGTGGTGTTTCTACTTCCGGACTGCAATGCTTTCAGTTAGAGCCAGGGAAAAGGACAGTGCTAAAAACAAATTCGGCTGCTACTAGCTCTATATTACACAACAGGTGATGCATTAAGATACAACAAACAAAGGCCATGTGTTTCAAGACTCCACTCAGCAAGGAAGAACTGAAGGAGAGGGAGAAGGAAAAGAAGAAGAAAGCCAAAGAAACGCAGAAGAGACAGAAGGAAGAGCGAGAGCGAAAAGCAGGTGAAGAGAGGACAAAGCGAAAAAAAGAAGAGAAGGAGAAGGCAGCACAGGATGCAAGGAGGAGGAGGGAAGAAAAGGTAAAGTGACTCGAACTGAAGAGAAGGAATCAAGAAAAGAAAGAGAAACTGAAAAACAAGGCGCGAAAAGGAAGATAATTAAATGACTTCTGGAAAAAGAAGAAGAAATTTTTACCTGAGCAGTGCTGATTTTTCAACCCCATTCAATCTGAAACCAGTAGTAAACTTTTTTTTTTTTTGGATTGGGATGTGGGAGTAAACTTGAGTGTTCTTTAGTTGTGTAATTCAGAATTTCATACTGCTATAAAGATACAATAAACATATAAAGTTCTATACATCATTATGAGTGCGGTTCAGATGAAAAATACATATATGGTGAGAAATAAGAAATTATAAGAACCATTAGATTAGTACAATAAACGGTTCAGATTAACCCAAAATGCGTAATTATTTATCTAATTAATACGTATTGGAGGGAAAATTAGGTATAGAAAAGGAAATCTAAACTGCAATCCCGCTGTTGTCTCGCGGAAATCACTAAATCCCAGATTGAAGCGACCGAGTGCTCGCGATACTAGAGACGGCGACCACAGCGCAAACCCTAATTCTGGATGAACGGAGGCGACTGACTACTGAAAGACGGCACTGATTAATGGTGGACGAAGGGAAACGGCCGAAGAAATCAGCACATGTAAACGGTACGGAAAATCAACGCATTCTAGGTTAGTGTCGTTGTTACCCGATTAGATTCGGACAGAATACGCATTCTAGGGTTTTGCTGGTTAGGGATTTCGAATTACTATTTGGGGTACGGATGTTGTGTCTGCTTTCGAATGGTATATGTTCAACGAACTTCGGGTTTAAATGTTAAACCTTTGCAGTAGGGACTGCAATTGTTATATAATTTGAAGATTGATAAGTGTTACTGTAAACTGCGTAACATTTAATAAAAACTGCGTAGCCTTTCATGTTTCGAAATTGTGCTAAATGCGTAACTGTGTAACTGTAAACTGCCTAACATTTAATTGCAACTGTGTCCACGTATGCTACAAGTTACTAACATTTTCACATGAACTGTGAAATGCGTAAGTCGGTGAAGATTGAAGCCTTTGCTGTTGGGACTGCAATTGTTACATTATTTGAAGATGATAAGTATTGGTGAGAAATGCGTAACATTGTATAATAAATGCGTAGTCTTTCATGTTAACCGAAATTGGGCTAAATGCGTAACATCTCATACCGATATGCGATACCAGTTTTACAGTTTTTATACAATAACATTCGTAAATCGTTCCCATGCTACAAATTTTACAGTTTCTGTTATGTTTACATATGCTTGAACATAAGATGGTAGGGAACTTATTTTTACAATTGCAATTGTGTCCACGTATGTTACATGCAACTGAGTTATTAACATTGTTACATGAACTGTGAAATGCGTAAGTAATTGAAGATTGAAGCCTTTGCTGTTAGGACCGATATTGTTACATTATTTGAAGGTTGATAAGTATTACTGTGAAATGCGTAACATTGTATAATAAATGCGCAGCCTTTCATGTTTGATTGCGCTAAATGCGTATCATCTCATACCCATGTATGATACAACAACCAGTTGCGTGTAACCGGTCCACTGCTTATGCATTTGGTAAGAGGTTTAGCTAATTTGGGGTTGAAAGTAATGAAAGGTGATTAAGTGCTCAGCTGAGTTTAGTGTGTAACATTGACTGTTGGATGCCGTCATGCTAAATCACTTTTCTGTTTCTGATGGGGTAGGATTTGCTTGGCTTACTATCTTTGAGTTTATGCTTGATGGTTATGATGTCATGATGAATATGTGGCACTGATTCTCTGCACATTAGCAATTTTATTATCAAAATGCGTAGCTTTGCATTCAAAATGCCCAGCAGTGTTGGTTGGTTACATTCAAAATGCGTAGCGCTGCATTGAAAATGCGTAGACTTGCATTAAAAATGCGTATCATAGTTTCTTATTTAATTGGCTTTCCATGTATAGATGCTTGATTGCTTTGCGACTAAAATGCTTTTAAAATGTGTAGCAGTGTTTCCTAGTTAATTGGCTTCACATTTAAATGCTAACAGTGTTTCCTAGCTGAAGATAGATGCACATAAATGCCTGAAATGGATTTTAGTAGTTAACATTTACGCATAGATCGTACTCATAAAACCTCGAATCATGGGGTCGGTTTGTGTTTATTTATGACCTGGCCTAGTTGCTTGGATTAGTTTCTTTTCTGCACTTTTTCACTCACTACAACGAATTAATGATCCTGACTGTCTTTTTTGACAGGGTCAAAGCCTAAGAGCAAGCCTAAAAGGAAAAAACAGAAGAGGAAAAAACATTCAGAAGAAGAGCCAAATATTTCTTAGGTGCACAGTTAGTGGCAGTTCTTGTATTTCTGACACTCATGGCAGGAGGTGATGATGTTGAAGTGCAATTATAGGGGATGATGAACCTTATGCCAAATAGATATCATATCATTATGTAAAACTGATACTTTTTTTAATGTTGCTCATTTTGCTGTAAACAGAGTTTGTTCTGTATCTTACGACAAATTGTGTTCCTTTTGGAGCAATTGTAAATAATTGAATTTGATTTTGTAGAGACAAACAACAGGTGTTGTTCATTGGGTGTTTAAAATGCATAATCCATGTATCAAAAAAAATGCGTAATCCATGAGTTAAAATTTGTAATGGATTATCATAAACATGAAAGCGTTCATACATTCCATGGTGTAAAATTCGACAGTCAAATATAATATTTATAACAACAGAACTATTATTCTTAAGGGAAATTACAACAACATTATTTGTGTTCTCAAGGCTGCCTGCAGCCATATGAAAAGTTGGATGAGTTATAATCCCCTTTCTTCTGATTTCATTTCTTTGAGCCATGGAAATAATGAGCCCAAACTTAGCGAAAGTGGCATCATGGAGAAAGCATTAAGCGGCAAACATGAAACCGAAGATGAGCCCTCCTCTTGTACCATTTTTGTCATTGTAGTTAGTATCAAGCAAATCTGAAAACAGATTACATAATCATGAGCTGTGCAAATCCCTAAATTGAATATCAAAAACCAAAAAAAGAATAACAAAGTCCATCTTGAAATTTAATTGAAGTGAAGTCCAGCACACAAAATTTTGCACAAGCTCAACTTCAATTCTCAACCTATGCTAACATTACAAACTCACCAAGATAAACTAAGTAGCAATATATGAAAGGAGAAGTATCTTCTGCAGATTGTACACAAATTTAACTCACAGACAAAGACATAAAGCATTATCAAACAAAAACATCATAAGCCAGCAGAAAACCAGCAGCAGCAACACATCATATACGCATTTTATGTATTAATCTACGCAAGCTACCCCATTAAACACGACAAAACCCATTAATGGAGCAAACCCAGAAACGCATCATCAACGTCAACAAATCCAATCGACTCAGATTCTTTCCAATACAGCAATCTGATTTTCACAAACAAGTCGAGCCGACGATGACATAGAAATCGAATCTGGCCGAGCAATTGAATGACATAATCGTCGAGCCGACGATGACATAAAATCACCACCCAAATCCGATTTCAATTTCAACCTCCACCCGAATACCAGCAGCATGCCCCATTACTACAGCACCCGATTTCAAAACACAAATTCATTCCAAAAATCAATCCATGTAATATAGAGTTCGAGAAGAGAAACTCGGCTCTCCAGAGGCACCGACATTGTGCCTATCCGCGTCATTGTGCCAAAATCGGCTCTCCAGAGGCACCGACATGAACTTGAACTGCTGCATCTCCATCCTTCTCCGCCTTGATCTCTGTTGAAGGTTGACTTTAAGTGGGGCTGGGACTGGACATCCAGACCACCCACCCGGGCAACGCCTGGGCCAAGTTAGCCAGACGCGCCCCAACATAGCCAACCAAGGGCAGCCTGCAGGCATACACTCCAACCCTCGCTCAAGGCCTAAGAGCACATGTGTGGGCTTGGACATCCAAACACATGGCCCATGAATAATTGGGAAACCCTTGAGTGGGTTGTTGGTGGAGGGATTCGAACCCAAGCCACCCTTTAACATGTTCCATAAGGAAACATGCTAACCATATGAGCTGCAGCCCATATGGTTAGCATGTTTCCTTATGGAACATGTTAAAGGGTGGCTTGGGTTCGAATCCCTCCACCAACAACCCACTCAAGGGTTTCCCAATTATTCATGGGCCATGTGTTTGGATGTCCAAGCCCACACATGTGCTCTTGGGCCTTGAGCGAGGGTTGGAGTGTATGCCTGCAGGCTGCCCTTGGTTGGCTTATGTTGGGGCGCGTCTGGCTAAAGTGGCCCAGGCGTTGCCCGGGTGGGTGGTCTGGATGTCCAGTCCCAGCCCCACTTAAAGTCAACCTTCAACAATCTCAAACTCGGCTCTACTTGAGCCGCCGTGGTCGACGCCTCGGCCGACGTCTCCCCCTCCGCCACAACTTCGCACCACCCAGCCAAGAGTCAAATGATCCGTTATCAACAATTGCAACAAATCGCCACCAGCAGAAATCGAGTTGATGAGAGATTCAGATCTTGAAAAGAAACTCCTGAGATTTAATTGAAGCAGAGAGACTGTATCAAAGAAAATTGAAGCAGAGAGAAGATGCAAGATTGCAACTCGACGTGCCGATAGGTTGAAAACCGAAAAACTCGGATCTAACATAAAATTAGGAAAGCAAAATGACAAATATACCCTGTTTTGTATTTTATTCTAAAAATATATGCAAATATATAAATTAAATAGGAACCGTCAGATGATCAATCGAACGCTTCTTATTTTTTCTTATTTCTCACGAAAAATGTCATTTCTCATTTGATCCTCACTCACATCATTATTACACGCATCATAATTCCTCATCAATTTTTTCTTTCCGGTAATGGGAAAAAGTGAAAAATGAAGCTTCAAACTAATCAATGATAGTCGATTGTTTCTTTTAAGGGAGATATGATGAACAGTAACATTTTATTTATTTTACTTAGATCCTTCAAGTTTTGAATATTACAATTGCACCCAATAATTTAGAATAATATACTAAACAGTTTGTCTAAAGTATTGAATTCAAAATTAAAGTCCAATTAGTCAAATTCATTAATACATTTATATTGAAAAATATATAAATTGAAAACCGATTAATCCTTACGGAACATTTTCCTCCGATTCCCGCTTAGCGTTTTTTGTAACCTTGTAAGTTGTATGTATGAGATGTAAAAAATCCTCTAACAAAAAAAAAGGTTTAATACATTTAAATTAAGTTCAGTACAATTAAATTAAATTCAATAAAGTTAAATTAAGTTCGATACAACTAAATTATGTTAAGTTAAGTGTAATACAATTAAATTAAGTGTCGACTTTCCAAATTTCAATTCAATTTGTATTCATTATAAATTCAAGACCTTTATTAAGATATATATAATCTTGCGGTGAAATGTGATCATAATCATATATATATATATATATGATTTGGTTCTGGTGCAAACCTCAACAGTTGAGTGAGGCAGTGAGGCACGATCTCAGTCACACATCTAATTCTCGTGCTTTGTCGGTGCGCCACGTGGCAAATAGTAAATCCACTACCAACAGTAGTGTGAACGCAAATGACGGCTGTGAAACGTGACTTCGCCACGTGTCATAATGGAAGGCCGAGATCGTGCCTCACTTGCCTCATTCTTATTTGAGGTTTGTACCAGAACCGCCCCCCTATATATATATATAGGAGCGATCAAATGAGGCACCAAAATTCGAATGAGGCAAGTGAGGCACGATCTGAACCATACATCTAACCCCCCGTGCTTTGTGGGTGCGCCACGTGGCAAATAGTAAACCCACTATCAATAGTAGTGTGAACACAAAAATGGCGGCTGTGAACGTGGCGAAGCCACAATGAGTGGCACAGATCGTGCCTCACTATATATATATATATATGGTTTATCAAGTGTGTTTTCGAAAATTGGAAGTATTTGACTTTATTGCACTCGATATGAGTGCATGAAACATGGATATAACTATAAATCATGTTTTTTTTATTGTGAGTTTACATGAAACATATCTAGGAAGACATCACATAGATTTCATGTTTCGGGCATACATATATTTCTAGTCATTTGAAGCACATGCCACACAAAGGGCACCACCCGATTTGAACTTGAATGTGAATCATTCGTTGAAGCATAGGCCATCTGACACCTCTAACTTTGAAACTCACACAAGGGAGGATAGAGCATAACACCTGCAAACCTCCACAAGGGAGGAGTGACAGGTCGTCGTTTGTACCTGCAAATTTGAATTTATAATACCTCACTCTGAACTGTGGATTAGAACAGTGGCAAGCAAGGGTCGAACCCAATGGAGCTAGATTGGTTACTACTTGTTCTGTAAGAGGAAAAGGAAAGATGATTGGGTGAAAGTAATGGATTAGGAAATAGTAAATCACGAAATAAGTAAAAGATGTGTCAATCAGAGAAGATATTCAGGCTAGGGTTTTCTTCAATTGTGACTAAGTTTTTCCTTGATTTCTAAATATTTATTCTTGCCTTCTTAAGGTTACTCCTGGTCAGGTTATAACCGTTTAATTCTAGCAAACCTAATACTCTTGGTCAGGTTATATTAGATTTAGTGCAACTACTTATTCTAACGGGTCAGTATCAAATAAGCAGTGAATAGATAGTAAGTATTACTAGGTTAAGTTGTACCCTTTCGGATCTCCCCTTAACCTAATAATTCAAACTGATAATATGCACAAGAACTAAATAGAATGCAAGAATAATAATGAATAACAGAATCTCAAAACATTCGTCACAATTATTCAACCCTAACCCGAATAATCGGTTTAGTTACACATGGCCATAAGTAAACAATGCAAGTAATGAAAAGCAAAAGAACACTTCACTAAACCGAAGGGGAGGAAGGCTGGCGAGTCACGGCTGAGCTGGGCGAGTCACGACCGTGGATGGTGGTGCAATCGGGCGGAGCAAGGCGGAGGAGGATGGCGTCCAAGGGTTGGACGTGTATGATGAGAGGAGAGCTCGTGTGGAGTAGTGAACAGGCTGTCGTCGTACCTGTGCAAAAACAATTTATAACTTCCTTGACCTGAACTGTGGGTTAGCACAATGGCAAGCAAGGGTCGAACCCAAAGGAGCTAGATGGTTACTATTTGTTCTGTAAGAAAAGAAGAAAAGACAAAAAACTGAGGTGAGAGCAAAGGTTAGTGAAATAACTGTAAATCACGAAAATTGCAAGGTTGTAAATATCAGAGAGAAGTATTCAGATTAGGGTTTGATTGTGACTTGTTTTATCATAGACTTCTAAATATCTAATTCGATGTTTTAAGTGTGGTTGTCCCGACAAAGGTAACTTCCCAAGTAACCCGACAAAGGTGTTACGCCACGACCTAATTCCCCTAGGTTTAATTAACCCGACAAAGGTGTTAATTTCCCTAGTCGTACTACCTATCTAAACGACAAAGTATTAGATAGATGATTAATGTAGAAATATGCGCAACTAGATTTCACGACAAAGTATACGTCTAATCTAACAATATTTCATGGAATTCATGTACGAGAATTAGTAAAACACAGAATATAGCATTAAGATCCAAGTCTCAAAAACGAAGTCACAATATATTAACCCTAATCCGAATAGAAGGTTTAGTTACACATGATCATAATGAAACAATGCAAATAATAAAAGGGGATGAAATACTTCACAAAAACCGAGGCAAACAAGGGCTGGCCGTGTAGGGCTGATGGGCGGCCGTGCAAGGCTGAGAAGCGGCGGAATTGTGGCTGAGCAAGGAGGCACGGCTGGATTGTGAGGAGAGTAGCTAGGCTGAGCCGTGTGGAGTAAAGAAGATGTGTTGATGGATGATTTCTTGTGTAGTATGCACCTCCTTATATAGGATTTTGGGAAACCCTAAAGTTCCCAAATTAAGCCAAAGATAATCATGGAAATATGTCCATAATAATCTTTGCTTGAAGATAAAGCCACCTTTCTTCTAGATAATTCCTAAACCCTAGCTTTTGAATGTTGCCCTAATTTCACAATGTAGTATGGGCCGGCTGCTGGATTTAGGACTTGGAACTCGGCCCAATCGGATGCTGTTCTGGAACCTGGGACGCTGGGTGTGGTTCTGGAACCTGGGACGCTGGGCGCGGTTCTGGAACCTGGGACGCTGGGCGTGATTCTGGAACCTGGGACGCTGGGCGCGGTTCTGGAACCTGGGACGCTGGGTGCGGTTCTGGAACCTGGGACGCTGGATGCGGTTCCTTGATATCATTGTGGTGTTTTTGAGCGTAAAACGCCGTTTTTGAATGCGATTCCTCCTAGAGCTTCCAAATCACCTGAAACACGAAACAATACTAAAAAGTAACTGTTCGTATAATAAAGTGCAGGAATTGGTGGGAATTAATGACTCGATGAGTCGTATAAATACGGCTCGTCAAACCACCCCACACTTAAACTTGTTCGTCCCGAACAAGAACTAGGTCATAAGAGGAATGAATAATGTAAACACCACAATGCTTCGGTCATCCTAGACGTGCTACATGGACATGAATTGGTTACTCTAGATCTCGCCTGTTATGCATGCTTGCTACTAATGTCAGTGTGCGAAAAACATGGGCTAATGATACGTGTTACCTTTGAAGCCGAGATGCAAATCACTTCGGATGTATCTGGAGATAGCCCTGTTTAGACCCATGAACCCTCATTCTCGGACTCGAACTCGCTGCTATATGGTTATGCTTTGCTGCTTTTTCTTGCACGTGATTGATTCGAGCTTCAAAGTGTTGAGTGCTTTTCGGCCAGCTATAGTGTCATCGGGTCTGATATTTCAATGATGCTTTCACTTGATTTCGTGTGGATTATCACATCGATGGTGGATTTGTTGCCTTGAAGTGCGGATTGTGACTTGCTCGAACCTACTTGCTCTCACTCATCATCGTCCTTTTGACACGGGTCAAGTCAAGGGTCGCTTGCCTATTTTCCCGGCTACTTGGACTAGAGTTTGGACGATGTGTGCCACCATCCCGCCTAACCGCAAAAGTACCGCAGTGGCGGAGCAGACTCGTACTATGTTGCCTCGAAGTGCTAGCCTCCACGAGCTCCACATAACCACACATCCTGAGTTCGGTCTTTGAATGATCTGTCAAGTCTCTCTAGGGCATTTCTATCAACTCCACATCCCTGTTTATCTCAACTAACAAAGGCACGCAAAGATTTAAGATCACATGTTAGTCGCACAAATCAATTTTTACCAAAGACATGCATGTAATCGGCTCTATCTATTTCACCATATCATTATCCAATACTGCAAGTCTAGGAAATAGTGAAGTATCATGTACAAAAATTTTAAAAAATGACTCGAAACGTGCTGACTCTGTGTGGTGGGCATGCTGACTCGATAACTGACTCATAACTGACTCTCCCACCCCACACTTTTGAAATGATCCGTGTCCTCACGGCACGACTCAAATCTAGACTCACAATGCATGCAATAAAACAAAGGGAAATAAGAAGAGAGTAAGGACAGGCACTTCCCTCGTGCGTGCGTGACGATCAGAAATGACTGATTATTCTCCTATGAGTCCTCGAAGAGCTCCATTGGAGCTTGTATCGCAACGTGAGTTCGTTGCACACTGAAAGGTCTGTGTCAATGACATTAAGACGAATAAAGATTCCCAGGAGGTTGGAGGAGTCACAGCGGTCTCACTTAAAACCCAACCTCCTTAGACTCGTAAGTCTTTGTGATAGAATCTTTAAACGCTCATGTTTCTTGACACAACTTATTCAAGGTGTGAACTACTCACGTTGGATACAGTCGTATGCTAATATTCCTGGTACGTTCGCCTCTGTCCCTGCATGAAAATCAACTTCTTCCCAAGGTACAATGTGATGACAAGACTCAAGACATAGTAAAATAAGTGATGAAAAAATGAAATGCAGATAGTACAGGGCTGCCTCTCTGCGAGCGCCTTTGTTTAACGTCGTTGACTCGACAGTACCTCTGTAGGGGTCACAAGTTAGGATCCCATGGGCGTGTGAGGTCATATTTCTTCTCAGCTTCCCCTTCAGTTCGTCCAACGTGCCTGTCTAGCTGTTCACTCGGCTCTTCCTTCCAATGATTGAGCCGTTTCTTCTTCACATAGCCCCGAGAGGATGAGGATATTTCGGCCATAGCTGCTGGCCTGGTAGTCTGTGTGGTCTGCTCTGGTGGATCTGGAACTAGGGTATCATAATCTGCTGTGTGCACTATATCTGGCGGTTTTCTTGTGTATGGACGGTTCGCATCCTCATAGACATAGAAGTCTGATTCCTTGCCACCGAATGATAATGACAGCAAGCCTATGCCCATGTCAATCTGAGTCTTGGTGGTGTAGAGGAATGGCCGTCCCAAAATGAGCCCTGGTGGTTCGCCTTTTCTGGATTTTTCCATCTGCAAGACATAGAAATCTGCAGGCACAACAAGATCTCCTACTTGGAGGGTTAGATTTTCAAGCAATCCAGTAGGGCGAACACAAGACCTATCCCCTAACTCTATAGATAGCCTAGGTGGTTTCAATGGACCAAGATTTAATGAGCAATATAAAGAGTAAGGCATTACATTAATAGCAGCACCCAAGTCAATTAGACAGTGATGTATTTGGGTCTTACCGATACCACAGGTGACCGTGAAGGCCCCTGGGTCCTTACTCTTTCCTGAAGGTGTCTCCTGGCTCGCAGTGGGTGCATGCCTCATTATCTGGTCGTTCTGTGTAGGCCTTACCACCAATCTCATCTCTGATTCAGCTTCCTCAGTCACATGGCTTTCAGGAGCAGCTACCTGCATGGCACATGAAGAACTCCTAATTTCGGACCTCTGAGCTGTGAGGGCCGAGTCTGGCTGAACTGCGCTGCGTGTGCCCGAGCAAAGTTCCTCTGTGTGCTCCTCGAATGCTGCATCCACAGCCACTATCTCTACTTGGCTGACGTTCCCTCTTGGATTCTGAACGGTCTGTGAGGGGAGTCGTCCAGCGTTGTTATCGAGCCTGGAGAGAGTTGTGGACATCTGCCCTAATTGCCTCTGAATGTCAGCTAGCGCTCCGTCGGTTTTGGCCATGTACTGGTTCAGGGTAGTATCTGTCCGCTGGGTGCTAGCTGCCAGATCTTTCACTATGTCCTCTAGCGACTTGCTGGGGCCTTGGTTGTTCGGACCTGCCTGATAAGTGTTCGGCCCTTTCTGCTAGTACTGCCCTGGTGCATTCTGCTGGTACTGCCCTGGTGCATTCTGCTGGTACTGACTGTTAGGATGTCTGTACGGCTGCTGATTCTGCTGAGGCACATTCGGTCATGCTTGCTGAGTCTGATTTTGCTGATAGTTGTTCCTCCAGGCGCCTTGATTAGGTGCTACTGCGCCATACTGCTTGACTGGGCCTGGTTGGTTGCCATAGTTCTGATAATTGCCCACTGCATTCACATCAGCTTGGATGTCTGTCTGTAAGGTAGGGCACTCGTCCGTCTTGTGTTCTGTAGATGCACAGAACTCACATGGCTTAACTTGGACTGGCGTCCTTCGGACTACATGCTTCATCAGCTCTCTCATCTCCTTGAGTTCGGCGAATACAGCACTGATAGAAGGCTCAACTGTTGACACATTCTTTGTTCGGGCATACTCGTCCTCCTTCATGGTCTCATCCTGGAATCGCTCACCCTCTGCCACTGATATGATCTTCTGCTTCACTCTGGCTGGCGTCATGTTCATGAGTTGGCCTCCAGCTGAGGCCTCTAGTAACTTCCTGTCCATCTTGCGAAGTCCATCCAGCATATATTCTACGACTAATTTCTCCGGGAGCTCCAGATTGCAGCAACTTTTCTCCAAGGCTAGAAATTTCTCCACGTACTCGTACATGGTCTCGTGTGGGCCTTGCTTTAGCTCTTGCAACTGTCTCCGGACTTGCGCTGCACGCCCTGCTGGATAGTACTTGCTGATGAAGTGCTTCTGCATCTGTTCCCATGTGTGAACACTGCCTGAGGGTAAAGCTAGGAACCAATCTGTAGCTGCTTCTTGTAGTGAGAAGTAGAATGCCTTCAGTTTGAAGTCGACCACCTCTACTCCGTGTGGCCTGAGGTTCAAGCATATCCCGTGGAAACGCGTCAAGTGAGACGTGGCAGACTCTCCTTTGGATCCTGAGAACTTGGGCGAATTGTGAATGACCGCTGTACTGACCGTGATGGCTGCGATGTCTGGTCCTTCATAAATTGGCCATGACTGGTCTCTGAAGCTAGGAACCGAGAGCTCGCCCATAGTGGGTCCTTCATATTCGTCCTCATCATCTACAACTGCTTGTCTGCGTGGGGCTTGTGGTGGGTGTTGTAGTGGTGGTTGTGGAAGGTATTGTAGTGGTGGATATGGTTGTGGATACTGAGGGTAGAGCGGTTGTGGGTACTGTGGATATGGTGGTGGAGGATATTGTTGATATGGTGGGTACTGAGGGTATTGTGGGTACTGTGGTTGGGGTTGTTGGTGTTGTTGGAACTGTTGAAACTGATCAGGGATAGCCCCCCTGATTTCTCCATTTTGGACCATCGATCCCTGTGGTAGTATTCCTTCTTCATTTCGAACATTCTGGTCTACTTCTTCGTTGTGACCATTGTCACCAACTCTACTACCTGCGTGAGACATGTTAACAAGCACCGAGATAGCAAACACCGAAATAGCAAGTACAGACTAGCAACAAAGGGTCCCCAGGAGAGTGGAGGAGTCACAACGGTCTCACTTAAAACCCAAAATCCTTAGACTCGTAAGTCTGGGTGACAGGACCCTCTAGAAGCTAGAAATTGGAAATCGAGAGAATCGGAAAACAAAATCGAGGCAGTTGAATGTAACGAGCTAGGAGAATTCACCGAATAGCAAGAAGTACGAAATAAACACAAAAAAAGGAAATAAACGAAAATTTGGAACTTTCTAAAAACACAAAAAATTCAAAATAAAATAGTAAACGATCTCCGATGGCCGAAAAACACCGTATCAACAAGCAAAGCTGTGATTACGACTCCGTTCGTCGTTCTGCTCAGAACAGCGTATTATGGGCTGAAACCGGACACCTGGAACTCGAATTCCACTATTCACTGCAAAACCGGAAAAAAACTGAAAAAAGCTGAAAAAGACTAAAACTAACAGAAGCAAAGAACAACTTCACCGTGCGTAGCTCCCCCGCAACGGCGCCATTTTGAACAGGCTGTCGTCGTACCTGTGCAAAAACAATTTATAACTTCCTTGACCTGAACTGTGGGTTAGCACAATGGCAAGCAAGGGTCGAACCCAAAGGAGCTAGATGGTTACTATTTGTTCTGTAAGAAAAGAAGAAAAGACAAAAAACTGAGGTGAGAGCAAAGGTTAGTGAAATAACTGTAAATCACGAAAATTGCAAGGTTGTAAATATCAGAGAGAAGTATTCAGATTAGGGTTTGATTGTGACTTGTTTTATCATAGACTTCTAAATATCTAATTCGATGTTTTAAGTGTGGTTGTCCCGACAAAGGTAACTTCCCAAGTAACCCGACAAAGGTGTTACGCCACGACCTAATTCCCCTAGGTTTAATTAACCCGACAAAGGTGTTAATTGCCCTAGTCGTACTACCTATCTAAACGACAAAGTATTAGATAGATGATTAATGTAGAAATATGCGCAACTAGATTTCACGACAAAGTATACGTCTAATCTAACAATATTTCATGGAATTCATGTACGAGAATTAGTAAAACACAGAATATAGCATTAAGATCCAAGTCTCAAAAACGAAGTCACAATATATTAACCCTAATCCGAATAGAAGGTTTAGTTACACATGATCATAATGAAACAATGCAAATAATAAAAGGGGATGAAATACTTCACAAAAACCGAGGCAAACAAGGGCTGGCCGTGTAGGGCTGATGGGCGGCCGTGCAAGGCTGAGAAGCGACGGAATTGTGGCTGAGCAAGGAGGCACGGCTGGATTGTGAGGAGAGTAGCTAGGCTGAGCCGTGTGGAGTAAAGAAGATGTGTTGATGGATGATTTCTTGTGTAGTATGCACCTCCTTATATAGGATTTTGGGAAACCCTAAAGTTCCCAAATTAAGCCAAAGATAATCATGGAAATATTTCCATAATAATCTTTGCTTGAAGATAAAGCCACCTTTCTTCTAGATAATTCCTAAACCCTAGCTTTTGAATGTTGCCCTAATTTCACAATGTAGTATGGGCCGGCTGCTGGATTTAGGACTTGGAACTCGGCCCACTCGGTGCAACTCGGATGCTATTCTGGAACCTGGGACGCTGGGCGCGGTTCTGGAACCTGGGACGCTGGGCGCGGTTCTGGAACCTGGGACGCTGGGTGCAGTTCTGGAACCTGGGACGCTGGGCGCGGTTCTGGAACCTGGGACGCTGGGCGCGGTTCTGGAACCTGGGACGCTGGATGCGGTTCCTTGATATCATTGTGGTGTTTTTGAACGTAAAACGCCGTTTTTGAATGCGATTCCTCCTAGAGCTTCCAAATCACCTGAAACACGAAACAATACTAAAAAGTAACTATTCGTATAATAAAGTGCAGGAATTGGTGGGAATTAATGACTCGATGAGTCGTATAAATACGGCTCGTCAAGTAGTGAGGGATGATTTTTGGTCTTGTATGCTACTCCTTTTATAGAGTTTTGAGAAACCCTAAAGTTCCCAAAATAAGCAAAAGATAATTATGGAAATATTCCCATAATAATCTTGCTTAATCTTCAAGCCACCTTGATCTTCTAGATGATTCCAAAACCCTAGCTTGTAATTTTGCCCTAAATATGACATTGGGCTGGACGAATTTTGGGCTTTAAACTCGGTCAACTCGGCTGCGCCTCGGACTCAACTCGGCTGAACTCGGATGAAACTCGCTGCTAGGGCTGATCGTACTAGGTACTTTGGAGACGATTTGACTCACCTTCGGACACTCTTCTGGCCGGCAACTTGAGCTGGGGCACTAACTGGACATGCATACTTGATGTCTAGACCTTGAAATAGGACATTTGAATGGACATTGAAGCTTGGGCGGTCCTTGAAGTTGGTGTCTCAGCCAGCCGGAATCAGGATTCGGCCAGGGACGCATCTGGACGCTGGGCGCTGGGCGCTGGGTGCTGATCGTGCTTATGGGTTCTTGCTCCGCTCGTTTCTTGGTCGTGGGTCGAAAATCGATTTGGTCTGGCCTGAGATGTAGCCTGGGACATGGCCTACAGCATGGTGTGGTCGAATATGAGCTGGGCTCATCCGGTGCCAAACGACAAGCGCATCTTCTCTCGAGCGCGGTCAGCCTTCTGGTGCGCCTGAGCGCTGGGACGGGTCCCTCGGACGCGTCTGGACTTCTTGAATGCTGACTGTGCTCACAGACCTTTGCCTTGGTCGTTGCTTGGTCGATGGTCGAAAACCGACATCACCTGGCAAAAGATGTAGCCTAGCATGTGGTCTATAACATGGTGTCAACCAATCTTGCATTCGATCCTCCTGTGTCGAATGACACGAGTTTGATTCCCTGAGCGCGGTCAGCCTGCGGGCGCGCCTGGGCGCTGGGACGGGTCTCGGGTAGGCGCCTGGGTACCTCGGGTCCTTGTGGCCTTTGTGGTGTTTTTGGCTCCAAAAGCCATAATTTGAATGCGATTCCTCCTAGAGCTTCCAAATCACCTGAAACTCGAAACAACACTAAGAAGTAACTGTTCGTATGATAAAGTGCTGGAATTGGTGGGATTTGATGGCTAGATGAGTCGTATAAATACGGCTCATCAAACCACCCCACACTTAAACTTGTTCGTCCCGAACAAGAACTAGGTCATAAGAGGAACGAATAATGTAAACACCACAATGCTTCGGTCATCCTAGACGTGCTACATGGACATGAATCGATTACTCTAGATCTCGCCTGTTATGCATGCTTGCTACTAATATCTTTGTGCGAAAACATGGGTTAAAGATACGTGTTACCTTTGGGTCGAGATGCAAATCAATTCGGATGTATTTGGAGATAGCCCTGTTTAGACCCATGAACCCTCATTCTCGGACTCGAACTCGCTGCTATATGGTTATGCTTTGCCACTTTTTCTTGCACGTGATTGATTCGAGCTTCAAAGTGTTGAGTGTGTTTCGGCCAGCTATAGTGTCATCTGATTTGGGATTTTGAAATTCTATCCCCTGTTCAAGCAAGTGTTCTAGGTTGTGTTTCAACAGACCTTGAACTCTTTCCACCACAGTGCAATAAGCAGTACGAACAGAACAGTAAAACAGGAGCACGCACAGATTGATAACCCAGTTCGGCTACGCCTACTCTGGGGGGTTTCCCACACCCGGAAAAAGGGACAACAAATCTTTATTACGAGTATAGAGCTTTCCACAGGGACTTACACTTACACAACCTCGGGTTTGTAATTGCCTAGCCTCTATTCATCCGTCTCTCAGATTTGCAACCAAGGTTCGTCGCAACTCCCCTTGATCCCCTTCGTCCAGACCTTCGTCCAGACCTTCTGTCCAAACGTGCTCGATCTTCTCCTGAAGCTCGGTCGCTTTCTCTCGAAAGCAGGTCGTTCTGTTCGTGCGCTGAACGTGATAACTCTGGTCAGTCTGAATGGCACAGATCAGACTGAACTTACACCGATGTATTTCCAGTGGGGAAAACACACTCGGCGGTCGCTTTCTTCTTCTCCAATCGGTAGGGTTTCCTCGTGTATATTTGATCTTGAAAGCGATGCAGATTATGGACGTCCTACCCATGTATTTATATGCCAGGACGATCTCCAAAATCTGCTCTAGATATCTCATCAAATATTTAGGAAGATATTCCTAAATATTCGATGAATATCTTTATCCAATCGGTGAGAGGAATAACCGAAGACTTCCTCCCCAAGTCAGCCACGCCATCATCAGATCTGATATGTAGATATTCACTTGAATATTCGCTGGCCGACTTCAGTTCGAATCTAAAAGATCCTCGATCTTTAGAACCTTCCGGAAGATATCTTTGCGTCTGCTCCACGCTGTACTGTAGTTCCAGAAAGTGTTCGAACTCCCCCTGAACTCCTGCTCGAACTTTCTAAGGCCGTTTTGCCAACAACATGCCATTCATGGGAACATCAATCTCCCCCTTGGCATTTTGGCAAAACCAAATCTACGCTTTAGACACAACTTGAGGTGCCAGAACGGTTACCTCAACATACTCCCCCTTTTTGCCACAAACTGGCAAGGGGTCCAATCGAGTTCGAACAGCAAATCAAAACTTCATACAGACGACTCATCATCAGTGTCGTCCTCAGAATCTGCATCATCAGATTCATCATCACTCGGGTAGCTGAGGGCACGAGCAAGATGTTGATGCGCCTGCGTTGTTCCTTATCAGCGGCAATGATGGCATTCAGATCTTTGAGCAGCTTGCTCCTCTCATCACGACCCATTCTGGCTCCCCCTTGACTCGATTCCGCAACATCTTGTCCTTTCTGGTTGACCTCCTTGAGATCATTCACGTGACGGCCCTTATACAGCTTGTGGTCAACGATGAACTTGTTGGGTGCCTTTGAGAGATGGTGAGTCGAGGCCTTCAAATCTGGAGCTTGATGGATGATCAGCTCATATATCAGAGACGGGAAGCAAATCTGGTGCAGTGTTCTCGTCGAAGTGGCATGTTCAGCAATCTGTTTGAACATCACTCTGCCCAGGTTGAACTTCAGCTTATTCCCTATCTGATAAATCAGTTGGGCCATGTCCTTATTGACAGTAGAGCGATGAGTAGACGGCCTCCAGTTGGAAACAGCAATGAAAAACAGCATCGAACTGACTCAGGCCTCCACCGAACAGAGCTAGCATTGATGGTGCTCACTATGTTCTCAAAGCTTGATTCATCTTCATCAACAGCTGGGTCATCCATGGAACAGTATACATTGATCAGCTCAGGATCAATCTTGATCCTTCTTCCTCTAACAAAGAAGACCCCATAATCTGCTTCTCCAATGACCCCAAACCCAGGAGGAAGGTTTACCATGGCTTCACGCACCAATTTCTCATTGAACGGCTTGCATCTGTCCAACGTCCAGACCAGATCAGATTCCTTGAGCACCTCAATCACTTCCTTTCCCTTGTATCGGGACTCATCTAGCAACCTCTCAGAAATGATTTTCCTTTTCAGCACACAGCTCCATTTCAATACAACTTCTCTATTAACGAACCACACCCCTTTCTTGACCTTTCCCACTGGAACAGTCTCAGACTCAGGGCTGGGACTTCGCATCTCCTGGCATCTTCAAAGACGGGAACCGCAGCATCGTGCTTCCTTTTCTTAGAAGAGCCGACTCCCCCTGCACCAGTGCTGTCCTCAGCAACCTTCTGAACTGATCCCTTTGTAGTCTTTGCAAAAACTACCTTCTTCTTTTCCTTCTTTGTCCTTTTGAGATTGACAATAGGGACAAGGTCCTGGTTATCTTCCGAAAGAGTAACTTTCCTTGACATTATGAATGTCTTTGAATAGCTCTTCCAACTCTTCATCCCTTTCAGTGGGATCAGATTCTTCTAGAATGGCCTTTTTGAACACATCTTTCTTCTCTGATGGATTAATCTCCTCTGTCATAGTCTCAGCAAAGCTCACCGATTTGTTCCCCTTCCAATACTCCAAGCTTCTCATCAGAGCCATCAACAGATGCTTCATCAATCACCAACTTCCTTTTTCTTGAGGAATCAAGACACTTTTCTGCCTCCTTATTAGAAATAGAAGAGAGCTTCCCTCTGCTTGAACTGATCTTGGCCAAACATTGTCTTGGAGAAACAACTAGGTGAGTCCCCTTCTTTCCAAGAAAACCTCCCGGACGAATATACCCAAAAGCATGGATTTTCGCCCTCCATACTCCTGATACACCAGCGCCTTTAAACACAGAAATACCGGGCTCTCCTTCTTTTATGGGCCCAGTGCCCTCTTGACCAACATCAGCCCTACTGGCTTCACCACCCACATTCACAACTTCCTCCAACACAATATCTTCAACAGCAGAAATATTTGTGGAAGGAACAGTCTGAGATTTAGGGCATACCTCATACGTTAAAAGTACTTGTGTTGAACCCGCATTGATTAGTTTAGGCGTATCCACCATGTCCAACTGAGGGATTTCAGCGGTTGCTCCTCCGCCAGTCTTCTTTGCTTCGGCCAAAGATTCGGTGTCAGATCGTAAAGACGATGCCTTTTTCGACTTCGGAGCCTTTGATTTCGGAATCTTAGGTTTCTCCGCCAGTGCCTTGGAAGTCTGCATGTTCTCCTTCTTCTTAAATATACTCCGCCTATTCCACTTTCTAAATCAGTCAACTCCTGTTCCAAATAACGGTATGAAAAATCTTCGAGAATATTCAAAAAATTCGTCTTCAAGCATTGTGCCATCTGTTCCAGCTCTCCTTCCTTAGGTGGTCAGTCCAACTGTTCAGCTGGATTTTCGACTATGACTGACCACCGTTGGATGCATTCAGTGATCAACACCACAAAGACCCACAGAGGATCTGGGTGTTCCGAGCCGTGAGATGCCATATGAGTTGAGATGGGTCTTGATATATCTCTGAGTGACCATCTTCTGAGATCCTCCATATTCATCTCTCCTTGTGTGACTCCAGGCATGTTTCTGAAACTGTGTCACCTTCCGTTTCACCAGTTTCCTGGAACAGTTGTCAACATGGATTTGTGCGCAGCTCCAATCAGACCTTGTGTGTAGGGTCTTATCTACTCCCCCTCGCAGAAATCTATGTTTGACGTTTGCACAATGTGGAACCATCTGATGCTTTCCACAAGCCTGGACGTCCTTTGGACACGTTAGTCCCATCCCAATGGAGTAGCAGTTCTTGGCATCCCTTTTCCCTTTCATCAGTGTATTTCCATTCTTGTCGAGAACAAGGCATGGGTAGCTGGAGAATGACACATAATTTCCATCGTCGCACAGTTGACTGATGCTGATGAGGTTCATTGTTAGTCCTTTGACAAGGAGGGTGTTCTCGACTGCAGGGAGATCCGGAACCATCAATGTCCCACAGCCGATCACATGACCCTTTCCACCATCCCCGAAGGTGACAATCCACATCTTCTCAACAGGTCTAATATGTGTTAGATATTGAGAGTTACCTGTCATGTGGGCAGAGCATCCGCTGTCGAAATACCAACTGTCAAGCTCTGTGCAGCTTGAGAAGCACGCCATCATGCAAGCAGTTTGGTTTGCCTTTGGTGTCCAGACCTGATGTTGTCGGGGTTTGGTCCGTTGTTGGTATGTCCGTCGTTCAGCAAGAAACAGGCGACACTTCAATTTGATGTGTCCCATCTGGTGGCAATACCAGCAAGTGCGTGTGTCCATCCTACGCATTAAGGGCGAGTGATCACGACTTCGTGTGTGAGTCCTGCACGGTTTTCCATCAGTCTTTACGATATCAGCAATATTCTTTCCCTTAGACTGTTTTACCTTCTGTGCAGCCGACAGTTCCGTCACTTGCTTTGCTTTAACAAATGTGGTGCCTTTTGAGGAACTTTCTTCAGTGAACCCCAAGCCACGATAACCAGACTCCATCCGTTGAGACTCTAAAATATCATTAAGGTCATTAGTGCCAGAGTTCAACATTCTTACCGATCGTTTGAGATCGTTGAGCTCCTTCTTAGTATCCGAATGATCCATCTTTTCTAACTCTAACTGAAGTTCCAGCTGTTCGGTCTTCCGCAGTTGGAACACTTCCTTGCGTCTCAGATCTGTGATGGTCTTCCTTAGACCTGCCATGCCGACTGGATGAGTCTCCCGATCTTTCTGCATGTCGAGTTTCAGTGTTGAAACTGTACCCATGAGTTTCACATTTTTGGCAAGCAAGTTGGCCCTCTCTTGTTTCATCTCAGCCAGTTGAGTAGTCAGGGAGGCTACTGTGACTTCGAGTTCTATCTTCAGTGTGATTAGTGTCTCAGCCTCCTGCCAGATCTGGTCCTTCTCAATAGTGACACTTGCAACTGTGTCATTCAGCTTCTTGTTGACTTTGATCAGTAGTAGCCACTTCTCGGACAGATCCTTATATGTCTGAGCCAGAGACTCTTGCGTGAGTTCTTCATCATCACTGTCTGAGAGGTCATCACCCGGGAGTTCCAACTGAGCTGAAACAGTTTCACTGGAGTTACTGCACTCTCCTAGTGTAGTGCGAAGGCCACAAAGTTGTTGGTCTCACTTCCCTCTTCATCTGACTCACTATCGCTGAGGTTGGCCACCATTGCCTTCTTCTTTATGAGAGTGTTGGCGCATTGTGATTGAATGTGCCCGAAGCCTTTGCACTCATGGCACTGGATCTCCTCTTTTCTTTTGTCAGACGGCTCTTGTCTCATGTCACTAGACCTTGACCTACTGGATTTCCAGTTACGGAAATTGGTAGATGAAGACTGACCTTGTTCTGGACCGCGTCTGTTGATTTTCCTCACCATTCTGCCAAAGTTCTGAGCCATCATTGCCAGTTGCTCAGTAGTGCATTCACCATCCGGTTTGTCTTCTGGTATGTCTGCCTTCAGTGCTATTCCCTTTACTTCTTCGGTTAGGAAATTATGATTGATCTCGTAGGTTCTGAGGGAACCTGTCAGCTCGTCCAGCTTTAACTTGGAGATGTCATGCATTTCCTCAATGGCCGTCACCTTCATGGCAAATCTTGGAGGGAGTGATCTCAGGACTTTGCTCACCAATCTTTCCTCGTCTATGGGTTTCCAGGTGGCAAAGTTTGATCCATCTAGCAGCGGAGGTCTGGTGATGCTTTGCCCTTCCTTCAGAGTCATCTTGAACAGTTCAGGATCCCACTCAGTGTGTCGAGTGTTTGCTCTGATACCAATTGAAATTCTATCCCCTGTTCAAGCAAGTGTTCTAGGTTGTGTTTCAACAGACCTTGAACTCTTTCCACCACAGTGCAATAAGCAGTACGAACAGAACAGTAAAACAGGAGCACGCACAGATTGATAACCCAGTTCGGCTACGCCTACTCTGGGGGGTTTCCCACACCCGGAAAAAGGGACAACAAATCTTTATTACGAGTATAGAGCTTTCCACAGGGACTTACACTTACACAACCTCGGGTTTGTAATTGCCTAGCCTCTATTCATCCGTCTCTCAGATTTGCAACCAAGGTTCGTCGCAACTCCCCTTGATCCCCTTCGTCCAGACCTTCTGTCCGAACGTGCTCGATCTTCTCCTGAAGCTCGGTCGCTTTCTCTCGAAAGCAGGTCGTTCTGTTCGTGCGCTGAACGTGATAACTCTGGTCAGTCTGAATGGCACAGATCAGACTGAACTTACACCGATGTATTTCTAGTGGGGAAAACACACTCGGCGGTCGCTTTCTTCTTCTCCAATCGGTAGGGTTTCCTCGTGTATATTTGATCTTGAAAGCGATGCAGATTATGGACGTCCTACCCATGTATTTATATGCCAGGACGATCTCCAAAATCTGCTATAGATATCTCATCAAATATTTAGGAAGATATTCCTAAATATTCGATGAATATCTTTATCCAATCGGTGAGAGGAATAACCGAAGACTTCCTCCCCAAGTCAGCCACGCCATCATCAGATCTGATATGTAGATATTCACTTGAATATTCGCTGGCCGACTTCAGTTCGAATCTAAAAGATCCTCGATCTTTAGAACCTTCCGGAAGATATCTTTGCGTCTGCTCCACGCTGTACTGTAGTTCCAGAAAGTGTTCGAACTCCCCCTGAACTCCTGCTCGAACTTTCTAAGGCCGTTTTGCCAACAACATGCCATTCATGGGAACATCAGATTTCAATGATGCTTTCACATGAGAAACGTGTGGACTATCACAATGGTGGTGGATTTGTTGCCTTGAGGTGCGGATTGTGACTTGCTCGAACCGTGGTTCCTTCTCCTTTGACGCGAGTCAAGCCGAGGGTCGCTCGTCTATTTTCCTGGTTTACTCGGATTAGAAACCTTCCTGCTCTCACTCATCCTCGTCCTTTTGACACGGGTCAAGTCAAGGGTCGCTTGCCTATTTTCTCGTCTACTTGGACTAGAGTTTGGACGATGTGTGCCACCATCCTGCCTAACCGCAAAAGTACCGCAGTGGCGGAGCAGACTCGTACTATGTTGCCTCGAAGTGCTAGCCTCCACAAGCTCCACATAACCATACATCCTGAGTTCGGTCTTTGAATGATCTGGCAAGTCTCTCTAGGGCATTTCTATCAACTCCACATCCCTGTTTATCTCAACTAACAAAGGCACGCAAAGTTTTTAAGATCACATGTTAGTCGCACAAATCAATTTTCACCAAAGACATGCATGTAATCGGCTCTATCTATTTCACCTAATCATTATCCAATACTGCAAGTCTAGGAAATAGTGAAGTATCATGTACAAAAATTTTAAAAATGACGGGAAACGTGCTGACTCTGTGCAGGGTGCAGTAAATAAACGTACTGACTCAATGACTGACTCTCCCACCCCACACTTTTGAAGTGAGCCGTGTCCTCACGGCACGACTCAAATCTAGACTCACAATGCATGCAATAAAACAAAGGGAAATAAGAAGAGAGTAAGGACAGGCACTTCCCTCGTGCGTGCGTGACGATCAGAAACAACTGATTATTCTCCTATGAATCCTCGAAGAGCACCATTGGAGCTTGTATCGCAGCGTGAGTTCGTCACACAATGAAAGGTCTGCGTTGATGACATTAAGACGAATAAAAGATTCCCAGGAGGTTGGAGGAGTCACAATGGTCTCACTTAAAACCCAACCTCCTTAGACTCGTAAGTCTTTGTGACAGAATCTTTAAACGCTCATGTTTCTCGACGCAACTTATTCAAAGTGTGAACTACTAACGCTGGATATAGTCTTTTGCTAACATCTCTGATACGTTCGCCTCTGTCCCTGCATGAAGATCATCTTCTTTCCCAATTACAATGTGATGATAAGACTCAAACAAACATAATAAAGTGAATGATGAACTGAAAAGTAAAGAGTGCAGGGCTGCCTCCCTGCGAGCGCCTTTGTTTTACGTCGTTGGCTCGACGTTACCTCTTGTTAGGGATCACAAGTTAGGATCCCATGGACGTGTGAGGTCATACTTCTTCTCAGCTTCTCCTTCAGTTCGCCCAACGTGCTCCTCTAGCTGTTCACTCGGTCCTGCTCTCCAATGATCAGGCGGTTTCTTCTTCACATATCCCCGAGAAGGTGAGGGTGTCCTGGCCATAGCTGCTAGCCTAGTAGTCTGTATGGTCTGCTCTGGTGGATCTGGAACTAGGGTATCGTAGTCTGATGTGTGCACAATGTCTGGCGGTTTTCTTGTGCATGGACGGTTGGCATCTTCATAGACATAAAAATCTGATTCCTTACCACCGAATGCTAATGACAGTAAGCCTATGCCCATGTCAATCTTGGTCTTGGTGGTGTGGAGGAATGGTCGTCCCAAAATCAGCCCTGGTGGTTCGCCGTTTCTAGTTTTTCCCATCTGCAAGACATAGAAATCTGCAGGAACAGCAAGATCTCCTACTCGGAGGGTTAGATCTTCAAGCAATCCAGTAGGGCGAACACAAGACTTATCCCCTAATTCTATAGACAGTCTAGGCGGTTTTAATGGGCCAAGACCCAGCGAGCAATATAGAGAGTAAGGCATAACATTAATAGCAGCACCCAAATCAATTAAACAGTGATGTATCTGGGTCTCACCGATACCACAGGTAACCGTGAAGGCCCCTGGGTCCTTACTCTTTCCTGAAGGTGTCTCATGGCTCGCTGTGGGTGAATGCCTCATCATCTTGTCGTTTTGTGTAGGCCTTACCACCATCCTTGTTTCTGGTTCAGCTTTCTCAGTCATCTGGCCTTCGGGAGCAACTACCTGCATGGCATAAGAGGAACCGTGAGTTATGGTGTTAAGGTCCGGTGCTTCCTCAGGTAACAGCTGGCCGAATTCCTCTGTGGGCTCCTTGAATGCTGCATCCACCTCTATCACCTCTACTTGGCTGACGTTCCCTCTTGGATTCTGAATGGTTTGCGAGGGTAGTCGTCCAGCGTTCAGATTGCTTGCGAGGTCTGAGACTGTCGCATTGAGCTGGGACATCTGTTTCTTCAATTCGGCAATGTCTCCTTTGGTCGTGGCCCGAACCTGGATCACAGCTGATGCCAGATCCTTTATCATGTCCTCGAGAGCCTTGTTGGAGCTGTGATTGGTCAGGCCTGCCTGATCATTGTTCGGCCCTCTCTGCTGATACTGTCCAGGTGCATTCTGCCGAAACTGATGATGTGGATGCTGGTAGGGCTGCTGAGTCTGCTGAGGCGCATTCTGACGTGCAGGCTGGGCCTGATTCTGCTGGTTGTTACTTTTCCAGGGTTGTCCATTGGTTCCTTGATTGGGTGTTGCTGCGCCATACTGTCTGACTGGCCCTGGCTGATTGCCATAACTCTGATAATTGCCCACTGTATTCACAACAGCCTGGTTGTCTGCTACTAAGGTAGGGCATTCGTCCGTCTTGTGATCTGTAGCTCCACAGAACTCACATGGCTTAACCTGGACTGGTTGCCTTCGGATGACATGTTGCATCAGCTCCCTCATTTCCTTCATTTCTGCGGCCATAGCACTGATTGAGGGCTCAACCTTCGACACGTTCTTTGTTCGGGCATACTCGTCTTCTTTTGTTGACTCATCCTGAAAGCGCTCACTTTCTGCCACTGATATGATCTTCTGCTTTACTCTGGCTGGCGTCAGGTTCATGAGATTACCTCCTGCTGAGGCTTCCAATAGCTTCCTTTCTAGCCTGCGCAGTCCATCTAGCATATACTCGACGATGACTTTCTCTGGGAGCTCGAGGTTGCAGCAACTCTTTTCCAAAGCCATGAACTTCTCCACATACTCGTACATAGTCTCATTTGGGCCTTGCTTGAGCTCTTGCAACTGCTTCCGGACTTGCGCTGCACGCCCAGCTGGATAGTATTTGCTGACGAATTGCTTTTGCATCTGGTCCCATGTGTAGATACTATCGGAGGGCAAGGATAGAAACCAGTCTGCGGCAGCGTCTGTAAGTGAGAAGTAGAACGCCTTTAGCTTGAAAATTTCGACGTCGGCTCCGTGTGGTTTCAGGTTTAAGCATAACCCGTGATAACGTGTCAGGTGAGATGTAGCAGACTCTCCCTTTGTTCCAGAGAACTTGGGCAGATGATGGACGACTGAGGTGCTGACTGTTATGGCTGCAAGGTCCGGTCCTTCATAGATAGGCCATGTCTGGTCTCTGAAATTGGGAACCGAGAGCTCGCCCATGATGGGTCCTTCATCTTCGTCCTCCTCATCGTCTCTGACTACTGGCTGGCGTGGAGGTCGCTGAGGTGGTGGGTGTTGTGGATAGTATGGTAATGGCGTGTATTGTGGTGGGTATTGAGGGTATGGTGGTTGTGGGTACTGTGGATACGGTGGCGGTGGATACTGCTGATATGGTGGTGGATACTGAGGGTACTGTGGATATTGCGGTGGGGGTTGGTTTTGAGGTTGGTTTTGTTGTTGTTGAAACTGTCCCGGGATAGCCCCCCCGGATCTCTCCATTCTGGACCATAGGTCCCTGCTCGTTGTGTTGTGGAAGCGCTCCTGCCCCGTTTCGGACAACCTGTTCGACTTCTTCATTGTGGCTATTGCCACCAACTACACTTCCTGCGTGAGACATGATGCAAGAATAGCAAGCACCGAGATAGCAAACACCGAAATAGCAAGTACAGACTAGCAACAAAGGATCCCCAGGAGAGTGGAGGAGTCACAACGGTCTCACTTAAAACCCACACTCCTTAGACTCGTAAGTCTTGGTGACAGGACCCTCTAGAAGCTAGAAATTGGAAATCGAGAGAATCGGAAAACAAAATCGAGGCAGTTGAATGTAACGAGCTAGGAGAATTCACCGAATAGCAAGAAGTACGAAATAAACACACAAAAAGGAAATAAACGAAAATTTGGAAATTTCTAAAAACACAAAAAATTCAAAATAAAATAGTAAACGATCTCTGATGGCCGAAAACACCGTACCTCACAGCATAGCTGTGAGTACGACTCTGTTCGTCGTTCTGCTCAGAACAGCGTATTATGGGCTGAAACCGGACACCTAGAACTCGAATTCCACTATTCACCGTAAAACCAAAAAAACTGGAAAAAGACAGAAACAAAAAAAAGCAAAGAACAACTTCACCGTGCGTAGCTCCCCGGCAACGGCGCCAAAATTTGACAGGTCGTCGTTTGTACCTGCAAATTTGAATTTATAATACCTCACTCTGAACTGTGGATTAGAACAGTGGCAAGCAAGGGTCGAACCCAAGGGAGCTAGATTGGTTACTACTTGTTCTGTAAGAGGAAAAGGAAAGATGATTGGGTGAAAGTAATGGATTAGGAAATAGTAAATCACGAAATAAGTAAAAGATGTGTCAATCAGAGAAGATATTCAGGCTAGGGTTTTCTTCAATTGTGACTAAGTTTTTCCTTGATTTCTAAATATTTATTCTTGCCTTCTTAAGGTTACTCCTGGTCAGGTTATAACCGTTTAATTCTAGCAAACCTAATACTCCTGGTCAGGTTATATTAGATTTAGTGCAACTACTTATTCTAACGGGTCAGTATCAAATAAGCAGTGAATAGATAGTAAGTATTACTAGGTTAAGTTGTACCCTTTCGGATCTCCCCTTAACCTAATAATTCAAACTGATAATATGCACAAGAACTAAATAGAATGCAAGAATAATAATGAATAACAGAATCTCAAAACATTCGTCACAATTATTCAACCCTAACCCGAATAATCGGTTTAGTTACACATGGCCATAAGTAAACAATGCAAGTAATGAAAAGCAAAAGAACACTTCACTAAACCGAAGGGGAGGAAGGCTGCCGAGTCACGGCTGAGCTGGGCGAGTCACGACCGTGGATGGTGGTGCAATCGGGCGGAGCAAGGCGGAGGAGGATGGCGTCCAAGGGTTGGACGTGTATGATGAGAGGAGAGCTCGTGTGGAGTAGTGAGGGATGATTTTTGGTCTTGTATGCTCCTCCTTTTATAGAGTTTTGAGAAACCCTAAAGTTCCCAAAATAAGCAAAAGATAATTATGGAAATATTCCCATAATAATCTTGCTTAATCTTCAAGCCACCTTGATCTTCTAGATGATTCCAAACCCCTAGCTTGTAATTTTGCCCTAAATATGACATTGGGCTGGACGAATTTTGGGCTTTAAACTCGGTCAACTCGGCTGCGCCTCGGACTCAACTCGGCTGAACTCGGCTGAAACTCGCTGCTAGGGCTGATCGTACTAGGTACTTTGGAGACGATTTGACTTGCCTTCGGACACTCTTCTGGCCGGCAACTTGAGCTGGGGCACTAACTGGACATGCATACTTGATGTCTAGACCTTGAAATAGGACATTTGAATGGACATTGAAGCTTGGGCGGTCCTTGAAGTTGGTGTCTCAGCCAGCCGGAATCAGGATTCGGCCAGGGACGCGTCTGGACGCTGGGCGCTGGGTGCTGATCGTGCTCATGGGTTCTTGCTCCGCTCGTTTCTTGGTCGTGGGTCGAAAATCGATTTGGTCTGGCCTGAGATGTAGCCTGGGACATGGCCTACAGCATGGTGTGGTCGAATATGAGCTGGGCTCATCCGGTGCCAAACGACAAGCGCATCTTCTCTCGAGCGCGGTCAGCCTTCTGGTGCTCCTGAGCGCTGGGACGGGTCCCTCGGACGCGTCTGGACTTCTCGGATGCTGACTGTGCTCACAGACCTTTGCCTTGGTCGTTGCTTGGTCGATGGTCGAAAACCGACATCACCTGGCCAAAGATGTAGCCTAGCATGTGGTCTATAACATGGTGTCAACCAATCTTGCATTCGATCCTCCTGTGTCGAATGACACGAGTTTGATTCCCTGAGCGCGGTCAGCCTGCGGGCGCGCCTGGGCGCTGGGACGGGTCTCGGGTAGGCGCCTGGGTACCTCGGGTCCTTGTGGCCTTTGTGGTGTTTTTGGCTCCAAAAGCCATAATTTGAATGCGATTCCTCCTAGAGCTTCCAAATCACCTGAAACACGAAACAACACTAAGAAGTAACTGTTCGTATGATAAAGTGCTGGAATTGGTGGGATTTGATGGCTAGATGAGTCGTATAAATACGGCTCATCAAGGAGGAAGCGGAAGAGAAAAGAAAAGAGGAAAAACATTTATGAACGATGGAGGAAATGTCCATATTAAGGTGGGATTAGGAAAATCCACAAAATTTTGGAAGGAAAATGTCATGGTGGGATTTGAACCTTTGATCTTGCTATTGTAAGGCAACTGTTCTACCAACTTAATCACCACCTTGTTGGCAAATCATACTGAACAATAAAAAAGCACAAACATTTCATATTTTGATTATTTTATGATTTCAAAGTTTATTGCTGAGATTATGTCTTACACACTTGCTTGGATACAAATTATGGTAAGTGATGGTGAATGACTTGAAATTTGTTATGGTGAGTGTTGATAAATGACTTAATAGTTTAGACATTGAGCTTTTAGTACTGTTAAATTAAGTTCAGAACATTTTTTTGGGATGGAAAACGTGATACTACAACAAACACAACAAAACACTCCAAAGCCAAGCTAAGAAGCAGCAGACAAGCAGCGAGGAACAGAGTCAAGCCTATCCCAGGACCATTCCCCCCTTCTAGCTTTCTGATCGTTTGAAAATATAGCTAAGTATTCAAATAGAATCCAAACACTTATGCTAAGTCACGTCAATCAAAACATTTGTATTAACTCGGGGTGAACCGAGGTCGTACCCAAAGGACAAGTGATTAAACCAATAATGCTAACGATCTGATTAGGATGTCTATGGTTTGGGGGGGGGTTGTTCTTCTTAGAGGATGATAGTACAGGGTACTATCCAAAAGTGAGATTAAATCTACTAAAAGTGGTTAACTGTCAACTAAAAGATGACTAGGGATCACTTCTCCACCTAGACAATTATTGTGACGATGAAATGAGACACCCATGATAAAATCACATGCACATGCTTAGAAATTAGCTTATGCAACGTTGATACTAAGTTCAACTCGCGCTACAACTTAGTACAAAGAGGTTACATCTCGCATGGTACCTCATACTTGCGTTCTATTGGCACTATAGAATATGAATGTCTAGCCTCACACTTGCGCTTTATTGACTAGATAATCATGTTCTTGCTAAGTTCAAGCAATTCTCATTAGGTTAAAGAGTTATCCAACTAACACAAAATCCTAATACTTCTTCATTTAGTTCATTGAAGTCATGATGATCAACGTGAGCTACATCAAGCATGAGATCAAGCAGAATTCCCATTGAGGACTTTTCACAAACACCTTATAGGCAATCCAAGAAATTAAATTCAAAAGAAGAAGATTCATGTGCAAACTCATTCATCATTAGCATCCAAGGTATTCACAACGTCATAAATATGTCTAGGGGATCCATTGATCCCCAATCAAGGTCACTACTCACTCATGGTGAGTTTACAAACGAAATCAACATTAAAAGTGCAAACAACCATATGGAAAGTAGAGTTTAGAACTTCAAAACCAATATGGAGATTCAAGAAACCTAGAGGACCCGATCTTCGATCATTGTTGTTGAGGTGAGTCGAATAGGATGGAACGCCGCACTTCGCTGGAAAATCGCCTCTCATTCTCGTTCTGGAAAAATGAGTCTGTTTTTTGATAAAACCCTAAAGCACATCCTTATATTTCTTTTAATATTTTTTTCCGCAAAACCATGCGTTCGCATGGTCTCCTGGAAGCTGGGAAAATTGATGGAGTGCGAGCGCGCTCTTGAGGTGTGCGAACGCACGAGATTCTCATGCGTCGGGTCTGGGCTGTGCGAGCGCATGATGTGAGTTGTGCGGGCGTACAAGGCTGCGAAGGCTGGCAGGGTGGCGGAGTACGTGCATGCGAGCGCATGCTTTAGACCATGCGAGCGCATGACTTTGAGAGATTTGCGCTCCGACTTCCAACTTGTGTTTTCTTGCTCCAAAATGCTCGGTTTCGCCCCAAAATCACTACTTACTTGTATTCTCAGCTTAAACTCTGTAATTTGCCTGAAAAGAACCATAAAGCATCAAATAGTAAGTGAAATCGTAATAGAACAATCGGAACAATAAGCATAGAGGTCGCCTAAAATGCGTATATTTTAGCGTTATCAAATCACCCCACACTTAATGTTTGATCGTCCCGAGCAAACTAATCATAGAGATCAACATCAATAATGCACTTCACTCACTCAAGATCGGTTCAAAGAAAACTCCATATGGTCGCGAAAACTAACTAAAAACACTAAAAAACCAATCCTACTTCTAACTAACCACTTTCGTAGGTAACACGAGTGCATTTAGCGAATGCACCAAGCCTTTAAACCTCTAGGCTACCCTAGTGGAGGAGTTGTAGTCTCCTGAGAGTTTTCAGACATGGGAATACTCACAAATCCCACAAAAAGAACAACCATCCAATTAGGCACTTTAAGTTCACAAATGTCAAAGTACTAGGCAAGGTGTTTTCCATGAAGTTCATAATTTTTCAAACTAGGTATGTGCATTTCAATCACTACATGAAACCTCTTCAAATCCTTATGGAAATTCATGAATAATGACATTCAAGCAGATCAAAGCAAAAACTAACAAACCTTTAATCAAGGATTCTAGTCATTTTCTATATCAAAGATTTCAAGAAAACAATCTAATAGTCGCAAAGAAATTTTGTTGGATCACTCACCAATTCTAGCAAGGAGGCTAGTACGTTGGCTTGTGACTTTGAACTCATTCTCAAGCCTAGGACGCAAAGGTCACTTAATCATAAGAGAAGAGGAGTTCCAACATTAAAGCTTTTATATACACTTGCAAATCATATCATGCCTAAGTATAAAAGAATACAAGGCTCGTCCCTTGGTGAATTCTTACTAGTAAGTTTCAATTGTCTCATTGGTTTTCATGCTAGCGAATGGTGAAATAGTCGATTATCAAGTCTAAGTGCAACTTTAGGGATGGGTAGCATGGCCTTTGGCCATACTAAGCACTTTCGAGGGGGAACTTACCTTCCTAACCCTCGGCGCTTAGCACATAATTCTTTAAACTCAGTTCCTAATGGTGATCAATCATAAGGAAGAAACTTGGGGCTTATTACACACAATTTTTTTTTCTTTTTTTTCTTTTTTTTCTTCTTGCCCTCTTTTGACCCCACACTTAGAACTTTGACAAAGGGCTAAGTGTTAAAAATGGAGCATGACAAACCAACAAGACAAATCCACAAGACAAGCAAAGTCACTAAGGTCACCTAAAGGCAATCATGGCATGCAAGGTTTTTAAATTTTGTTTTTTTTCGATTTCATGCTTTCAAAGATCAACTCTCTAGTCTCAACAAGAACAAGCATATAATAAAAGATAAAGAAGTGCTAGTAGATGCTTTGATCCTCAAGAATGAAAGTCAACAATCCAATCCATTAGTCATCTAAAGGATCAATCAAGTGAAATCATGCACGACTAGTTGAATTAGGAATGAAATTTTTCGAAAATGTAGCCTTGCCCAGACTTTTCGTTTTCATTAAAAATTTGAGTTTTTGGATGAATTTCATAGTAGTGTAAGTGTTTTCCTCTAAACATGCAAATTGATTGGATTCTAAACATGAAAGCACGGCAAGCAAGCACAAACATCTCGTGTAGTCAAAACATAGGCACCCCACACTTAGCAATTGCTTAGTCCCTAAGCAATATATGAATAGCATGAAAAGCAAAGAGAAAGTTAAGAAAAACTTCTCTCGTTTGGAGGTAGCCATTTTAAAATAAGAGATGTTGCTTCGCGCGACTCTAGTTCTTGGGCGACTGAACTTGCACAAAAGATTCGATCAATGATTCCCCTTTTTCCTCCATAAGACAAGAAACTCAAAAACGAGAGTGTTAAGTACACAAGGTAAAGAAATCATCATCGTAAACATGTCAACATCATGCAAGTCAACTTATAACTCGTCAAAAGAACACATCATCGAACGCCAAATGCCCTAATCTATCCAAAGCGCACCAAAACAAGTTAGAATGGTGCCGGACTCAAGCATGCACGCGCATGCTTTGAAGTGTGCGAACGCACGAAGGCTTGAACGCTGGGAACGAAAATCATGCGAACGCACGAAAGGGTTTGGGCGAACGCACACATGCAGACAGTGGCACAGATTTCTCATGCGAACGCATGGAAGCTTGCGACCAAAGCACAAAGCTGCAATAAACTGGGCATGCGAACGCACAGAGAGCCTTGTGTGAACGCACATCACTGGGCAGAATAGAAATGAAGCTCACAAACCTGTTTACCCCTGTGAATAAACACACACGAAGATGATCATGCAGCCTTCAACACATATAAAGAACGTAAAACATATCATAAGAGTGATTAACAATGTTTACATCCAAAAAACCATCATCAAAAATCTAATCATCATCCACAAGTCATCATAAACAAAACATAAGCACGACAACATATAGAAATGCTAATCAAGTGCTATCATTTTCTAAATCTATCTCCTCCGACAGAGAACCATCTTCATCTGGAGTAGTGGCAGCAGTGGAAGGATCATCGACTCTCACATCACCAGCACGATCGATCTCGGCAATTGTAGCACCAAGTCCCCCCTCCGGAGCAACTCTAGGAACACCATGAGGTGCAATAATAAACTGCTCTCCCGTACTATCTTCATCATCCATATCAAAGTTGCCCTCTTCTCCACTATTTTGAACATCCTTGCTCACCGAATCTATCACCTTTTTCAAAGTAGCCTCTACACTCTCCTTAGCTAACATTGAAGGCTCACCCACTTTCTCTTTACCCTTAGCAGTAGGAAACAAAGGCGGAGATGGAGGCGAAGGTGATCTAGGTAGAAATGGGGATCTAGGAGGCAAGTCAACTCTAGAGGAGATATCCAAATGAGTTGTAATGGCGAGTAGAGTCCTCTCAGCCCATTTATTATGCTCCGAGACATAAGTGGCAAGGAAATGCTGATTGCGCACCAATTTATCTTGGACTCTAGCCATGGCATCCAAGCGCGATAAAATCAGATCAAGTTCCGAGTCAGTAGAGGAAGGAGGAGGCACGACATGTGAGGAGGAGGGCATATCAAGGTCAGCAGCCCTGTCAATCTCATCTTCAACTTCATCATCTTTCTCACCTTCACTATCTTCCTCACAATTTTTCTAATTCAGCCCCTTACCCAATATATGTCTAGACCTCATTTGCTTCAAAGTGAGCCTTAGCTTTTCACTCTCCATATCCCCAAACGTGAAATTCAGCTTCCTCGCAATCCATGTCACAAAGGAACCACCTCCCAAACCCCGGTTCTTCGAAGAAGCGATTTGATTATCCTTGATACCCTTAGTAATGCACCATAGCCAGTCCATTTTCCGCCCCCTCTCAATCATTAGCATAAGCATCATTTCAAACTTTGTGACAAGTGAACGTTGCATTTTTAACAAGTCAAACACATTTATATTTGACCGGTAAGTACCGGGTCGTCCAAGGAGCAATTGTAACCCTAAGACCACTATTCGATTCTACTTAATAAGTCTATTTCCTAACGATTGATTGGGATGTGATTATCAATTATCAAGCAATAATAACAAAATGGATTGAAAAGGTTGTTTTCAAGGTTTTAAAAATGTTCCTAGGGTACTACTTCCCTCCTTGGTGCATTAGACTCTTAACGGTTCAATTTCATGCAAGAACGAGTAATGTAAATGTTAGATTAAGGCGTGTCCCTATTAAATCAAATTCAACCTCTCGATATTTTTATTCGATTTAAGGAAAAGACACCTCGCACGTGAGCTTCAATCGCTAGATGTTGTTAGCTCACGTCCTACTCAAGGTTCTCAATCATCAACGCTAGTTGAATGATCAATGGCCAATGAGCGGTTTAGGATCAAGCCTATCTCAATGCCAAGATGAATCATGCTAGTGATCTTCACTTAACAAGGGTGAATCTACTTCATTCTAGACTCATTAGTCTCGTTCGCTAGAACACTCAACTTCAAATTCATGTTTCTAGACCACTTAGACATTTTATCAAACACTTGGTGGGCATAGAGTTGACATTATATTCAAGTAGATTCATGATCAGTCGAGTTTTCGACTGATTTATGGTCATTCTTCACTATAGTTTTGGATCGTTTCCGATATTATTTTGATGTCATTTGACCTCTTTTCGTACGTTTCAGGTACATATCGAGTTTTCCCCATGGTCAAAGCCAAATTATGAAAACTCGGGGAAGAATCGGAGACTTGGGCAAATTTTGGGCTGAAATGAGCTCCAGTCGGTCGACTGGGAATTGCCCCTGCGCCAGTCGACCGACTGGCTGAACATAAGGAGAGGCCCTCAGCGCAGTCCATTGAGTCGGTCGATTGGACCAGCCAGTCGACCGACTGAGAAGTTGCTTAGACTGCTCAAAAGCTCGAGTCGGTCGAGTTGAGGGACATTCCAGATGGCCTTCCAATCGTGCCAATCGAGTCGGTCGACTGGACCTTCAGTCGACCGACTAGGCGAACTCTTCATCAGCCAGCTCTTCAATGCCAGTTGACCGACTGGCAAAACCAGCTTCCGCCAGTCGACCGACTGGAATGCTACAGTGACCGAATTTCAGCCGAGGCTATAAATAGAAAGCTATGGTTTTGACCTAAGTGTAGAGGTTTTTGGGGAAAAGAAGAGCAAGGAAGGAGGTCAATCAAGGTCATCAACCATCAAAAGATCCAACCAAGTCGAAGAAGAGAAGATCAAAGGGAGTTCTAGGATTGACAACCCTCCTCTCTTTTACATCTTTTCCTATTTTACTTGTTGTATGCTTAACTCTACACACATCATGTTGTCTTACATGATGTGTGAGTAGTGATCTTGTGTTTTGAGGGTCTTATGACTCTCCTTGGTACTCTATGATCACAATATACATTGATATTCATATGGATGATTGTTGATTTCATTTTCTCTTGTGTTATGAATGTTATGCACTCTAGGTGTTTGATAAAATGCCCAAGTGACAATTTGGACCTAAACTTGAACCTAGGACTTGACACCCCTTGGGAATAGTTCTAGGATGGAGAAAATGATCTATATCTTGAATCATGTAAATGAACCTTAGGATATGGATGCTTGACTAAGGATTGAATGTTTGATTTATTGGAGTTAGTCATTAAGCGAGTCATCAATTTATCCCATCTAATGGTGTCAAATGCATGTTCACTATGCTCTTTAACATGCCATGCTACTAAGTGTTTGAGGAAATGCCTAAGTAACATGATGAACCTTAAAACTAGACTTAAGAATCGAGAGACCTTAGGGATAGTTTGGATGTAGTGAATATGATCATTTCTACGGGATTGAAGTGAACTAGGAGTCGAGTTCATGGTATTTATTGCCATGGAATGAACCAAGAGGTTCGAGCTATAAGAGAGTTTGCTAGGAATAGATTCAAGTGACGTTGATCTGTCCTAGTCTAAACTAGGTTCAATACTATTTGACTGCCGTGAAATGTTTGAATATCGTGTATGTGATCATTGAGAAAATGCCAAGGAGGAGAGTAATCCCTCGAAACACCTCTTACTTATCTTTCATCTCCAATTACTAGCCCTTTAGGATTTAGAATATACTTTTATACATTTTTTGTTAGAATAGCCGAATGGAAACACAATCTTAAATAGTGCATGTGCTTGGCTTGCTCCTTTGGGTTCGACCCGGTACCCTACCGGTCATTATAAATTGTTTTTGACCTCTACGACGACCCTCTTCTAAACCGACACGTCGGGAGGGTAAAAATAGACGATGTCAAAATGGCGCCGTTGTCGGGGAGCAACTAGTTAGCACATCCCTAGATTAGATTGTGTGAAAGTTCCGACTATTCTTGTAAATATTTTTCTTTTTCTTTTACTTGTATATTCTTCTTATTCTCTCATATCCCTTACTAACTTAATCTATCTTGTTTTGCGAGGATGGACCTGACGAAGCGACCACTGCACTGTCGTTAAGGTGCAGCGTGCTTTGTGCAAATAAATTTATAATGTCCGCTACTCGCGACTACACTACTGGGTAGTAAGTGGTAAGTAGGGGTCGAACCCAGAGGAATTAGGGGAATAAGTTATTCTTGGAGGGAGATTTGTACAGCAAGGGAGCGTGTTTTAGGTTGGTTGAGGTTTTAGCGCGAGTTATTAAACTACTGTTTTTGGTTTTTTGGGGTTTTTGTGCGGAAAAGTAAATACAGAAAATAAATACTAAAAGTAAAGAGATAAGGGTTAGAAGACTTACAGTGGGTGATGCGTGATTGCTGATTCCTCCGGTTGTTGAGCGGTTGATGGTTGTGATTGATTGAGACAGTTATACTAATTAAAAGTAAATACAGGGGGGTTTTTGTGATTGAAGGAAAAGTATTCGGTTTCAGGTATTCTTGTATTATAATATGTTTATTAATTTAGTAAACCTTCTAAGTATTCAAAACGATGAATCGAGGCCTTGGTCCGGCACAAGATTTGCAACACCGATTACTTGTTCTAAGTCGACTAGCTTGGAAACGATTTAAGGCATACTAGTCTGTGTGCAACTATTTGGTGTACTAGCATGAACACTGATTAAAGTGTACTGGTCGTCGTGCCAAATGGTTTTTAGGAAAGTCGACCTCTTCAGATAGCTATGCCTGTTACGGCTTCCACTACCCGAGTGTGATCACGAATATTTAAGGAAGAGTTTACAGATTTGGACCCTTATGGTCACATTTCCAAATGGTTAACTCTGACTTTAGACATTCTAACTTTTATTTACGGCACATAGAACAAGCATTGATTTCAAAGAAGATAAACTAAACTAATTAAAACATAAAATAAAACAAGATTATACCTTCCGCCGAATGAGGAGTTTAGCTACGCCTGTCCATGGAGGAGAAGCCCATAGCTAAAAATCGTAACTTTATTGCTCAAAACCAAACTTAACAAAATATTACAAACTAGAGAGATAAGTGTTTTTGTGTTTTTGTTATGATAAAATGAGGAGGGGAGGGTCTCCTTTTATAGGAAAAATGGAGGAGAATGGAGGGTGGTGATGAGTTTGATCCAAGGGAGGAGAGGAGGAGGAGGAGGAGCCAAGGAGGAGGAGGCAAGTGGCGGAGGAGGAGTGGTGGAGGGCAGCCGCCGGTAGCCGGTGGTGGTGGAGGAGGAGGGGGTGGCTTTGCCACCTCCAAGGCAAGTCAACCGGTTGCCCAAGGAGGAGGAGGGTGGCGCCGCCGGTTGTGGGTGGTGGAATGGGGAGGAGCTCTTCCCTTGGTCACCTCTTCTTCAAGTCACCGGTCATCTTGCCCAAATGTGAGTTTTGTACAGTTTTGTACTGTCTTTTTACAAAACTGTCAGTGTATTTTGGCACCGAGTTGACTTGATTCCATTTCTGCACAATTTGTTATGAGTGATTCAACGTCAGGATCCTTGATATTTCTTCAGTCGGCATATGATCTTGACCTTGGAATGACTCCTGACATCTTTTCTGTGCTAAAAACCTCTCCTTAGCGTGTTTTCACTTTAATCTCTCAAATGCCCTGTAGAAATATATCGGGATTAAAAGTAGAAGTTAGATAGACAAACAGTCTAATTTGGTGGGTTTAACTGTGTTTATGATTCGTATAATTATGGTCCATCAGGACCCCTACAACCCACAAGTCTATTCTAATGAGGGATACTATCAAGAGGAGGAGCAACCATATTGAAATTACCAAGAGCATGGCTATCAAACTTGTTATTATAATTTTAATGGGGATGACCAAGAAGAGGAGCAACCAAACGCATATTGGGAAAACTTTTAGCATCCACCACACACCTACACTCAAAATTGGGATGATGGTCAAGGTTTTGAAAATGAAGACTCCTACCCTCCATACCCTCAACCTCCTCAACCTACAAGTGAGCCCTCCAATATAGAAGCCATGTTTGCTAGACTTCTAGCAAGCCAAGAGAAGAAGCAAGCTCAATTGAATGGATTGGAGACTCAAAGACATAAGTTATAAAGCACATTGGCTCAACGAGCCATTGAAATTGGGAACTTGGATGAGGAAGAGGAGGTATCCGAAGAAGAAATCCTTGTATCTAATGCCTCAAGGGAAGAAGGGGATCAAGAAAAGGAGGATGAATGGTGGAGAGCCGCCACCGAAGCTCATTACAACGAATGGGATCAAGCCATCCCATTGACGCTCTCCGATGAGGAATTCTTCAATGATGATGCCTCTCGCATAGAGGAAACACTTTTGGTCAATGAAGAAGAATTCCTCCCTCCCGCTCCAAACGAGCTTGAATGTGAATCCCAACTCCTTGATGAGGACAAGATAGAGGAAGAGCACATTGAGGTTAAAAGTCTTCAAGGGTACAAGGACTTTGTTGAGGTCTACATGGAAGAAATGAAGGAACCATCCCGCACTCGAGGAGAAAAGAGCTTAGAAAGGGATATTGAGGTTTGGGCACCCATGGACATCATTGGAGAACTCAAAGAAGGGATGCCCACCATTCTCGAGACTAGTTATGAAGACCCTTTCTTCACTACGACGTCTCGAGACAAGTTTTGGAGCTTCTTGCCATATTTTCCAAGATTATTCGGAAAAAGCTCCCATGGCCCCTTAATTCTTAAGGGATCTTCATATTTGAAGGGGTCAAAATCCCAAAGGAAAGTCCATTGTAGACTTGATGGGAGGAAATTCAAATGGGATTTGAAGGTGGATTGACACGATCAAGTCCAAGGCCCCGCGAGAACGGATCCTAGCAAAGGACTTCTCGACGAGTAATTCTATGGGGCGCTTTGCTACGTCTTTGCCAAGACGGGAAAAACTAGGCCCTCACGGGAGGTAACCCGGTTTGTAAGTGTTTCATTCTTGTTCTTTTACTTGTTTAAATGTTTGGCATGATTTTAAGTAGCTAAGGCTCTAAAGTGTGGAGTGTGATATGTGTTATTAGTGGGTAAATTTTTAAGTGTGGAGTGAGTTCTACTCACTCCAATCCCACTTCACACCTTCACACCCCTCCAACTTTCCCTCGATATTCCTATGCTTAATGATGTTGCCCTTAGTGCTCATGTGCATTTTATGAAGGATGTAGATTACTTCCCTTGTTTGAGGTCTATGAATCTTGTGCCATGATGTTATTATGTACTAGTGAAGCTCACTTGCTCATACTTGCGTTGCATGACCTTGTATGTCACTTGATACTTTTAACCTCTCATGTTTTTTCTTGTCATCAAGGGAGTTATTCGCATCATGTTCGGTCACGTTTGCACAATGGCGTCTTTTCTCTTGGAGGGGCACGTCTACAAACGAGGGGAGTTCCTATGCGCCTTATTCTCATTTTCTTCATTGTTTGCGCTTAGGGACTAAGCTATGCTTTAAGTGTGGGTGGGGTAGTCACATAGTTCACTCATATCATGCATATCATTTTAGAATGGACACTTGCATTCATGTATTCTATCCCTAACATGAGAGTGTTTTTAACCACATAGGCTTGTGACTATCGATTCTAAATCTCTATAAATCACATCTAGCCTATTTGTCACATTTATTGGATTTTGAACTTAGAACCGACCTAGTCCCTTGAATGTGCATTCTTGTGAATCAATATCATTGCTATCTCTTGCCTATCTAATTTTCTAAGTATTTTCATTGAAATACCTTTGATCAAGTTTTAGCAAGCACTTTTAAAAATCTTCGTGAAAAACTTAGACCTTGTGTATGCTCTTTGGTGACTTGAGTTCTCTTACATTGGGCCTTGCTTATGTTTGTTTCCCGCACATTCCATACACTTTTTGAACATATTGTCAAGTTTTAAGTGTGGAGTCAAAAATAAAAGAGGGTGAAAAATAGGCCCCAAGAAAAGAAAAAAAAGAGAGAGAAGAAAAGATGTTTGCGGTCAAAGAGGGCAAAGCCCCGACTAAAAACTTTCTCGATGTACGCGAGAAGTTTTGCTCCAAAAATATACAAATGCCGGGGGTTAGGGAGGTAAGTCCCCCCTCGAAAGCATTTGTAGGCCAAAGGCCGTTCCAAAAAGAAAATAAGAAGCACTTAAAACTTGACTCTATGTTTTTCTTCCATTCCCCACTTGTGCGGGATTCATCATTTGCATTGTGTGCTTGTTAGAACAACTCTTGGACGACCCATGTGCTTGCACGGGAGTATTCATTTGGTCTATGCTTTTTTATAAGAACTCTTGTGTCGAACTCCTCTTCCCTTATGGATTACGGCTTAAGCGCCTAAGACTTGGGAATGAGTTCCTTGTCGCAAACCCGTGGACTAGCCCTAGCTAGCATAGGTGAGCGATTGACAATTTTTGTGCAAACTAAAAGCTTTGCTTCTATTGTATTGCCTTGAAAATGAGTGGAACTTTGGATGAGGCATTTGATAGCTCTAGTATTGATGACCTTGAATGCACAACCTCATGGGATACTTAAATTGTTCAAAAGTTCATTTGATGATATTGTGATGGTAGTCCTAGCATGGGGTGAGGGATTGGTTTTGAGAAATCCTCGCCTTGGTTGAGCACTCTTGCATTCATTCTCATAGGATAGGTGCATTTGGGATTTGTGAGTATTCCCTTTTCTGAAAACTCTCACGAGACTATAACTCGTCCACTAGGGTAGCCTAGGGGTTTAAAGGCTTAATGCATACGCTAAATGCATTCGTAACGCCTACGAAAAGGAGCTAGTTAGATTGTACATACTTGTCATTTACCTTTCAATAACATGATTAGGAATAATGATCGAGACCTTGTGAAATCTAGTGAGGCAAATACACGAAAAACATAGCGCCACTAGCATTTCGGCATTTGCATGACCTTGACATATTTTCATACTTTGTTTGGGACGAACAAAACTTAAGTGTGGAGTGTTGATCAGTCGAGTTTTTGACTGATTTACGGTCATTCTTCACTATAGTTTTGGATCGTTTCCGATATTATTTTGATGTCATTTGACCTCTTTTCGTACGTTTCAGGTACATATCGAGTTTTCCCCATGGTCAAAGCCAAAATATGAAAACTCGGGGAAGAATCGGAGACTTGGGCAAATTTTGGGCTGAAATGAGCTCCAGTCGGTCGACTGGGAATTGCCCCTGCGCCAGTCGACCGACTGGCTGAACATCAGGAGAGGCCCTCAGCACAGTCCATTGAGTCGGTCGATTGGACCAGCCAGTCGACCGACTGAGAAGTTGCTTAGACTGCTCAAAAGCTCGAGTCGGTCGACTCGCCCTTCAGTCGGTCGAGTTGAGGGACATTCTAGATGGCCTTCCAATCGTGCCAATCGAGTCGGTCGACTGGACCTTCAGTCGACCGACTGGGCGAACTCTTCATCAGCCAGCTCTTCAACGCCAGTCGACCGACTGGCAAAACCAGCTTCCGCCAGTCGACCGACTGGAATGCTACAGTGACCGAATTTCAGCCGAGGCTATAAATAGAAAGCTATGGTTTTGACCTAAGTGTAGAGGTTTTTGGGGAAAAGAAGAGCAAGGAAGGAGGTCAATCAAGGTCATCAACCATCAAAAGATCCAACCAAGTGGAAGAAGAGAAGATCAAAGGGAGTTCTAGGATTGACAACCCTCCTCTCTTTTACATCTTTTCATATTTTACTTGTTGTATGCTTAACTCTACACACATCATGTTGTCTTACATGATGTGTGAGTAGTGATCTTGTGTTTTGAGGGTCTTATGACTCTCCTTGGTACTCTATGATCACAATATACATTGATATTCATATGGATGATTGTTGATTTCATTTTCTCTTGTGTTATGAATGTTATGCACTCTAGGTGTTTGATAAAATGCCTAAGTGACAATTTGGACCTAAACTTGAACCTAGGACTTGACACCCCTTGGGAATAGTTCTAGGATGGAGAAAATGATCTATATCTTGAATCATGTAAATGAACCTTAGGATATGGATGCTTGACTAAGGATAGAATGTTTGATTTATTGGAGTTAGTCATTAAGCGAATCATCAATTTATCCCATCTAATGGTGTCAAATGCATGTTCACTATGCTCTTTAACATGCCATGCTACTAAGTGTTTGAGGAAATGCCTAAGTAACATGATGAACCTTAAAACTAGACTTAAGAATCGAGAGACCTTACGGATAGTTTGGATGTAGTGAATATGATCATTTCTACGGGATTGAAGTGAACTAGGAGTCGAGTTCATGGTATTTATCGCCATGGAATGAACCGAGAGGTTCGAGCTATAAGAGAGTTTGCTAGGAATAGATTCAAGTGACGTTGATCTATCCTAGTCTAAACTAGGTTCAATACTATTTGACTACCGTGAAATGTTTGAATATCGTGTATGTGATCATTGAGAAAATGCCAAGGAGGGGAGTAATCCCTCGAAACACCTCTTACTTATCTTTCATCTCCAATTACTAGCCCTTTAGGATTTAGAATATACTTTTATACATTTTTGGTTAGAATAGCCGAATGGAAACACAATCTTAAATAGTGCATGTGCTTGGCTTGCTCCTTTGGGTTCGACCCGGTACCCTACCGGTCATTATAAATTGTTTTTGACCTCTACGACGACCCTCTTCTAAACCGACACGTCGGGAGGGTAAAAATAGACGTTGTCAATTCACAATCATCACAAAGCTTCATTCATGCACATAATCAATATGGAATAGAGTTTTACACACCAAGGAGGTCCATAGACCCCTAGAAACTAATGGGACTACTCACTACTCATGTTCATAGACAAACAATGATAGTGTTTTTACAAGGATGAAGACCAAAACACAAAGAAGATTAAGGAAGTAGGAGGAAGAATCTCCCTATATCCCTTGAGTGGTTCCACTTGATGAGATGATCTTCAAAACCCGGCCGAGCTTCAGTGCGCCCGGCCGAGCTCGGGCGATCTTCGTGTAGCAGGGGAGAGGAAATCGGTCGAGGCGCGGGCAAGCCCGTGCGAACTCGGGCGAGCTTCCTTCGGCAGAGGCGATTCATGTGGACGAAGCTCAGGCGAGCCTCCCCGAGCTCGGGTGCGATTTTCCTTGGGAAATCTTGATCATGCTTCCAGGCGTTGAGGCTCGGTCGAGCTCTCTTTAGCCCGGGCGAGCTCCAATGGATGGGATGGAAAAGGCTCGGTCGAGCTTCCTCCATGCTCGGGCGTGGATTCCCTAAAGCCATCTCGTCCCAAGGAGCTGAGGACCGGGCGAGCTTGGCCAGGCTCGAGCGAGCGTATTTCGGCAGAGATCTTTGGGCACATGAACGCTCGATCGAGCTCCCTCTGGCCCAGGCGAGCTCCAGCGACTTTGCACGAGAAATCTTCATTTTGGTCTGAAACCTCGATTTTCTTCGAGAATTGATATCTTTGAGTCTGAGGACCATAGAATCGGTTCTTCACCTGAAATAGCAAGCACGAGGGTCAAATGACATCAAAAGAGGCTTGGAACGAATCAAAACATCTAGTGAAAGTAGGAGAAAGATAGTCGAGAAATTGACTTATCAACAAGTCTACCGTAGCTGGTACGAACAAACACTATACCCGCTAAGAATTTATGAATAATCTGCCATATCGGTATACGAATGCTAGTAGACTTGTGTTGCTCCTCCTTAGTGTAGTCACGCCCTGAAATTCTTTTCCAAAACGTAAAGATATCATCATCCACCACCGTAGGGAATAAACCATCCCTAGGTAATCTAAACCAATCACATAAAACCTCAGCATCAACCTCCCATTGATAACCACCCATCGCAAACTTCCAGCATTTAACTGTTTCCTCTTCTTCGTCCTTAACAAGTTTATGCACTGAACTAAATGAGCTAAGAAACTCCATAGTTATTTCATGATATGACCCAGGATCATCTCTAAAAATAAAACTCAATCCACTGTTTCCAAGCAATTGTTTAATATCATCAAAAACCGCCAAAGTCTTCAAATCATCAATTTGAGGAAAGAGGAGAGGGATTGGCCATTTACCTTTGCTTGATAGTGCATTATGCAAGGCAATGTCCTTCGGATAGTTGTATCGAACAGGACTATAAAACTCATACGGCTTCGGCATAGTGAATATATTGGAATCATCGGCGCGAGGCGATGATGGAGGCGTATCCCGTTCTAAATCTCCATCTGCTCTACTAACAGAGCTAGGAGCCATAATGTATCTTGTAGGAGCTGCATAGGTACGACCGTAATGCCTACCTGTAGAATCAGACTTCACGTACAAAATTTCAATGTCTTGGCGCTTTTTCTCCTTCCCTTTGGATTTTTTGGAGATCGGTGGCTTTGAAATCTTTGAGGAGCTCTTAGAAGGCGCCTTAGAAGGCTGCTTAGAGGAGGGAACCACTTTAATCAGCGCCATTTGTTGGTGTGCGCGAGGCGATGCGAACGCAGGGCGAAGGAGCGGAAAGCAGGGGACGGATTCAGCGGACGGAGGAGGGTTAGGTAGCGGAGGAAACGGACAAGGGAGTGGATGGCGAGGAGGATCAACGGCTGGGTCGGCGGAGAAGGTCGCGACGGAGGCGGCCGGAGGGGAGAGAAGGATTTTGAAAATCGATCGATTAGGGTTTGGCGAGATTGAGTTTTATATTTAAACCTGAATCGACGCATGCGAACGCACAAAGGAATTGTGCGAACGCACAATGATTTGCGGACAACTGAAAATGAGGAGAGTTCAAGGGCTATGCACGCGCACAAAATCGAGTGTGCGAACGCACATAAGAATCCAGAGGCATGGAATTTCAATGCGAGCGCATGGAACTATGCGAGCTTGGCATGCAAACGCATGAATGAAACTATGCGAACGCAATGTTCTGGACAGTGGCATTGTTTTTATGTGCGAGCGCATGAAATCTATGCAAGTCCAACACTTAGAATTTGAACAAAAACTTGGCTCATTTAGCGAACGCACAAATGGGTTTATGCGAACGCACAGATGGAAACAGTGGCATGGAATTTATGTGCGAGCGCATGAAATCTATGCGGGCACAACAAAATGAAGAAAATGCCACTTATGCGAACGCACGAATGAAACTATGCGAACGCATGGAATTGCGGACAAGAAGTTCTAGCCCAAACTCAAATCGTACATCAACACTCATGCACAAAATTTCAAAACCCCACACTTATATCCAATCAAGACATCAAATTCACCAAGCATATGTTAGGGAAGCATCATGCTAAAAGCATTCCAATTGCACATAGATCAGCAAATATCAGTCGCACATTCATAGTTAATATCCTCAAATTCTTGCATGAATCAAATAGATATCCAATCAAGATAAGTACACTTAAAGATCAGGGAAGAAACACTCACAAGCCTAGTTTAACGTCTTGGCTAAGACGGAGCCGTGGCCTTACATATCGAGAAGCACACTGAGAGAAGTCCCACGCGGGATCCCTTCTCTAGCGGAATTGCGTATAGCATTCACGAGGGTGCTTCTAACGTGTTTGATCTCCATCAGCAGCATGATAGACTTTAACTCTCTGCCCATTTGCTTTGAACACGTTCCCTTGATTGTCAACTAACTCTAGGTGGCCATCATCGAAGACTTTATGAATTCTATACGGTCCAAACCACCTATACTTGAACTTTTCGGGAAACAACTTGTACTTGGAGTTGAATAGCAAGACTTTATCTCCTACCGAGAACTCTTTCTTCAGAATAAGCTTGTCGTGCTATCTCCGAGTTCTCTCCTTATAAATTTTTGAACTTTCGTAGGAGTCCAATCTGATTCCGTCTAACTCATTCAGTTGAAGGAGTCTCTTCTCTCCCGAAGCTTTCATATCAAAATTCAGTTCCTTGATAGCCCACGAGGCTTTGTACTCAAGCTCTACCGGAAGATGGCAAGGTTTGCCATAAACTAACTCCGCCGATACTTCACTTGATAGAACCACATCACCTCTGCCGTGTGCTGCCTGGTTAAATGGGGCACCCCACCAATTGTTATTGGTTGCCTCTTCATACGGATGGAACCTCCTCTTCTCAAATCTGCCTAGTTTACCGTCCGACAGCTCCTTCAATTTGTTACGCCGACTAAACAGCTTAGCAGGTCTGTCTACTCCCAGTCCAGGATGTATTTCCATGATACCATGGCTTTCCTTGGAGAGATCAAGTGAAGGAAACGGCCTAGCAAGACCACTAATTTGGCCCATATTAATTTCATGCTCCTCTTCTTCAGATCATCTCTTTCCACCTGTTTATCTCCAATTGGGCCGCAGCCTGCCACTTTCCCATCATTACCTGAAACCTCGGATAATGACATGTCTGCGTCGCCATGCTTTTACCTCTTCCAATGTGCCAGCTAAATCCCTCTCCCCCAATGCGCATGTTCGACTTCCCTAGGCCTAGCCGGACTTCCACCCCTTCATTTCGTTTTCCCTAGGCCTAGCCCTAGCCGGACTTTGGATCTCCCCTCCATTTCGCGTACAGCCGTGAATCCCTACTGTTTACTCCATCTACCGACGACAACGAGAAACCAAATCGAATCTAGGTCGACCAACGAGCAGAGCGAATTTCGATCGAAACGAGATGATGAAGAAATTTGCAAGATGTGCCACAACCCTAAAAAAAATTGTATCAAAAAATTATGAGTCCCCATCAAAAAAAAAAGAAAGAAAATTTATGAGTCCAGATCGAACGTACACGTGGTATTTTTGCAGCGTCCAATTGGAATGTCCGAATTCGATTCATATTTGTATTCTTAACCGTAATTGGTTAACGAAAAGTACAAAAAAAGTATGAACTATCACCCTGTTACAAAATTTTGTCCGAACTATATACATTTTCAAAACACAGTCAAATTTTAATTAATAGGTCAAATTGCAATTCTGAATAATATAATGAGCACCCAAACCTTTCAAAATTATGTAATTGGTTTTATCTAAAAGTATTTTTTGGTTTGACCAAATAAACCAAATAGGATTTTGAAATGTATTTGGTTTATCAAAAAAAATTGGTTCTCTTCCCTAATTTATGTATTTGATTTGATTAAAATGCATTTGGTTTGATCTAATATTACAATTATAAACCAGTATATATTTTAAATTGTCCAAAGATTTACAATAAATTGTTTTTTGATAATTACAATAAATTGTTAACTGCACCATAATTTATACCCTAAATTTTTAGGAGTTGGGATCATATGAGAAATGACAATTATGGTGAGAAATAAGAAATTTTAAAAACCGTAGGATTTAGCATTTAACGGTCACGATTAAACTGATATATTTACATTTAATTCTTAATAAATACGAGATATTGGGTGTTTTTGTCATTTCATTAATCTAATTTTTTATTTTCCCTAATTTATCGCACACGTTCGTTCGGTTTGTCGATATCAATTCAGCGTTTTTTGGAAAGTTGTTCTACATCTTTAATGCAAAAATCATATTCCATCTGTCGCTTTCCTTTTCCGTTCGTCCCTGTGTGAAGAATGAGCGCTTCCGGCGAAGCGATGCCAGGTAATTCGTGGTTATGGGTGTTTCGTTTTTAAAAACGTTTGATTTTAATGGTCAGATTCCATAATAATCGAATACTCGTTGTGTAATTGGCTGAATCGTTATCAATTGCCATCCCACAACTCGTAATTCATGTTCGCCGGAATCGTAATTTAATGTTTCCCGAATTGTAATTCATCTAGATTTGTCATTCATGTTCTTTTCGCAGATTTGTTTACAGTTTTGTCGCAGATACGTAATTCATGTTTCGCAGAATTGTCATTCATGTTCTTTTCGCCAGAATCGACAATTGGGTTCTAATTATTAGTACTTTATCATCAGTTAGCTGATTCTATGTTTAATATGGTTTAATTTTATGTAAAATGTGTACCATTCTGTCAATTGGTTAGTGCTGAGACGTTTGCTTCGCAAGTACATGGAGTCTAACAAGATTGACAAGCACATGTACCATGACATGTACATGAAAGTCAAGGGAAATGTTTTCAAGAATAAGCGTGTGCTCATGGAGAGCATTCACAAGTCCAAGGCTGAGAAGGCCAGAGAGAAGACCTTGGCTGACCAGTTCGAGGCCAAAAGGGCTAAGAACAAAGCCACCCGAGAAAGGAAGAATGCTAGAAGAGAAGAGCGCCTGGCTCAGTATCCTCAAGACAAGGCACCGGCAGTTGCACCACCAGCAGCTGTAGCCCAACCAGCACAGGTGACAAAGAAATAAAAAAAAGTAGGACTATCAGGCTGCCATCATGTTAGGATGCTTGGACTATTTGTTGCTTTTAATTTATTTTAAATTTGTTGCCAACTACATTTATATGAAAGATTTTCAGGCTCAAGTGTGGGGACACGCATTTTACATAGAATCTTACATATTTTATCGGTAATCCTACGCATATTACATTGAATCGTATGCATTTACGATAAATCTTACGCATTTTACATTAAATCTTACGTATTTTTACATTGAATCTTACGCATATTATAATGAAACATACCTGTTATTATGTTTCCATCACGAATTGTAGAATGTTTTTTCAGAATTTAAAGTAAAAATCTATGTCTCCTGCATGTTGTCACTGCTAATAGAAATGCCAGTACTAATAAATCTTGTTACATGAGTCGCCACGTGTCACAATGAGTGACTCAGATCGTACCTCACGTGCCTCATTTTTACAAGCCTGCCTCAGCTGAGTCCCAAGGGAAAAGTACAAAAGGGTGGTATGAACTACCACCCTTTTGCAAAATCTTGTCCGAACTATACACATTTTCAAAACACAGTCAAATTCTAATTAATGGGCCAAATTGCAATTCTGAATAATACAATGAGCACCCAAACCATTCAAAAATTATGTAATTGGTTTTATCTAAAAGTATTTTTTTGGTTGGACCAAATAAACCAAATAGGATTTTGAAATGTATTTGATTTATCCAAAAAAAATTTGGTTGTACTCTTCCCTAATTTAAATTTTATGTATTTGATTTGATTAAATGCATTTGG
>CM066201.1:54216287-54242830 GCA_033675215.1 Rhodiola kirilowii
CAGAGTGCCTGGTTCCTCCTGGATCATGTTCAAGGTGAGTTGGAACATGGAACTGATGGCATGCTTGCGTGAGGCTTGCTTGAGCTGCCCCAAGGTTAGGCATGCCGCATGCCATTCCATTTCCGTGGTCTTGATGCCATCCAAACGAGAGAGAGAGAGAGAGAGAGAGAGAGAGAGAGAGAGAGAGAGAGAGAGAGAGAGAGAGAGAGAGAGAGAGAGAGAGAGAGAGAGAGAGAGAGAGAGAGAGAGAGAGAGAGAGAGAGAGAGAGAGAGAGAGACGAGAGAGAGAGAGAGAGAGAGAGAGAGAGAGAGAGAGAGAGAGAGAGAGAGAGAGAGAGAGAGAGAGAGAGAGAGAGAGAGAGAGAGAGAGAGTATTTGCTTATCTTATTAAGTAGCCTCTGGTTTGGTTATATAGCTAGTACAACTAAAACATATTGGACATATGTCCTTCTTCTAGACTATCCCCTAACAAACTTGATTCCTTCATGCAATACGTTAATTAATATCCATGCCACGTCAGTGGGTGTAGATATCTTTGGGGTATTTCTTGGATAGTTGTCGGTCTGGTGTCTGTGTGCCTAGTCCGTCCTCCTGGATCTGCCACGTCATCCCTGGGTGCAACATATTGGGACCGTGATAATTCATAATTTCCACACGGAATACAATAAACAACAACTACAACTCATTCAGGATTGCATCAGGTTGCCGAATCAATACCAACCCATATTTAAGCCATTTTTAAGATTAGAAAAAATATAACAGCAAATTCAGATGAAGCTTATGATAGCAACATCCATAATACCAAGGGTGTCAGATAAATTTCGTATATTCTAGGATCGTATTTCCCATATTCATGTTAAATGAACCGTAAAACAATCTGACCTGAATCCATAGTTGAAATCTGAAACTTGGCTGGACTTTGACAGCTTCACAGTGGTACTTCCAGCCTTTGACGCACGTCCTTTTACCAGCAATAATTTGAGAGAAATAAAGCTGAGAGCGATGCGTAAGACTGGGGACCACTGCCAATTTATAGAGTTGTACATAACCTCTATAATTTCAATATTTACAAATCTTTCCCCTCAAAAGATATGTAATTAGTGAACTGACATCTACACATTTAAATATTCCATAATCACCTTAATATATATACTCTAAAGTCAAACATATAATAGATCACATTATTATTGACTTATGATCCATGATAGTATACACATCTTAAACTATTTATATTATGATCCAATATATTAGATTATTCAAAATAATCTAACAATCTCCCACTGGATCATAAATGTAAATCCAACTAGATGTGTAACCTTAGTGATATCAAATGTACTATCATATAGAGTATATCCCAAACAATCTCGTCCATCGATTATACTAACATAGGATCAAGCCAGCTTCATAACATTAATCGTTACGGGACTGAATTTGTCACGTATATTAGTACAACCAAATGACACAGATCAATCATGGATGTGTAGCATGGAAATTACATGAACTGTGATCTACACATGTCTATTTCCAACTGGTCACCTCTACTTTACGGAGATCAATCCTTAAACCAAAATACAACAAAGTGCAGCGCACACTTTATTTCTGCAGAACTTAAATGTATCGGATCCATATACGTCATAGAGCAAAACATAATCACAACACAAACTCCCACTAAATCCGGATATTCTCATAATTTGATTATACCCATATAAGCAGTACGCTGGTGAAAGACCTTGGGTGCCAATCATAGAGTTTTGTCTCAAAGTGCTCTATGAAAATATGACCACTCTGTACTTTATTTGAATATACTACCTCGTTATTGTCACAATATCCTTAATGGTCTTTCAATACCTTCTATAAAGTGTAGTCTTGTGACAAAATTTTGTAGTCATATTCCCTAATTAGATGCCTCACAACATGACGTGGATCTTTCACCAAATAGGCATCCTCTGAAATCGCAATCGGAATACATAATGATCTCCTACCGATCTGATTTCTTGTATGTGAGCATGTAGTCTCATGTTCTCTTTAAGAACCCAACAATTTTCTTGATTGCTACCCAATGATCTACCCACGGATTGCTTATATGTCTGCCAGACATACTAACATGTACGCAATAACCAAATTCGTACATACCTTAATATATAAAAAATCTCTATATAGCCGAAGCGTAAGAGATTTTTCTACATTCCTGAATTTCAAGAGTAGGCATTAACTGAGACTGAATTGTCTCCTTTAGCGATCGGGGGTGTGAGAACTTAAACCTTACTCCCACTGAACTTGTGATACACACATTCATCCATCAAGATTGTCTCAAAATCATACAAGACTATCACTTGATGTAACTTGAAGTACCACCAAAGAGAATCTTCCATAAATCCATATTGGAATTCCTTATATATATATTTTTAAGAGGTTGTTGAGTTTGTACTTCAGAAATAGTGTTCTGATTCTCCGTCTGGGTTGAACAGTATTTCTAATATGAATTCTCCCCCAAACTCAATATCCTCAAAATGTTACGATTCTCGTCAAAAATTAACTTAATGATGGGATCATCCAACTTAGTTGGTACCTTATTAAGGATATAAGCTGCTGTCTTTAGTGCTTCACCTAGGGTCCTTCTGGTTATTTGGAATGACTAATTATAGTCCTTACCACGTACTTAAGAGTTTAATTTTACACTCTTCTAGGTGTCTAGCAAATAGTCAAAGAACGTTGTTCACCAGATTGGTCACATCTATTGTGATTCCACCACCACAATGAGATAAAACCCCTTTACTCTTTAGTTGAGTCGTTTCTCAACTTTAGCCTTAAATTATTTGAACACGTTCAATGACTCAATCCTCAAGTCTCGAGTAGGGATTTAATTCATGATGGAACAATATTCCAACATGGGTAGATTATTATATACATAATGCATATCGGTCCCAAAAATTGGAGTTTAATAGATAAAATAAATTTACTATCACCAAATGAACAAGAATAACCGAATTTGCTCAATATGGAAATATAAATTAAGTTTCGTCCAAAGACGATACAACGAAAGTATCTATTAAATCCAAATCAAATGACTGAATGCTAATAATCTGAAACTCCTTATTGCCTCCTCTACTGCATGACCATTACTTAAAAAAGACGCATCTTTCAGCATCAATAGGTCATCGGCAGTTCAGACAATCCCCTTTTTACTCGCCAAGCGATATACTTTGCCCACTTGGGACATTTCTTCTTCACGTGTCCAGTTTCCTTACAAAAATGACATGTAATATGAGTACTGAAAACTGGAGTCTTAAAATTAGCAGCTTCATCATGCTTCAACATCTCCTCTTCTTCCACACAAAATGAAATGAGCTCATTGAGAGTCCACTTCTCCCTCTCGCAGTTATATGAAATCCTAAACTGATTGTACTCGGAAGGAAGAGAGATTAATACCAAATGCACGAGTAGGTTCTCAGATAACTCGAGCTTTAAGGCCTTTAGTTTTGAAGCAAGTTGAGTCATTTCCATAATATGCTCCCCGACATTACCCTTGCCTGAGTACTTCATTGAAATCAAGTTTGCTAAAAGCTCACTTGTTTTCGCCTTATCGTTTTCAACAAAACAATTCTCAAATTCCGCAAGGTAATCTTTGGCACTGGAAATCTCATCAGGCACTATACCCCTGAAAGCCTCTAGAATGCCGCGAAGAATGATCATCAGACTCATCCTATTAGAATGCTCCCACATTTTTAAATGATGACGATCAAATGCACTTCTTGAATTAGCAAGATGAATCGGCTTCGCCTCTCGCAGTGCTAAGTCAAGATATATGCTACCCAAGAAAATCTTAATATTTTCTTTCCACTCCTCAAAGTTCGTCCCATTTAGTATGGGAATATTATTGAGGTTTGCAGCAACTGAAGTGGCAGACATGTAAGCTGAAAGAGAACAAGACGAAAGTCAGCTTTTCATGCTTACACAAGCCAATTAAATATGACATATCAAGATACGCAGCACAACGTTAATATCAAATCTTTAGATAGTACTAATAACTGTAAGTGGTACTCTTGTTGTAGTAATCAGACATTGATGATAAACGGTGTCAAATAAATAGCCATCTTTTGATGTACTAGTTATTCACACAAAGTTCATCCTGACAATCATCACATGTCATTACCACAGATATATATGTAATTACAGTAGATAATAATTTTCCTTGGGGCCAATTAATTATCCATGTAATTTACATACATATTCCTATCCAGCACCCTTTAGTTAATACACTATAAGTGTGGCCCAGAATTGAAAACATATGTCATATATGTATGTACCTTTAATTTTCAGTAATACACCCCAATTTAATTAAATCAAAATAGATTTAATTAGTTAAGTGTTACTGAACCAAGATTGAATTGGACCACATAACCAAATTGGTCAAATTCACTTTAATTGAACCACAGACCAAACTGGCTCAAATTACTTTACTTGAGCTTGATTCAATTGGACCGAGTAACCCAAAAAAAGGACCACATTGAGTTAGTTCATGTATAGAACAAAAAATCATCAGTTCTTATTGAACAAAAAACCAGACAGAACCGCTAAATGGACCAAAACTGGGTCATTCCTCACTGAACCACAACCGGTTTGTTTCGAATTGAATCAAAGTGGCATGATCAAATTGGCTCAAATCACATTTTATTGGACTAGATAACCAAACTAGATCACATTGAACAGATTCACATAATGAATCAGATCTAAATCGGATTTCAACTAAACCGCAAACGATTCCAACTTACATGAACCGTAACCGGTTCAACCTAACTGAATCGTATTGATTTGATCTGAACAGAAACCCCAAAAATTGAATGTCCATATTAGGCCGAACCAAATCAGTCGAAACAAACCTAAATGAACCGCAATCGATTCGTTTCGAACTGAACCACAACTTCATCTAAACTGGACCAATCTGTTCATTTCAACAACAACAAAAATTGAAATCCACATGAATCGAATCAAACTGATTCTAGTTGGATCATCCTGAATTAAACCAAAAATATGAATTGAGCCACATAATCACATTTGCTCAATTCACCTTAATTGAGTCAGATCCAATTGGACCAAATTACAAAACTTGGACCACATTGAACCAAAATTCCTTTATTAGACCAAACCATATCAATTCTATTGAACCAAATCAGGTTTGATCCGAACTGAACGCAACCGGTTCAATTTCTTTGACTCAACACTCAATTTGGGTTTTATGATATATATAAAAAAATGAAACCCAAAAAAAAATTCAGCCCACTAATTGAAATCCATAAATAAATTCATTTAACCCATTAAATAATCCAATTAGCCCAAAATGAATTAGGGTTTCCTGATGTTTTCTCAGCCGCATGAAGAATCGAACTTAACCAAATTAAAAAAAACATCAATCGTCTGTTGAGATAAATGCAGAAACGCATAACCCATCAATGGCAGCATTCAATCCCAAAATCATCGCAAGAATCGCAACCGACTTCTTCGCCAAATCTTTCCTCAGCGTCTCAACCTCATCATAATCCAACTCAACTGATTCTTTATCAGCGATTTCACCGCAAGCTAGATCAACAATTCAAATGATTTTCACGTCTGCTATTTCGTCGCAACAATCAAGCCGAAATCTGAGCGAGACTTAACAGATCTGTTAGTTTTATGGCATGTAGTTTGGCAAAACTTAGAATAGTTGTTCAAGCTGTTGTTCGAGTCTAGCAGAGACAACTGTCCTGGAACAAGTTGAAGCAGATGGAATGTTTCCAAATTCAGATTTGGAAACACAGTCGACCGTTAGAGATCAAGGCGGTTGCACATCAGTGGACAGAAGTTGGAAGTTTCCAAATTCAGATTTGGAAACTTGTCTCAGCCGACCTAGCACAACGCTGACGTAGCATTGAATATCCGGAAACGGATTTGGCAAGTCGGTGCTTATGGATAATTGAAGATATCTTTGGAAGTCGGTTGCTTGCGCATAAAGCTATCTTAGCTATGAAGATAATCGAAGATTGCCTAATCAAGATTGAAGATATTCATTGGAGGATTATCTACAAGAGATATGCGCAAAAGATTAGGAAAAATTTCCTAATGATATAGGCGGTTTAGGTTAGGAATCCTATTGGCTTTAGGGTTTCTACCGCTCTAAATAAGTAAGGCTAATGCGTATGTATTAGTTAGCACTTACGGAGAAATTAATCACGCTCATACTCATTGAAGGGAGGAGGAGGCATACGACAGTGAACTAATCGTAACTGGTTATTCACTGAGCTCGTAATCGGTCGGAGAGATTATCGTCACTGGTTACTCAAAGGCGCTCGGATTCAATCTGTGTTGGTGCTCAACAGATTGATCGTGGAACAACGATGAAGGATCACGCACTGAAGTTCTGATATGCGCATTCGGGAGAAGGCGCTGATTCTCACGAAGAATCATTCTGGTGGATACGGAGCGGGAGCAAAGATCTAGGGGGAGACCTAGATTGCAACTACTAGAGTGTCCGAGGCTCAGGTTGTTTAAGAGGGATTCTGTAAACGGTAAATCCTGTACTCGAAATACTCATTAATAGTGAATTGCTGTCCACCGGGCAAGAGAACGCCCCCCAGACGTAGGCTCGTTAACGCCGAACTGAGTAACAACTTTGCATGTCCTTTTTATTTCCGCACTACTTGTTTTAGCGCATAAGTTGTTTTAGGATTTGCTCTGGATCTCGACCAGAACAACATCTCATCTACCAAGGGAAGTTTTCAATTGGTATCGGAGCAAATACTCGACATACAGAGTAAGATCCGAAGGCTGGTGAGATGGATTTGAGAGAAGGGAAGAACATCACGCGACCTCCTCTGCTTGAAGGGAACAAATATGGTTATTGGAGAGTACGAATGAAGGCGTTTCTAAAGTCCCAAGATGAATCAGTTTGGGAAGCTGTTGAACAAGGATGGACACACCCAGTGGCTACCGACAAAGAAGGAAAAGTTACTCTTCTAGCCAAAGACAAGTGGACTGATGCCCATAAGAATGCTGAAGCTGCAAACTCTAAAGCAATGAATGCTATATTCTCAGGAGTTGATGGAAAGAATTTCAAGATGATCTCTACCTGTGAGATTGCAAAGACGGCTTGGGACATTCTGCGAACTGCTCATGAAGGTACAACCAAAGTCAAAATATCTAGAATGGAGATGGTCACGTCAAAATTCGAAAATCTAAGAATACAGGAGGATGAGACGATAGCTGACTTCAATACAAGAGTTCTCGATATAGCTAATGAAGCTTTCGCTCTTGGAGAACCAATGACCGAAGAGACGCTGGTGAGAAAAGTACTAAGATCTCTAACAAAGCGATACGCTATGAAGGCTCTTGCTGTCAAGGAAGCAAACGATGTGAAGACCATGAGATTGGATGAACTGATGGGATCTCTTCAGACCCATGAGATGGACATGAATGGAGAAGATCAACTCGTGAAGGATAAAAGTGTTGGCCTAAAATCTGAAGTCTCAGTTGTTCCAGACAAGATGGGAGACCTTTCAGAACAACAATATGCTATGTTTGCGAGAAACTTCGAGAAATTTATGAGAAAACAATACAACAAAGGAACTGATCCTGGTCAGTCTTCTAGATCAAGATTTCAAAAGGATGGTAATTTTCAAAAGGGGAATCAATCTGGAGACTCCAATTATGACACCAAAGGCAAAGGGATACAATGCAGAGAATGTGAAGGTTATGGACATATTCGGGCAGAATGTATCAATACGCAGAAGAAGAAGAATGCTTATGCTGTCAGCTGGAGTGACAGTGAATCTGATCAGGAGGGTGAGACTAATAACTTTGTCGCCCTAGCTTCCTATGTTAACAATGAAGGAGAGACAAGCAACAAGGAAGGGTCAGAGTCATCCTCGGAAAATCCCACTCAGTACTCAAGCTGCAGTAATAATGAAGAAATCATTGATAAAGACTTTGCCAACAAGTACAAGGAGATGTTCCAGGAATGACTGAATGAAGTTGAGCAGAACAAGACACTCCGCATCAATCTGACAGACTTAACGAAAGAAAAAGAAGAGCTATGGGAAGAGGCTGCTGTTCTTGTTACTCAGAAGGTGAAACTTCAACAAACAATCACCAACCTTCAGGCCCAGCTGGCTGAAGTAAAAGATGAGCGAAATGACCTTATCGCTCAGAAGGCTGAACTTCTGGCAGTTATCTCATCCCTGAAGGTGCAGATTGAAAAGAGTCAAAGCGAACATCCAGGTGCCATAAGTGATCTTAAAAGGAAGAATGCAGCTTTAAAGCGTCAAGAGGTAATACTCCTTAATACTGTAGACGCATTAAAAATTGAGATTGAAACAGACAAAGAAACTCATACTGGGACTCTGGAAGAACTAAACAATCTGAAGAAATCTGGGTCTCACTCACGGGTTGTTCCAGAGGAACATCTCTCACAAGGATATTCTGCTGGTTTCCGCACAAAGAGGCAAGACAAACGAAGGTGCTTCTACTGCAACCAAGTGGGACACCTCAAGCCAAGATGTCCTGATTTCCACAACCTTCTCAGGAGGAGGGATCAGCCTCGTGAAGTGTCAAAACCACCCATGAAACAAGTCTGGAGAATTAAACAAAGAGGTGAGATATGTCTCGCAGCTTTCAGTTCCACATTTCTTCCAGAAAAGCAAAGATGGTATTTCGACAGTGGATGTTCTAGACACATGACTGGCAATCCTGAGTTTCTAACTGAGGTAGAAAGGTTCAAAGGCAAATCTGTGACTTTTGGAGATGGAATAGAAGGCAGAGTTCTCGGAAGAGGAACATTGAAGGTTCCAGATCTACCTAGATTAACCGAGGTTTTTCTCGTTGAAGGCTTGCAGGCAAATCTGATCAGCATAAGCCAGTTGTGCGATGGGAATAACCGTGTCCAGTTCACACAGGACAAGTGTATCGCGCAGAACAACCAGAATCAAATCGTTCTCATTGTAAGCAGAGCCTCAAACAACTGCTACTTAGTGGATTTTGGTCTACCCACTGCCATAACCCCATACATGCTAAGTAAAGACATCAAGACTCCAGTCAGGCAGATGCAGTCTCATACACTGGGTAGGGGTATTGTCTTCCAACCACTATGAAGTCTGCTCTCTCCAAGAATGTTAGACGAAGGGTCATGCACTGTTGTCATCGTGTGAAGACGCCCGCAGCATGGGTTGATTGCCGCAACCATGGCTTTGTTCGAAGGGGACTTAACACGAAGGGATTCGGTTTTGAGAGTTGTTACACCAAGATGCTGTGGAAGAAGACGATTCTGAGAGAAGATGATATTGAGGGTTGTTACACCAAGAAGCTGTGGAAGAAGTCGATTATGGAACAATACAGGTTGGAACAAGAGATGATGAAGCAGCAATCAGAATCCTTCATCAGAGGCTTGAACAACATATGGGGTCGGACACCTAGATCCTCACCGGATCTGTGTGTGACCAACAACTAAGTTGTTCCAGAACAAGTCCGTCAGCCAAAGCCACAAGGAGATATGTTTTTAGGGCTGACGTGGAAGACAGGGTCTGGTGCAAGAAGAAACGATTGGTCTACCAAAGATATTCAAAAATATTCAAATGTTATTTTAAACGGTGGAAAGTAACACGTGGCAGCATGGGGAGCTTCTAGAAGATGTTTATGGCTTGCCAAAATAAGATAGAGTTTCTAAAAATCAAAATTTACTCAAATCAACTGTTCGTATCTCGCTTTTCTCTCTCGACGAAACCCTAAGACAAAGTTTGGCGAATTTCAGCAATGGTGAATACAAGGAAGAACAAGGTTCCCAAAGCTGCAGCAGTTGATGCAACATCGAAGACCGTTATCGATTCGAAAATCACCAAGGAAAACCCTAAAACGGCGAATGACAAATTACCTACAGGAAAATCAACATCGGATGCCGTAGAGAAGACGACTGTTCCGAAGATCCCTAATCCCATAGAGAAGAAGAATAAGTCGGACAAATCGGTGAAGGAGATGGAAACCGCTGTCCAGGTGAAAGAAAAGATGATTCCCAAATCTATTCCGGAGCAAATTCCCAAAAAGGCGACTGCTTTAAGGCCTGCTTCGGGTCAAGAACCAGCAAAGAAATCTGCTCAAGAGGTAATTGCGAAAATCTCCAAATCTCTTTCGTTAAGTAGTCCTGGTATGGCTGGTGGGTCTATAGAGGGATCAAAAGTGGTTGTTAAAAAGCCAAGGGTGTCAGAAGAAAGACTATTGCTTCAAAGAAAATTCCAGAAAAAGAAAAATTTAAAATTTTGAAATGTAAGGTAGTCGTTTTTGAGTCAGATGAGGAAGGTTCTGAAGAAAAAGATGGGGTTGTTGGTGCTGAAGAGGCTGCTGTTGATGATCATCATGATGAATCTAGTGCTGAAGAGAAGGAAGTGAGTCAAGACAAGCAGAGTGTAGCTTCCGCTGAGAATACTGGTGAAGATGTTCCAGATGCTGCTGAAAGTTCCAGTGCAGAGGAACATGCCGAGCCTGCAAAAGAAGATGCAGAGGTGTCGTTCAATGGGGAAGAAGAGGTTTCTCAGAAGGAGCCTGACAAAGTTGATGATTCTCTCCAAAGTCTGTTTGATGCCGTTGAGCAATATGTTGAAGAAGAGTTCACTTCTAAAGTTGCTGAAGAAGGTGAAATCAATCCACCAGATCGAGTTGTTATGGATGAAGAGATGGAGGAGCAGAGTAAGGAATTTGGAGATGGTTCTCTCAAGTTGTCAGATTTGATAAAAGATGTTCAGAAGGATGTTCCAGCAAGTAAGGAACAAGCTACCAAGTTAAATCCTGCTGCTAAGACAAAGGCCGCTGTGCCAAAGAAGAGGAAGGTTCCTACTCCCACCGTTGTCGAAGAAACAAATGAGGTTGAAGCTTCTGGCCTTGAGAAGGCTGCTTCGCCAGTTGCTAAGAAAGCAAAGTCAAGCTCTCCTGTGGTCAAAGGGACAGATAAAGGGAAGAAAGTCCAGTTCGTATCTGGAGTTGTCAAAGATGGAGTTTGGTTTGTTTCAGAAGAACAAGCTGATAAGTGGAAATTTTTTCAGAAAAGAAAGATTGTGGCTGAGAGAGTTCTGGAGGCTGACAAATATGCAGCCGAGGAGATTGTGGGTCTAATCAAAGAGGTGGACTTGTGGCCATCAGTATCAATGACTAAACCTTTTTCTGCCAACCTCGTGAGAGAGGTGATTGCAAATTTACCAGAGGGTTTTGCTGCTATTGAGAGTGCCTCTTTTGGAATGTCTAGTGTGCGAGGCAAGACGGTGGTCATCACTCCAGAAGGTATTAATGACTATTTTGGAATTGAAGCTGGAACCTTGAATATTGGGGAGAACCCCAATTGGCACAAGATTGCTGCTGCTCTTACTAGCGGTGTTCGTTCAAAGTGGTTCACCATGTCTTTCCCGGTGAAGGACCTTTCTTCAAAGCACTCATTGCTCCACAGCATTGCAGTTCATAACTGGCTGCCGAATAATCATCATACTACTCTTGGCCATACAATGGGCGCTATTCTGGAGACCCTTGGAGTTGGGAAGAAGATTGATCTTGGACTCTTATTTTCGATCAAATTGCTAACCATGCAACTTCTGTCAAAGTCAATCATCCGATTGGATTCCCCTCGCTGATTCACCAGCTTGTGGTAGGACAACATCCAGATATCTTAACAAGGCAGGACAAGTTGACTGGAGATCCAAAGGTGTTTCTTGCAGATCACAAGCACTTTTCTGGTTCACATATTGTGGATCTGGACTTGGATGCCCCTATCAAGTCTAAGAAGAAGTTGTCTGGGCAATCTATGGATGAATCAAGTGCTCATGTTCCTGCTGTCACTCGGAAAAGGATGATCACTCATCTTGAAGAGGAGTTAGCTGATGCGAATGAGAGAATGGTGCTGCTCATAGCCAGAAAGAAGAAGATCACAAAACTTTTGGTGAGCCACTGTCACGAGCTTACTTTCGTTGCTTCGGTAAACACTCGTGCGACCTTAACACCTCGTGTCAAGCAGCCTTACAATGGAAATCTCTCGAGCGGAACAAAGTAAAGGGACAACGCTTTGGGTCGAAAGCTTGTATTCACAATTGTAGAGAGATTACAAGTATGTGTGGATGCTTTACAATGGGAAGGGTCTTCCCCTATTTATACACATCTAAGCCACCACTCCCATAAGGATATTTGCTCCCAAACCGCCACACATGGCCGGTTATGACTTGATGCAACTAGTGAGTCATCTATGGGATATTAAGCTATAGTTAAACCACTACAAGAAAACTGTCTATTTTCAACAGCCAATTCCGTTGCTTTTAACCTTTTTCCGTAAGAAATGTTATTAAAATTGACGGAATATTCCGTTGGAAAGTTGTCGATTATAAGGTTGTCGATTTTATCATATCCGTTGATTTTAACATCATTTACAACGGATAAGTCTGTTGATAATATCAAATTAAAAGAGTGAAAAAATCAAGAAAATCGACGCATAATCCGTTGATTTAAAGGTTGTAGCAATTAAATGTATTTACTATTATACCCTTTGCATTATTTGCGACGGATTTATTTCGTTGATTTTAAAAGTTGTAGGAAATAAATGTATTTACTATTATACCCTTTGCATTATTTACGACGGATTTATTGTAATATTTATGCCCGAATGTCTGTTGATTATAAAGTTTGAAATATTTGAAAAAATGTCCAAAATCAACAAATTATTTGTTGGTTTTATTGTTTGTTGCAAATTTACATTTTGCCGCCAAATAATAATTACCACCAAAATTTCTTATCATCTTAAAATCCACAGAATTTCTGTAAATTTTAATTTGTCAATATTGAATATTGTTTCATAAATTGTTTTAATTAATTATAATTTAAATCAATATTTATTACAATAAATAATTCAGAAAAGTAGGTAATTGTGATGAAAATAAATTAAATTAAAATAAAATTAATTTGTTTATACTGCAACCATAATAAAGAGACCCCAATAAACGAAAGTGAATACATGATAACCTAATACTTAAAATGAAGCGTTGCTTGTTGCTTCTAGGTGTGGGTATCTTCAACACCATCAAGAGACCTTGTTGCATTCACTTGTCAATCCTTCTGTTTTTCCTGTAACATACATTTTAAAATGTTGATTTAGCAAAATTTTTATAAATATACATGAAATACTCTAAATTCATATGTAAATTACCTTAATTGAATGGTGGAATTTTGAGAAAATACTTTCTATTGTTGTTACCACAAGTCTCATAACTTCCTCTTTTTTCTCTTTATCCATAGCATCCTCGGAGTTTGAAGTACTTCCACTCATGTAATCTTCAGCCAAGCTTTCTACTTGTTCATGTGATACTTGAGTTTCTTCGAATAATGCACCCGAACTAGCACTTTGCAAAGTTTCTTTCACAACTTTGAAGAATAGGTCATTTGGAAGGCTCACGCCATAAGTTGATTGCAAGGGTGGATTCGCATTCAAAGAACTTGACAATAATTCGTTAGCCGGGATGCGCGGTTCACCAACAATGCGGTTCTTTTTTATTGGTCCTACCGCTTCAATCCACCACTCAATAGGTTCCTCCTCTTGCTCTCCTAATGTTTGAGATCGCTCTTCTAAAATTAACTTGTATCGCTCCTGCATGAGTTAATGCACATATTAAATATGTATGAAATGAATGACATTTAAATATATCTATAAACAAGCAATGACTAATGGTTAGGTGATGACTGAGTCAACAAGGCACAAACAGCAATGGAAAACTAGTCTATTCAGCATAAACTATTAGATGGATATCTCTAACAAATAAAAACTCTTTTCTTGAAGTCCCAGCAAACAAGCCAGACAATATAGACTAAATTAACTATAAAAATTCACTTCCTCTAGGTTCCAGCAAACAATCACACAAGATTAACTAAATAAATGCAGAGAAGGCCAACAATTGCCTAACCTTATAGCTTTGGCTGCTGTGATATTCATTACCAACTTATAGATAGATTAAATTAACTATGAAGTTAGAAAACATGAAGTAGCAAATGTAAACTCACAGCAATTGCTCTCGCTTCTTCTGAAGAATAAGCTTCAGTCCCTTTGTATTTATAAGTGGATTCGAAGAGCTCTAATCTTGTAGGATCACGCTTTCTTTTCTGCGCAAGATCCTGAAATGTATATGGACAATATTCAAGTCTAATATAACACATGAAATTTGCTAATATAAATTCTATTTCATGTATGCATGTAGTATCCATCAAATTATAACTTCAACCAAAATTTTGTGCATATTCAAACTAATTTATGCGAAAAGCTTCATGTATACCTTCTTAATTTTCGCGTGCGATGTGGAACCAGTACAATGAGACAAGACCTTTTTACTCCGGTTTATCTTGTTTATCTGAGACTTGGAAGCATGCTCTGGTCCTAGAAAGTGACTGCATAAAGAGGTCCAAAGAGCAGTAGAAAAATAAGATGGCTTATGATCAATTATTGATTTTCCGTTTGTAGCGGCCATCAAGAAAGCTTTATTTTTTTCTTCAGTTTTCATCCCGCGCATTCTGTTATCCACATAAGTTAGTACATCCTTGTTTCCTTGACTATCGCTTATCCCGTCTTCATATATGTAGTATCTCTATGCAGAAGATAAAAATTACACAAATTAATATATGGGTAAAAAGGAACTTGGAATAGCAGTTAATATCGGAGCCACAATTAACACAGAACACATATGTGTCACTAGCAACAATAAACTTAATAAACTTGAAGAAGAAACTTACACGAAACTCTTTTAAGACGGTCTCTGGAAATTTCCCTTTAGTATTTATGTTAGCTTGACGATATGTGAAACACCCGACAGGCCAGTGTTGACGAATAATGCTTAACATTGTCCTACTAGCTGTGGGATCCATAATGCTTTACAAGGAAACAATACAAGAATGAGTTCATAACTTTAATGAATATGACAGGAAGTTTTATGATATTTTGAATACTTACTGCCCTCCCCCTACTGCAATTGCTTCTCTTTTATCAGGTGCAGGAGGATACCCCCAATCTCCAGTAGAATGGCTGCGCGGCTTACGAGTAGCACGTGCTTCATTCACCTCAATTTCATCATTGTTGTTGTCCTCTTCACTATCAATTTGATTCATATCATTTGTCTGACTCTCACCATTTTGACCAGATTCTAAATCATGATTTTCACAGCTACTCCCAGAAGGGATATTGGCAGCATCACGTCCTCTTCTACTCCCATGGTGACCGTGTTCTCTTCTGCGTCCACGTTGAGCAGCAGCAATCACAATTGATGCAAAGAGGAGGAGACATATAATTAACCCGCCATAGAAATCCTAGGTCAAATTGACAAGATGAGAACTTCATAATTAGAAACTAATGGCCGCCAAACATGAAGCTAGAACAAACTAAAGTGTTAAAATAAACAAGTATGATTTACCTTGAAAATAGAAGTGAAGCCACCACCGAGCAAACCCTTGTTAACCAGAATCATAGTTCTAGCCATGCCTGAAGACTGAGAAGTTTTTCAATTGCGAACAGAGAACAAAAAACTTCTATCAGCTAATTAGATATAACTTATATTTAGCGGGATTGATTTTCTTAAGCGGGAATAAGAAAATAAGGAAGAGTTTTTTTAGGAAATTTGGTTGACTCAGTAATCTTTTCAGAGTAGGCAGTTTATATCAGTTTATTTAATTTCTGTTACAATAAAATATTTTTATGATATCTAGTTTTTTGTTTTTTGGGAACTTATTATTACTTCTCTGGTTAATATAGGTTGATTAAGTAAGTCAAATAAAATCTACGATTGTTTCATTCCAAAATTTTAGGTAGGTTTTGAAAAGTTTTTGCTTTTTTGATTTGGCACAAAAGAAAGCTGTGCATTTATTTATTTAATTTGATAAAAAATAATTTAAAATATAAAACCAACAAACATGCATTTCCCACCGTAATTACATTTAGATTATAACATGAATAAAATATATCATTTAAAATCCAACAAATATTATCATAAATATTATCATACCTTATACCATATAGATCTCAACGGATTTATTTACAAGTAGGACATAAGACATGTACTTTAAGAATGCCCTTCAGTGTTAGTTATGGAGTGCTTGGCACTGCTAGAGGGATTGAAGCTTGCAAAAGAAGGAGGTTGGGTCCATTTTATCAGACAGAGCTTTTCCTTGAGTTTTTTTGTTTAAGTTGTGCTCATGTCTTGTTTTGTATTGTTGCATTTTCCTTCCTGTTTCGCTTTTGGTGTTTGTTTTTGGGGGTTGTTACCCCATCCTTCAATTGGAAAAAAAAGAATGCCAAGAAAGTATTTCTAAAGTTTGAACTGGACATTTCAGGAACCAAAAGCAGAAGACAAACTAAAAGCATGGATAGACCAGCCACTAAATAAGATGTACAATGGCTATTGGTTACATAACTACAACTATAGAAATGCTCACTTCTGACTTGAAGTTATCTAGCACTTGTGACTTGGGAATACAAGGAAAACAACAAAACAACTACAAGAGGAACCAGCACAAACGCCACGCAGGGCACTGAACAAAGGAAAAGAAAAACACTGATGACTTTAAGTGATTTCACCACAATAAGAAGGCATCCTCCTCTGAACTCCAGTGCTCTCTCCTAGCTCTTTTTGCTAGGTAGTCCGCCGAATGATTGCCCTCCCTCAATACATGAGACAACCTCCAGTTTAACTGAATACTCACTTGCTCGTGACTGCATCAAATTAAGATCATTGTCTTGCTGTCCCCTGCAACCACTTTTAAATATTCCCATTACACTGCAGAGACACTTCCACACACAAGAGTCATATATATGGTCTACGCTTGGATATTTCTATCTGAATATACTTGTAATTTAAGTTAACATTCACATGAATAAACTGATAACAGTAAGCATTAAAACCGAACTCATGCAGCTTTTAACAAATGAAACAGTAAGTAACAGCAAGTTAATTTGAGCATACAAATAAATTCCTGTAGCTTTACTGAAACTGAAACAGAGAGTATTATAAAACTGTAGCTTTACTGAAACTAAAACTGTAGCTTTACTGAAACTAAAACTGTAGCTTTACTGAAACAGAAATTCCTGTAGCTTTACTGAAACTAAAACTGAAACAGCAGTTTTACAGAGAACTAAAACATATAACATTCACTGATAAAACAAAGTTAGTTAATTTGAACATGCATTTGCGGCAGTGTCATGCATGTTAACATACAGCAGCAAACATATATGAATTTGCAAACACAGGTTGGGTGAAAGCATATATGGAAATATGGATTTCAAACAACCTACTGTTCTTAATACGGATTTCATTTTACCCAAAGATAACTCTCAAAAGACCACCAACAACAGTGTATCACCACATAAAACAAGATTTTGAGCAAAATAATATAGAATAGAAGCAGACTAACATCAAACTCACTAAATGAATAATGAAAATTATAGAAAAATCTAACAAGTTAATATATATCATCAAAACCATCATTATTATCATTGACGTCATCAGCATCCCCTTCTTCTTCCTCATCATCTTCATCGGCTAACTCATCATCTTCATACTCATCAATATCAGCCAAAGTTTCATTTTCATTATCATTGAAACTGTTATTGATTTCTTCAGGAATGAACTCCATATTGCTTTGAGAGTTCGACAAAATTTCAGCATTTGACACATCTTCTTGAAATGCATTTTCACTTGCTAGTGAAACTGTTTCATCAAACGGAAGACTCTTAGTTGTCACTACCGTGTACCATGTGCTGCGAGGGTTCACAACATTAGGTGCATAGTAAACTTGAGTAGCTTGACTAGCTAGTATAAAAACATCATCCGTCTTCAATCTCGATTTAACGTCAACGGTCACCACACCATTCCTATCCATAACTCTGTGTTTTTCTGAAGTACTAAACCAATGACATTTGAACAAAATAACTTGGTATCCTCCTTGGTAGTTGACTCGGACCACTTCTGCCAAGCGGCCATAGTAATTGTCTAGAAGATTGGTTGAACAGCTTCCTTTAACCAATACTCCCGAACTACTTGAAGTGAGTTTTGTCAAGTCACCACACTTGAACTTATAACCATTACAAATACATGACTTAAATGGTGTGACAAGCCTTAATGGACCTTTAATTAGCTCATCAAACCTTGTTAAAAGGATTGGATCTGCTTCCACCTGAGTAAGTAGTATACATAGTTGAAAAATCTAAAAAAGACGTATTAAAATAAACTAAATAATAAACAAATACAAACCTTTTTTTTAAACCACCGCTTGAATTTCCTTTTCGTAATTGATTCCATCTCTTCGCCACTGGTATATGGACGCGACGTAATTATCCTAGCTTCAAATGTCCTGCATATAAATTCATTTTAAAATCCTTTACAAGCATGTTGAGAAAAAGATGAAAGTTTAATGACTTACTCAAGAAATGGTGCAACTTCTGGCATGTTTTGAAGCACATAGTTTTCTATAACTTGTAGTTCATCATCATCCAAGTATCTATCCTTATCGGGGTTGTATAACTTTACCGGATATGTATATGCCTCCAATAAATTAGAATCGGTTACTGAACTTACAGCTTCGTTGCGTCGCAATTGATTATGTACTGTGTATACATCCGATTCAAAATATAAAGAACAGAAGTTCACAAGCTCCTCCTCTGTATAACGCTCGGCAATTGAACCCTCCACACGAGCTTTATTTTTCACCTTCATTTTCATCTTACGCATCATTCTCTCAAATGGATACATCCATCGATAATGAACAGGTCCACCAAGTTTGCATTCCGAAGACAAATGCAAAGGCAAATGCTCCATCGAGTCAAAAAAACTTGGCGGAAAAATAGTTTCAAGCTTACATAATATTTTTACTATTTCCTTTTCCAATTTATCCAAGTCCTCAGATTTTAGTACCGTTGAGGATATATTTAGGAAAAAGTTAGAAATCCCTGTAAGGTTATCCACAACGTCTCGCGGTAGTAGTTCACGGAACGCAATAGGCATCAGTTTTTGTAAAAATATATGACAGTCATGTGACTTCATACCTTGGAATTTACCTTGTTCCACCTTGCTGCAACGTGCAATATTCGAAACATACCCATCCGGAAATTTTAACTTACTAACCCATTCACAAAGTTGTACGACTTGTTCCTTTGTTATTGTATATTTTGCTTTCGGTTTCGTTCCGTTAGGATTTAACCATAACTCTTTACGAATCTGCATATGCTTCAAATCTAACCTTGCCTTTGTACCATCTTTCGTTTTACTGCCATCATCTAACACTGTGTAAAAAATGTTATCGAATATATTTTTCTCCGTGTGCATAACATCAATGCAGTGACGCAAGCTAAGAGTTTTCCAGTATGGAAGTTCAAAGAAAATTGGGAAATGAGTCCAATTATGTCTCTTCCCATACTCAACAGCTCTTTCCTTGCTGTGAGATTTTCCTGGTGGTGGAAAATGAATATTTTCAAGTTTACTCTTCAATTCTTCACCCGTATATCGACCTTTAACTGAGCGTTTTTCTATACGACCATATTTATAATTTCTTCGAATAGGATCATTTTCATCCAAAAAAAGCCGAGAAGTCCCAAAAAAGCTGCATTTTCCTCCGTATTTAAGTTGGAATCCTTGGGCATCGCCAAGGCATACTGGACATGCTAATTTACCATGAGTGGACCATCCGCTAATCATGCCATAAGCTGGGAAATCATGAATTGTCCAAAGCAATGCTGCCCTCATAGTAAAATTTTCTTTCAAAGATTTATCAAATGTTGTAACGCCTATATCCCATAGTACCTTTAGTTCATCAATCAAAGGTCTCAAATAAACGTTGATATCTTTTGTTGGACTTTTTTCTCCCGGTATGAGGAGTGTCATGAACATGTAAGGATCCTTCATACACATTGAAGGAGGAAGATTGTACACAACCATTATAACAGGCCACACAGAATACTGTTTGGAATAGCCATTATTAAAAGGACAAAATCCATCTGTCGCTAGACCAAGCCTGACATTTCGAATCTCTTTCGCAAATGATGGGTGCATAAGGTCAAAACGTTTCCATTCTTCTCCATCAGATGGGTGAGTCAACTCCCCTTGTTGCTTATTTCTTGTTTTATACCATTTCATATGTCCCGCTGTATGTGATGACATGAACAACCTTTGTAGCCTAGGAGTAAGAGGAAAGTATCGAAGAATTTTTCGAGGTACTTTCTTCTGTTCCTTTGTTGTTCCATCTTTATAACGACCCACACCACATATATCACACTGCGACTTATCGAAGTTGTCTCCATAAAATAGCATACAATCATTTTCACATGCATCAATCTTTTGATATCCCAAATTCAGTTCTTTTACCATTTTCTTCACCTCATAGTAAGATTTTGGTAACTTATGATCTTCTGGTAAAACATTACCAATAAGCTCAAGTAGTTCATCGAAACCCCTCTCACTACATCCATACATATTTTTAAAATGAAGAAGCTTTGTAACAAAACTCAGCCTTGTAAATTTTGTATTCGTTGGATAAATAGGCATTGAAGCATCTTCTAGTACCTTGTAAAATCGAGATGCGTCCCCATGGGGTTGTTGATCTTCTCCACTTGCTTGGGCCCTTTCAAAACTAGATATATCAGGTAGTCCTACAGCATCTGTCAGCATTTCAACACTGTCATAAACATTTTCATCACCAGACGCTCGATGATCGTAATTCGGCTGGTGTATCTCTTCTTCTACTTGCTCATAATCTTCACCATGAAGATTCCATATTTCATAGCCCCCAAGAAATCCATACCGATACAGATCATATTTAACTTCATCGAGACTCTTCCAATACATGTTCTTACACTTCAAACAAGGACATCTAATCATATTCGTTGAATCCATTGATTTTTCATTTGCTGCAAAATTTAAAAACTCATTCACACCCGCTCTGAACTCATCTGTTAAACTTGTGCCATTGAAAATAACCCTATTGTACATCCAACGTCGATCTGTCGACATCTATAAGTGAACAAAAAATTGATGATTAGTTATATCAGAGGATGACACTAAGCTAGCAATGTGCATCATCCCACTTGCGTACCACTAGCCTCAGTGATTGGTAATAATGAAGATACAAATTTAAAGTTTATCTTAAGCCAGTAAAGTAGACGAGAAAGATGAAATTGATTCGGTGTCTAACCTTAGCGACTTCTTTATGAAATGGTTTTTGATGACCAAGCTGCTAGACCCTTCCGACTTCGTTATCAAGTGCCGCTGTCGTTGTGCAATTATGGCCTGCGATCATAATTGAAGTCGATGGCTGGGACAGAAGACAAAGAACGATAATACAATCTGACAATCCCGATGAGCCCTGTTCTCCGTCTCTGCCTCTAGGCGATTCAGGTCGTCGATTTCTATTGCGCGATTGGAGATAATTGATGTTGGCAGCTGCTTTCCAAATCGATCAATACAAACAAGCTAGCTAGATCAGTCGTCTTTGGCAGTTGCTTTCCAAATCAATCGCCATCCGTCAAAGTGAAAAAGGAAAAGGATTGAATTTCTTTTTCTAGGTTTTGTCGACAGTGAAGTTGGAAGTCTAATGGATTGAAAAACAATTAGAGAGAAACCCAATTTAATGTAGAGTAGTATAATATTAATCTATTTGCTTAATCTGTTTTTGCTTTTTTGATTTGGCACAAAAGAAGCATTTGTTTATTTAATTTGATAAAAAAATAATTTAAAATATAAAACCAACAAACCTGCATTTCCCACCGTAATTACATGTAGATTATAACATGAATAAAATATATCATTTAAAATCCAACAAACATTATCATAAATATTATCATACCTTATAACATATAAATCTCAACGGATTTATTTCCAACAAAATTTTGAAGGTTTTACATATATATTATCAACAACATACTTTCCGTTGAATTTAATTTGTAGCTTTTAACATATAACTTGCAACGGTTTTATTTCCAACCAAATTTTGAAGGTTTTATAAATATATTAACAACAAAATAACTTCCGTTAAATTTAATTTGTAGCTTATAATATATAAATCTCAACGGATTTATTTCCAACAAGTGTTTGTAGGTTTTACATATATATTATCAACAACATCAGTTCCGTTGAATTTAATTTGTAGCTTATAACATATAAATTGCAACGGATTTACTTCCAACAAAATTTTGAAGGTTATAGATATATAATCAACAAAATACATTCCGTTGATTTTAAGTCGTTGCTTATAAGGCCTTTTCTTGTAGTGAACCTCCTCATGGAATATTTGGCTATAGTAACACCTCCTTACCTCCAAGCTCCATGTGTCCCTTGGAAGCTTCTTGACTTGTGGCTAAACCTCCTCTTCTCATTGGTCAAAGATGGCTAGGTCGGCCAACCAAGAAGTCTCGAGTCGGCGGAAAAAGTCTCGGGCGGATTCGCCAAGTCGGAGGAGATTTGAGCCGGGCGTGACACTGCGCTATCCAGAGGAAGAAGATGATGGTATCTCGACTTGTGATGATGCCAGTGATGAGGAGTCAGACTACTAGTTCTAGTGATGCACTCTATTTCTTACTACAATCATTTCTACTTTTTGTTGAACTCTGGTTTTATTGTTGAACTCGAGCTACTGTTTGGTGTACTCCCTTGTGACTTTATGGCAAAAAGGGGGAGTAAAATTGGAGTTTGAAAGCTCCTTAAAAGATTCAGTTGTGTTGTTTTGTTAGACATGTTTCGGAGTTTGAAAGCTCCTTAGAATATTCGTTTGTGTTTTGATTTTGTTCGGAGTTTGAAATCTCCTCAAAGATTCAGTTGGTAGGTTAGTTCGTAGCACAGCTTGGGAGTTTGAAATCTCTTCAAAGATTCAACTGTATTAGTAGTACAGGTAGCTTACAATTAGGTAGTTTTGCCAAAAATGCCTAGGGGGAGATTGTTAGTTTTATGGCATGTAGTCTGGCAAAACTTAGAATAGTTGTTCAAGCTGTTGTTCGAGTCTAGCAGAGACAACTGTCCTGGAACAAGTTGAAGCAGATGGAATGTTTCCAAATTCAGATTTGGAAACACAGTCGACCGTTGGAGATCAAGGCGGTTGCACATCAGTGGACAGAAGTTGGAAGTTTCCAAATTCAGATTTGGAAACTTGTCTCAGCCGACCTAGCACAACTCTGACGTAGCATTGAATATCCGGAAACGGATTTGGCAAGTCAGTGCTTATGGATAATTGAAGATATCCTTGGAAGTCGGTTGCTTGCGCATAAAGCTATCTTAGCTATGAAGATAATCGAAGATTGCCTAATCAAGATTGAAGATATTCATTGGAGGATTATCTACAAGAGATATGCGCAAAAGATTAGGAAAGATTTCCTAATGATATAGGTGGTTTAGGTTAGGAATCCTATTGGCTTTAGGGTTTCTACCGCTCTATTTAAGTAAGGCTAATGCGTATGTATTAGTTAGCACTTACGGAGAAATTAATCATGCTCATACTCATTGAAGGGAGGAGGAGGCATACGGCAGTGAACTAATCGTAACTGGTTATTCACTGAGCTCGTAATCGGTCGGAGAGATAATCGTCACTGGTTACTCAAAGGCGCTCGGATTCAATCTGTGTTGGTGCTAAACAGATTGATCGTGGAACAACGCTGAAGGATCACACACTGAAGTTCTGATCTGCGCATTCGGGAGAAGGCGCTGATTCTCACGAAGAATCATTCTGGTGGATACGGAGCGGGAGCAAAGATCTAGGGGGAGACCTAGATTGCAATTACTAGAGTGTCCGAGGCTCAGGTTGTTTAAGAGGGATTCTGTAAACGGTAAATCCTGTACTCGAAATACTCATTAATAGTGAATTGCTGTCCACCGGGCTAGAGAACGCCCCCCAGACGTAGGCTCGTTAACGCCGAACTGGGTAACAACTTTGCGTGATGTTTTTATTTCCGCACTACTTGTTTTAGCGCATAAGTTGTTTTAGGATTTGCTCTGGATCTCGACCAGAACAACATCTCATCTACCAGGGGAAGTTTTCAAGATCCATCTCCATCCAAAAGTGAGCGAATCCGAGATACCGCGTGCGGCTGAGCAACAAACGACTAGCCAATAGAGCCACGAACAGCCACATCTGAGATCCGAGCGTGACGAAACTGGTTCGTGCATCAACGCCTTCAAACCAGAAGATGTAGCAGCACAGCACAGCGAGTCCAGATGAGTCTCTAAAATTAGATCTGGCATGACTGAAATCGAAAAGCCTTCGAGATGAAACCAAAACGCGACCAAGGTCGGAGCAGTTACAGCCACGTCGTGACGGTTGAGTGGCGTTTCTCAGCAGTTACCGACGGTTTTCAGTGGTTTCGGGCAGTTGCGTGACGGTTGTGGACAGTTTCCGATGAGTTTAGGAGCAACTCATGACACGCAGCGGAGAATGAAGAGCGCGAAGTAATTTCCGAAATAGACATACCGCAGAAACCCAGAAAACTTAAATTTATTGTTTTAATTTCAAAAGTATAACAGTCAGATCTTCAGTTTCAAAAGAACACGAAGTGTGGGGCGACTGATACCAATTGTTAGATAAATTTCGTATATTCTAGGATCGTATTTCCCATGTTCATGTTAAATGAACTGTAAAACAATCTGACCTGAATCCATAGTTGAAATCTGAAACTTGACTGGCCTTTGACAGCTTCACAGTGGTACTTCCAGCCTTTGACGCACGTCCTTTTACCAGCAATAATTTGAGAGAAATAAAGCTGAGAGCGATGCGTAAAACTGGGGACCACTGCCAATTTATAGAGTTATACATAATCTCTATAATTTCAATTTTTACAAATCCTTCCCCTCAAAAGATATGTAATTATTGAACTGATATCTACACATTTAAATATTCCATAATCACCTTAATATATATATATATATATACTCTAAAGTCAAACATATAATAGATCACATTATTATTGACTTATGATCCATCATAAGTCAATAATAATGTGATCTACTATATGTTTGACTTTAGAGTATATATATATATTAAGGTGATTATGAAATATTTAAATGTGTAGATGTCATTTCAATATTTACAAATCCTTCCCCTCAAAAGATATGTAATTATTGAACTGACATCTACACATTTAAATATTCCATAATCACCTTAATATATATACTCTAAAGTCAAACATATAATAGATCACATTATTATTGACTTATGATCCATGATAGTATACACATCTTAAACTATTTATATTATGATCCAATATATTAGATTATTCAAAATAATCTAACAAAGGGACCTTAAACCGTCCCCATATAACATAATGGACAAGTTCTAAATTTCCTTGAGAGCGACACAAAATAGCCGAAACTAGGCCTGGGCGTGTAGACCCGAAAACCTGAAACCCGACCCGGCCCGAACCGAATAAAGCCCGAACGAGCCGGTTCTTCTCGGACCGAAAACCAAATCGACAAAAAGCCCGAACCGAATGGTGAGATTCAGTTCGGTCTCGGGTTTGCTTTCTTCTCGGACCGAAAGCCCGACCCGAACCGAATGCTTAATAGGTTGCCACTTGTCAGCATATGATTGGTCAATGTAAAAACCCTAATTCGAGTTGAACGGGGTCGGAGGTCGTCTCGCGTCGCGTCTCGCCTCACTAACTCACTTCATTCACTATTCACATTTGTTCAAGCCGGGGTCGGGGGTCGTCGCGCTTCAAGTTCAAGCCTTCAAGGTACTGATCACAGATTCACAGATTCACAGATGAGGACATGATGAATATTGTTTATCCTCTCAGTCCTGAATTCGAATCCTTTTGTTTTTTTTATGTAAAGTTTATTTCTTCAGCCATTTGTTCATTTATGATTACTGAATAGTGAATATTGTGCAGAGATGGATGCATCACAATATTCGGACTCCAATTTAGATTCGGATTCAAATTTGGGTGCGGATGCTTCAAAAAATGTTCTGACATTCGATAGTACCGGAGGCTCTGGAACTAAAAGGAAGCGTCCTTCTTCAATAGCATTGAAGAACATTGGTGAAGCTGAACAAGTTGATGATGCTGAAGAAGTTGGTGAACCTGCTGAAGCACCAGAAGCTGCTGAAAAGCCTGATGGAAGATCGTGGGTTTGGGGGCACTTCAAGAAGATTAAAAAGCCAGTATATGGGATGAAGAATGGTAAGAGGGTGCAAACTCATGAAGTGGTTAGAGTTAAGTGTAACTACCGTGCTAAGGATTTAGCTTGCGATACGTATGAGAATGGGACTAGTAGTCTACAGCGACATATCGATAATGTTTACAAGAAGTATCCAGAGAGAGTGAAGATAAATGATGGGCAGCAAAAACTCACTTCTACTGGCCGTACTGGGGCTAAAGAGTTGGTGATTGTTAAGTGGAGTGAGCAAGGGTGTAGAGAAGCAGCTGTGAAGATGATAGTCATGGATGAACTTCCGTTTAGCTTCATCGAGAAAGAAGGGTTTAGATATTTTTGCAGGTATATTGTCACATTGATGAAGTGTGAACTGTGAACTAGTTTGGACTTTGGACT
>CM066201.1:54242930-54345430 GCA_033675215.1 Rhodiola kirilowii
AAACACTAAAATTTCAAAATAAAATAATAAACGATCTCTGATGGCTGAAAAACACCGTATCTCACGGCTTAGCTGTGATTACGACTCTGTTCGTCGTTCTGCTCAGAACAGCGTATTATGGGCTGAAACCAGACACCTGGAACTCGAATTCCACTATTCACCGTAAAACCAAAAAACTGAAAAAAGACAGAAACTAAAAGAAGCAAAGAACAACTTCACCGTGCGTAGCTCCCCGGCAACGGCGCCAAAATTTGACAGGTCGTCGTCGGTACCTGCAAATTTAATATTTATATTTTCCTTACTGTAGACTGTGGGTTAGAACAGTGGCAAGCAAGGGTCGAACCCAAGGGAGCTAGATTGGTTACTACTTTGTTCTGAAAGAGAGAAATAAGAAAATTGGGTGAGAGTAAAGGTTAGTGAACAATAGCAAGTCACGAAAATAAGAGAGATGTATCAATCAGAGAAGATATTCAGGTTAGGGTTTTCTTCAATTGTGACTGAGTTTATCCTTGATTTCTAAATATTTATTCTTGCCTTCTTAAGGTTACTCCTGGTCAGGTTATAACCGTTTAATTCTAGCAAACCTAATACTCCTGGTCAGGTTATATTAGATTTAGTGCAACTACTTATTCTAACGGGTCAGTATCAAATAAGCAGTGAATAAATAGTAAGTATTACTAGGTTAAGTTGTACCCTTTCGGATCTCCCCTTAACCTAATAATTCAAACTGATAATTTGCACAAGAACTAAATAGAATGCAAGAATAATAATGAATAACAGAATCTCAAAACATCGTCACAATTATTCAACCCTAACCCGAATAATCGGTTTAGTTACACATACTCATGAAGAACAATGCAAATAATAAAAGGGAACAAGAAACTTCACAAATAACCGAGGGAATGAAAACTGAGTCACGGACGAGTGCTGGCCGAGTCACGGCCGTGAAAGGCTGAGTCGGGCGGAGCAGATGGGCGGCGCACGGAGGAGAGGGCGGTGGAGCAAGGGCTGAGCCGTGTGGTTTAAGGAGAGCACCGTAGACGTGTGTATGAGGGATGCTATTATGCCTTGTATGCTCCTCCTTATATAGAGTTTTGAGAAACCCTAAAGTTCCCAAAATAAGCCAAAAGATAATCATGGAAATATTTCCATAATAATCTTGCTTCATCTTCAAGCCACCTTGATCCTTCTTGAAAGTTCCAAAACCCTAACTTGAATGTTGCCCTAATTTCACATTGATTTGGGCCGAAATTACTGTTCACGGCCGGAGTTACTGTTCATGGCCCAAAAATACTGTTCACAGCCCAAAAGCACTGTTCGCAGACGGAAGTTACTGTTCACGCTGAAAGTACTGTTCATCCATTCTGCGCATCTGTTTTGACTTCGGCTCTCGTTTTGACCTTTCTAACGATCTCGGATGCTCTCGGTGTGAACTAGAGAGTTGTAGGGAATTGAGTTAGCTTCGCAACGGCGTATGACTCGTATTTTTCTGATTAGCGGTTCATTCCCAGCTCTCCGTCGAAGGTCCAAAGGTCAGATCTGAAACTGTGATGTTTTTTTGGCATAAAAAGCCATCTTTAAACGCGATTCCTCCTAGAGCTTCCAAAACACCTGAAATACAAAACAACACTAAGAAGTAACTGTTCGTACACAAAAGTGCTGGAATTGGTGGGATTTGATGACTCGATGAGTCGTATAAATACGGCTCATCAAACCTCCAAAAAAGGAATGGACAAGTGATGGACCATAATTATACGAATCATAAACACAGTTAAACCCACCAAATTAGACTGTTTGATTATCTAACTTCTACTTGTTAGTCCCGATATATTTCTACAGGGCATTTGAGAGATTAAAGTGAAAACACGCTAAGGAGAGGTTTTTAGCACAGAAAAGATATCAAGAGTCATTCCAAGGTCAAGATCATATGCCGACTGAAGAAATATCAAGGATCCTGACGTTGAATCACTCATAACAAATTGTGCAGAAATGGAATCAAGTCAACCCGGTGCCAAAATACACTGACAGTTTTGTAAAAAGACAGTACAAAACTGTACAAAACTCACATTTGGGCATGATGACCGGTGACTTGAAGAAGAGGTGACCAAGGGAAGAGCTCCTCCCCATTCCACCACCCACAACCGGCGGCGCCACCCTCCTCCACCTTGGGCAACCGGTTGACTTGCCTTGGAGGTGGCAAAGCCACCCCCTCCTCCTCCACCACCGGCTACCGGCGGCTGCCCTCCACCACTTGCCTCCTCCTCCTTGGCTCCTCCTCCTCCTCCTCTCCTCCCTTGGATCAAACTCATCACCACCCTCCATTCTCCTCCATTTTTCCTATAAAAGGAGACCCTCCCCTCCTCATTTTATCATAACAAAAAACATAACAAAAACACAAAAACACTTATCTCTCTAGTTTGTAATATTTTGTTAAGTTTGGTTTTGAGCAATAAAGTTACGATTTTTAGCTATGGGCTTCTCCTCCATGGACAGGCGTAGCTAAACTCCTCATTCGGCGGAAGGTATAATCTTGTTTTATTTTATGTTTTAATTAGTTTAGTTTATCTTCTTTGAAATCAATGCTTGTTCTATGTGCCGTAAATAAAAGTTAGAATGTCTAAAGTCAGAGTTAACCATTTGGAAATGTGACCATAAGGGTCCAAATCTGTTAACTCTTCCTTAAATATTCGTGATCACACTCGGGTAGTGGAAGCCGTAACAGGCAAAGCTATCTGAAGAGGTCGACTTTCCTAAAAACCATTTGGCACGCAACGAGTACACTTTAATCAGTGTTCATGCTAGTACACCAAATAGTTGCACACAGACTAGTACGCCTTAAATCGTTTCCAAGCTAGTCGACTTAGAACAAGTAATCGGTGTTGCAAATCTTGCGCCGGACCAAGGCCTCGATTCATCGTTTTGAATACTTAGAAGGTTTACTAAATTAATAAACATATTATAATACAAGAATACCTGAAACCGAATACTTTTCCTTCAATCACAAAAACCCCCCTGTATTTACTTTTAATTAGTATAACTGTCTCAATCAATCACAACCATCAACCGCTCAACAACCGGAGGAATCAGCAATCACGCATCACCCACTGTAAGTCTTCTAACCCTTATCTCTTTACTTTCAGTATTTATTTTCTGTATTTACTTTTCCGCACAAAAAACCCAAAAAACCAAAAACAGTAGTTTAATAACTCGCGCTAAAACCTCAACCAACCTAAAACACGCTCCCTTGCTGTACAAATCTCCCTCAAAGAATAACTTATTCCCATAATTCCTCTGGGTTCGACCCCTACTTACCACTTACTACCCAGTAGTGTAGTCGCGAGTAGCGGACATTATAAATTTATTTGCACAAAGCACGCTGCACCTTAACGACAGTGCAGTGGCCGCTTCGTCAAATTAGGCGCCGTTGCCGGGGAATTAGCCATCGGATAAGTTATTCTTGCCCTCCCATGACCTCATGACGCAACCACCTTCATATGCATGGACAACACGGCACCTTCCACTGTTCGGAGGAACGGATGCAGAAGATCCAGTACTACACTGTCGGAGCTTTCACTACGTTTGCTGCCACATAAAACCTGAGAATGAAACGTTAGAGGGATTTAAGCTTAAATGCTTTAAATTCTCTCTAACGGATTTCGCAACAATCTGGTATTACACATCACCCGCTAGTAGTGCGGTACGTTTCGTGGACCTCTGCGCACCATTCCTGAAAGAATTCTCCCCACCATCCTTACGCCAAGAAACCCGCGAGAAGATCCTGAACCTTCAACAATCCCGGGGGGAGACCTTGGACGAATACTACATGAACTATGATGCCATCGTCTCCAGCTGCCCGCACCATGGATTCTCGATGAAAGTTCTTCTCCAAAAATTTCTTCGTGGGATGAGGTCCGAAGAGCTGGGAAGAGTTAACGAAGCAATGAGAAGATCAGCCGAAAACTTCACCATTGCGGGCATGTGGAACCTTATAATAGGCTTGGCCGCAGTCACAGAACGAATACCCCAGGCAGCCGAGACTGTCTACGACCAGATCCTCGCTAATAAGGCAGACCCAAGCCTTATGATGCAAGCTTCCCGACTTTTCCCCTCGATCAATGAGCAAGTTGCAAAAAACTATGTGATCAATGAAGAGGCTGAAAAGAGGATGAGAAAAGGGCCTATGCAGAATGACTCCTCGATGGAGCATTGTTACGCCATTACTGGACAAGACAGTCCCAAATACCAAAACTTCAATAGGCTGGTAGTGAAAGGCTTCTCGTCTGCTCAGAAATCTTGGAAAAGAAAAAACCCAGAACAATGGGAACAAGGTCCGAGTACAACACCCAGCAAGAAGTCAGGAAAAGGTAGAGGAAGAAACAACACAGGAATGGTCACGAAGTTTGACCTAAGCCACCCATGGGACCCAAACCAATGATCCACAAATAAGGTAGCGTCGAGCCAACGACGTTAAACAATTGCACTGGTCGGGAGGTAACCCGACACTATCTTACTTTTCTGCACTTTATTTTCTGTCATTTAAATTTCCAATAAAGTCGCTCTCACCCATTTTTTGTATAGAAGGAATGTCTTACATTTAGGAATTGAGTTTTTGGAGCAAGATCGGATCAGCCAGGCAGCTTCTGTGAATTTACCGGGCCTGCGCTGAGAGTTCGAGGCCCCAGCCTAACTCCCTCGATTATCCAGCTTCATGCCATGTCGTTCACACGACACAGTAAAAGGGAGTTCTGTTCTTCTCTTTCCTTAAATGTCATTTCCTTCTCTTGTATGTATTTGCATGACTTTTGAACTAAGGCACGCCTTCGTTCAAAAGTGGGGGGTGAGAACCGTAACATGTTTTTTTTTCTTTTTAATAATATCTTTTTGAAAATATGAACTTAAGAACGTGAAAACGATAGATCATAATTCATGCATCAACCTCGTGAAAATTAAACTATCTAAAAACTTAGAATGCAACTTTTCATTTGTCCTTTGTGCTAAGATAAACTAGGGATGTGGAGTTGATAGAAACTGCCCTAGAGAGGCTTGGCAAGCACTCGAAGGATTGAATCAAACTATATGGTTTTCGAAGTCAGTGGAGGCTGCACTTCGGGGTTCAGTGAATAATTGAAGTCGACTCCGCCAGGAAGCATCTATGCAAAAGGCGAGGACGGGAATCAGACCGTCCTCTCTCTAGTCAAAATAGCCGAGAAAATAGATGAGCAACCCTCATCTTGACCCGTGTGAAACGACGAAGATGAGAGGAGCGGGGAGGTATTTCCATAGGCTTGCGGGCGATGATTGGACCTCCCAAAAAGGCTGAGAAAATGGACTAGCAAGTCACAAAGAAGCAAAAAACTCAAAGAAGAAAATCAAAAGAGGCCAAAGGCCCAAAATTGTGAAGGTTTTAACCGAGCAAAAGTGAAGCACTCAAAAAAGATCAAATCAAATGCCAAAGGCAGAATCACTACCAAAAGCAGTCCCTCGCCAAAGAAGAAAATCAAAAGGGCTCAACTCACTGAAACCCGAATCGAATCACGTGCTAGAGAAAGCTACAAGAAAACCATATAGTGCGAGACAGTCCCGAAGGTGTAGTCCAGGAGCCTAAAAAGGGCTATCTCCCGAAACATCCGAAATAATTTGCATCTCAGCACGAAGGTACACGTATCAAGTTACTTCTATTTATTTTCACGGTTTAATTTAGTAACAAGTAGTAATGCATGAATTAGGAAAAGTCTAGTACCACAGTCTTATTTTCATATTTCGACCAACTTACTTAGTAACGCCCTTATAAAGCATTGTTCGGGACGAACAACTAAAAGTGGGGGGTAATCTGATGGACCACAATTATATGAATCATAAACACAGTTAAACCCACCAAATTAGACTGTTTGTCTATCTAACTTCTACTTGTTAGTCCCGATATATTTCTACAGGGCATTTGAGAGATTAAAGTGAAAACACGCTAAGGAGAGGTTTTTAGCACAGAAAAAATATCAGGAGTCATTCCAAGGTCAAGATCATATGCCGACTGAAGAAATATCAAGGATCCTGACGTTGAATCACTCATAACAAATTGTGCAGAAATGGAATCAAGTCAACCCGGTGCCAAAATACACTGACAGTTTTGTAAAAAGACAGTACAAAACTGTACAAAACTCACATTTGGGCATGATGACCGGTGACTTGAAGAAGAGGTGACCAAGGGAAGAGCTCCTCCCCATTCCACCACCCACAACCGGCGGCGCCACCCTCCTCCTCCTTGGGCAACCGGTTGACTTGCCTTGGAGGTGGCAAAGCCACCCCCTCCTCCGCCACCACCACCGGCTACCGGCGGCTGCCTTCCACCACTTGCCTCCTCCTCCTTGGCTCCTCCTCCTCCTCCTCTCCTCCCTTGGATCAAACTCATCACCACCCTCCATTCTCCTCCATTTTTCCTATAAAAGGAGACCCTCCCCTCCTCATTTTATCATAACAAAAAACATAACAAAAACACAAAAACACTTATCTCTCTAGTTTGTAATATTTTGTTAAGTTTGGTTTTGAGCAATAAAGTTACGATTTTTAGCTATGGGCTTCTCCTCCATGGACAGGCGTAGCTAAACTCCTCATTCGGCGGAAGGTATAATCTTGTTTTATTTTATGTTTTAATTAGTTTAGTTTATCTTCTTTGAAATCAATGCTTGTTCTATGTGCCGTAAATAAAAGTTAGAATGTCTAAAGTCAGAGTTAACCATTTGGAAATGTGACCATAAGGGTCCAAATCTGTTAACTCTTCCTTAAATATTCGTGATCACACTCGGGTAGTGGAAGCCGTAACAGGCAAAGCTATCTGAAGAGGTCGACTTTCCTAAAAACCATTTGGCACGACGACCAGTACACTTTAATCAGTGTTCATGCTAGTACACCAAATAGTTGCACACAGACTAGTACGCCTTAAATCGTTTCCAAGCTAGTCGACTTAGAACAAGTAATCGGTGTTGCAAATCTTGCGCCGGACCAAGGCCTCGATTCATCGTTTTGAATACTTAGAAGGTTTACTAAATTAATAAACATATTATAATACAAGAATACCTGAAACCGAATACTTTTCCTTCAATCACAAAAACCCCCCTGTATTTACTTTTAATTAGTATAACTGTCTCAATCAATCACAACCATCAACCGCTCAACAACCGGAGGAATCAGCAATCACGCATCACCCACTGTAAGTCTTCTAACCCTTATCTCTTTACTTTCAGTATTTATTTTCTGTATTTACTTTTCCGCACAAAAAACCCAAAAAACCAAAACCAGTAGTTTAATAACTCGCGCTAAAACCTCAACCAACCTAAAACACGCTCCCTTGCTGTACAATCTCCCTCCAAGAATAACTTATTCCCCTAATTCCTCTGGGTTCGACCCCTACTTACCACTTACTACCCAGTAGTGTAGTCGCGAGTAGCGGACATTATAAATTTATTTGCACAAAGCACGCTGCACCTTAACGACAGTGCAGTGGCCGCTTCGTCAACAAGAGACTCACAAAAAGGAGAAAAGCCAAAGAAAGATCAACTCATGTGAAGGTTTACCCGAAACAAAGTGAAGAGATCATCTAGTCATACAAAAGGCAAAAGGCCAAGTTCACTACAAAATGTCCAAGCAAAAAATCTCTACCTTGAAGCTCGAATCATATCACGTTCTAGAAGAAGCAACAAGTATAACCATGTAGCAAGAACCGGACCCAAGAGTGTAGATCATGGGTCTAAAAAGGACTATCTCCCGAGACATCCGAATTGATTTGCATCTCGGCTCAAAGGTACATGTATCAAGTTAATTCCATGTTTTAGCAAATGCCTTGAGTAGTGATTGAGAATGCATGGAAAGGGGAAGTCTAGACTAGCATTTATCTTGGGTGTCGAGAGGCTTGTGGTGTTTATATGTGTGTTTTCCTTTTGTGACATAAGGCCTTGTTCGGGACGAACAAGTTCAAGTGTGGGGTGGTTTGATGAGACGTATTTATACGACTCATCGAGTCAACAATACCCACCAAATACGACATTTGATCATGAGAACAGTTGCTTGTTAATGTCGTTTTGCATTTCAGGGCCTTTTGGAGTCTAAAGAGGAATCGGGCTTAAAAGATGGCATTTGGAGCCAAAAACATCACAAGGAGTTCTTGACCGGCTTATGAGCATATGACATGAGAATTGCCCGAGGAAAATTGAGGGAGGCCCGAAGAGAATCGACCGCGACCCAGGTCGCGCCCCAGGTCGCGCCCGAGGCACCTGACCCGAAGAGCACCGGTCGCGCCCGAGGAGAATGCCGGTCGCGCACGAGGAGAACACCGGTCGCGACCGAGACACCCGACCGAGAAACGCCGGTCGCGCCCGACCAGCACCTGCCGAGCCTCCAAGGTCCACAATCAAGTCTCTCGGGCAAAAGAGCCAATCTCACAATTCCGTCTCGAGCAAAGTGACTCAAATAGCAGATAAATCGGAAGATTTCACCTTTCCAAGGAAAACGCTCGAGCGGATTGGCAGTTGGCCCAGCTTCAAGCAAGGCCCCGCGCGCGCTGAAGGACCAAAACCAAATTGCTCGGGTAAACGGGTGAATCTGGGAAAACTGGCTCGATCAAGTTGTTTGGAATGCCCACTTACTCGGAGGATTTCAATTCTCAGGCTGAATGCTCGAGCAAAACTGCACCTTGGCCGAGACCAAGCCATTTTCCACTCATTCGAAGGCCAAAAGTGGGTCCCACTGCAAATCTCGGCTCGTCCTTCGAGGCACGCCACTTTGGCTCATTCCAGGACCTTTTTGACTCATGCCACTCAAGCTTGGTGCCCAAGTTAAGAGGAAGCCTAGATGTTCTAGAAGCATCTCATCTTATGACTCATGCCAATCCACTTGGACTTATGCCACTCCAAAAAACCCTAGCTTACCTCTATAAATAGAACCTTATGTCTAGGAAATCAGTGTCACATCTAGATAGAGAAGCTCCATCGTGTGCCCCAAGGTGTGAGCCACATTGGGGGCTTCTCTCTCTTCCTACTCCTTTCTTCATTTCGGAAATACAAGCACTCTTTACTTTTCTTGCACTTTACATTCTTGTATTACTTTCTTGCATTTACTTTACTGTTCTTACTTTCATGTACTTACATTCCATCCATTGCTCTCATATCCTTCCCATGGATATGAGTGGCTAAACCTCCATATTCGGTTTGGGGATCACCACATTGTGGCACGGTTTTGAGACCCATCCCTTAATGCTTCTTTGTGTTCTTGTGGTGTAAGTGCTTGGAATGGCCTTACTTTGGGTGATCTCTTGGAATGGAGTGAACCACACTCATGACACAAAGTATGATCATTAGTGGTCAATGATGAACAAGCCACAATAACATTGTCAACACCTTTTGAGATTCATGTCCTTAATGCTATTTTACATTTCACTAGTCCTTGTGCTTCATGCCACGGATCAAAGGCTTGGCTAAGTGGATGTCTTGCCACAAAGCTTAATCAAGCTAATGATCCCTATTGTAATATCCCTTTGATGCTTTGCGGCAAGAATGGATAGTACACATAGATGGAACATTACCTTTGCCGGATTGTTCAATCTAATAAGGACTAGATTAGAAGGTCTAAACCGTGCATAGTGAGGTAGTGGAGCTTAAATGCTTTGGGTTGCCTATGGCACCACACTACTACCTAGTTCGGTTAAGACCGTGGTGTACTACCTTTGCCGGAGTACTTTAGGTTGTCACCTTTGCCGGGACAATCACACTCTACGAAATGTGAAATAGATCATTAGATGTCTATGATGAATGTGTGACAATAGATCCCTAGACCGAATGCTTCTTTTTGTTTACCTTTCGCTCATTTACTTTTTGCACTTACTTTCAATCACTTGCAAACCCTCCCCAATTGTCTTTTCTTTCTTCATTATTTTTGCAAGAACAATAAGTAACCATTACAACTCCTCTGGGTTCGACCCCTACTTGCCGCTCTACTAATCCATAGTGAGCCAATAGTAGTGGAATTATAAATGTAGATTTGTAGTGCCTCAACGACGGCCTGTCACTCGTAGATCCCCATAATCACCTTCATAAGCTGCACATGAGTAATACCAAGCTATTGTGGAGTTAGTTAAAGAAAATTTAAAGCATTTAAGTTTAAACTCCTCTAGCGTTTCATCTTTAGGCTTCATGTGGCTGCATATGGAGTGGAACATTTGTGTATGCCTCACGGGATCTTCTCCAATGTCACCTCCGAATTTGGGGAGACGGCTAAGCATTTCAAACATAAGGTTGCTGCCCCCATCATTCCAAGGTTCATTTTTATAGTACAACGACATGGTGGATTGCAAAAACAAAAATAAAAAAGAACAACTATTCCGATTCACAACTCCCCGGCAACGGCGCCAATTTGACAGAGCCTTGTCGTGAGGCAATGTACAAAATATATTTATAAGTCCACTACTCGTGGCTCACTATTGGATTAGTAGAGCGGTACGTAGGGGTCGAACCCAAGAGAGTCAGTGTGGATTAGTTGTTCTTAAAAAGAAAGAAAATGAAAGTAAATACAATTGGGTTTTTTGGGTTTTTTAGACAGAAAGTAAATTGCTGAAAGTAATGAAAGTAAATACTGAACTGAAAGTAAATACTGAAAGTAAAGTGCGGGAACAGTTGAGTTCAATATCAACCATACAACATACTTTTGGTTTGTCTCACGCTGTATTTCAAGCGCAATGCGTGCCAAACTTATGTTGGATTGATGTTGAAAACTTCTGTAATGAAAATTAAGTGCTGAAAATAAGTGCGTAAAAGTAAAGACTGAAATTAAGTGCTGAAATGTAAAGTGCTGAATGTAAAGTGCTTGAAATGTAATTGAAACAAGAAAGAGTAAAGGTAACCGTGAGCTTTTGTAACCGTGAGCAACAAGAAAGTAAAGGGAAAGCTTTAGCTACTTGTATTCATGTCAAGGAATACAAGTAGCCGTGCCTTTGTGCAAGAAAAGGAAAGGAGATCACAAGAACAAAGCAAGAACAAGTAAAAATGTAGAGAGGTTTGTATTGAGTTGTAAAGAAGAGAGATAAGCTCTCCACTTTCTAAAGAACAAGCATACATTTTCTAAGGGCATGCCCTTCTATTTATAGGCAAAGGAGACTTGGGGGCTAAGTTTTGGACTTGGAAATATCACAAAGTAAGATAAGCATTGGCTTGGAAAGATCCCAAAAACCACCCACTTGACTTGCACATGTATTGAGCCAACCGACTTGCTCATGGCTTCATCCAAAGGGCAACTAGCTTGGTTTGGTTGAGGCAACCGAACTTGGATAGTTGAGGCAACCGAACTCCAAAACTCAACTGAAGTGAATAGTAGAGGCCAACCGGAATGTAGGGACTTTGGTTCATGGTTGGACTTGACCGGAGCTCTGCCGGATATTTGGCCGGAGCATGGATGTGCCTAATCGGAGCTTGGTCGGAGCTTGGCCGGTGTTTGGCCGGAATTTTGGTCGGAGGTCTTTTGCTCTTGGACCACTGATTTGGAATGGGCAAGTGATTTTAAGACTAACGGCCGAAGTCATTTTGCCGGAATCTGATCGGGGCCTTGTCGGGCCTGGTTTGAAGTTCTGTTCGGGCGCAGGCCTCGGTCAGGATCGGGCGCTGGTCTTGGGCGCAGGTCTCGGACGCGTCCGGCATTTCTCGGACGTGGGCCTCGGTCAGGGACCGGTGTTTCTCGGATGCGGCCCGGCTGGTTTTCTCGGTCCCCGACTGGCTTTTCTCGGTCCCAGGTCGAGATTCTCGGGCCTTGGCTGGTTCTACTCGGGCTTCCTTCTTGGTTTTCCGACATTGTCCACCTTATTTGCCATTTTAAACACTTTGCTCGAGGTGGATTCGTCAGATCAGCTCGTTTGCCCGAGAGATTTGAATTGAGATCTAGACTACTCGGCTGAGGCCTGGGACTCTGCTGGGCGCGGCCTGGTCCTGCTCGGGCCAGAGTTGGCTAGTGGTGCTTTTTGGCACAAATCTCCCTTTTTAAGTGTGTTTCCTCTTTAGACTCCAAAATTGCCTGTATACACAAAAAGGCATTAACAAGCACTTGTTCGTATGATCAAATGTCTAATTTGGTGGGTTAAGCTGATTCAATGAATCGTATAAATACGCACCATCAAGAAGCTCACCTTGTCCTTTATTATTTCTGTCTTTATTTCCATGTCTATGTCTAGCTAAGCCCTTTATTCGGGCTAGGGTTTCAATTATTGTGACGAATGTTTTGAGATTCCATGCTTAATATTGTTCTTGCATTCTACTAGTTCTTGTGCACATTAATTCGGTTTGAATTGCAAGGTTAAGTGGAGACCCGAAACGGTAAAGCTTATCCGAGCAATCCCTACCCCATATTTATTACTTATTTGATACTGACCCATTAGAATAAGTAGTCGCACTAAACCAAATATAACCTGACCAGGAGTATTAGGTTTGCTAGAACTAGAATTCTATAACCTGACCAGGAGTAGATTGTGGCGTAGTGACTTGAAACAGTCCTACCTTAGGTTATAACCTGACCCGGATTAACCACACCTAAGAACGCAGAATTAGATACTTAGAAATCAAGGATAAACTAAGTCACAATTAGAACCCCTAGCCTGAATATTCTCCCTGATTGATAACTCCAAGTTTAATTTCCTATTTTTGCACTGTTTCCTAATTACTCACAACCCAATTGTCTTTCCGTTTTCAGAACAACAAGTAACCATCTAGCTCTCTAGGGTTCGACCCCTTGCTTGCCGATGTACTAACCCATAGCCAAGAGTAAGTGGAATTATAAATTTAAATTTGCAGGTACCAACGACGCCTGTCAAGCGCCTATAAAATCCTGCGTGCCCAAGAAAGCTCCTGATTCCCTTCACATCTCGTGGTGGGGGAAGTTTTTCAATTACCTCCACCTTCGCGCGGTCGACCTCGATGCCCCGATTGGAGACCATAAAGTGACACTTTTCCTAGTTTAAAACATGGTTAGTGTCAACACAACGACGAAGAACATCAGTAAGGTTAGAAAGGCACGAATCAAACGATGAGCCATACACCGAAAAATCATCCATAAATACTTCCATGGTGTTTTCTAGAAAATCAGAAAAAATGGCCATCATACAACGCTGAAAAGTGGCGGGTGCATTGCAAAGGCCGAAAGGCATGCGTCTATAAGCAAATGTGCCAAAAGGGCATGTGAAAGTGGTCTTCTTTTGGTCCTCGGGGTGTATAGGGATCTGAAAGAACCCTCTATATCCGTCGAGGTAGCAAAAAAACTTCCGCTTCGCAAGGCGCTCTAACATTTGGTCAATAAAAGGCAAAGGAAAGTGATCCTTACGAGTGGCCTTATTCAACTTCCTGTAATCAATGCATATAAGCCAACCAGTCACAGTACGCGAGTAGGAATCAAATCATTATGCTCATTACGTACAACAGTCAATCCTCCCTTCTTAGGGACAACGTGCACAGGACTTACCCACTTTCTATCAGCAATAGAATAAATAATGCCTGCATCTAATAATTTCAAAATCTCTTTCTTTACCACATCATTCAGTTTAGGATTCAAACGCCTCAAAGCGTCCCTAGAGGGTTGAGCATCGCCCTCTAGGTGGATTCTATGCATGCACAAATCTGGGCTAATTCCCTTGAGATCGTCTATCGAATAACCTAGGGCTGGTTTATGCTTTCTGAGAACATCTAGCAATTTCTGGGTCTCTTCATCAGTCAAGGATGCATTCACAATCACCGGGTATGTTGAGTTAGGGCCCAGAAATTCATACCTGAGACTTGCAGGTAGAGGTTTCAGTTCTACCTTGCAAGGTTCCTTACCTGCCTCGGTGGACTGTTCAGTTTCAGCTGCCCCATCAATGCTCACTGCACATATATCCATCGGTGTTGGGCAGCCTGGTATGAACCTGTAAGACTCAATAGATGTCAGTGTAATAGGGTTGTCAACATCAGCATAGTCTAACACTTCACAGTCAGCTAAAAAAGTAGGAGTCTTGCACATGTCAGGTAAATAAAAGACCAAATGTTCACTGCCCACTCGCAAAGCTATAGACCCTCTATCCATGTCAATTACTACCTTAGCCGTGTAAAGCAATGGTCTACCAAGTATAATTGGGATATCAATGTCCTTTGAAATCTCTAGCACGATAAAATCATCAGGGATGTAAATATTCTTCACCTTGACGGGTACATCCTTTAGAATCCCTCTCGGGAGTCCACAGGAACGATCCATAAGGTGAATAGTGATGTTTGTAGGACAGAGATCACCCAAATTCAGTTTAGCATACAAAGAATATGGCATGATAGACACACTAGCACCAAGATCACACAAAGCACGACAAATAGTAATGCCACCAATATCACAAGGGATAGAAAAACTCCCTGAGTCCTTAAGTTTGGGCGGCATGGGTTGGTGCATGGCAGCGCTACACTCCTCACTTAGAGCTACTATCTCGGTCCCGTCTATCTTTTGTTTCCCTGTCAGAATCTCCTTTATGAATTTCGCATAGGTAGGAATCTGCGTGATTGCATCGGTGAAGGGCATGGTGATGTAAAGGGTACGAATTTTATCCACGAACTGCTGGAATTCTTTATCCCTCTTTTTAGCCACTAGCCGCTGAGGGAATGGAACTAGCGGCCTATAGGGAGCTGGCTCCACTGTTTGTGCAAAATTTTCAACTCTGTATTCAGCTTCTCTGGGTGTTCCCTCATCAGCTGGTGCAGAATCGGTTGCTGATTTTGTGGATGGGGATCGAGTGGTCTGAGCGGGTAGCATCTCTAACTATTTTCCTCCTCGGAGTGTGATGGCGTTCACGGATTCCCTAGGATTTGGATCTGGTTTTAATGGGAGCTTCCCACGTTCCCTGTTCGCTGAAGTAGCTTGCTGAGCAATCTGAATTTCCAACATTCGATTTTGAATGGCGAGCTGCTCTACAGTCTTGTGCAGGTTTCTTACCTCAGCGGCGATTTGCTCATGTGCCCTTTGCTGATCCTCAGACGTCTTTCACTGTTCGGTTATGAAGCTAGCTAGCATGGCTTCTATGTTTGATGTCGACCAGGAGTTCCGAGCTTGCTGTGGCTGAGTTGGATTGTTATAGCTCCCTAAAATCTGATTTTGTTGTTGTTGAGCTTGGTTGTTGTACTGATTTTCTTGGCTAATAATTGTTCTGCGGTGGCTGAGCTTGATTGTTGTATTGGCCTCGTGGCGGGTACAGTGCATTGCCCTGCTGTTGTTTGTATGGGAAACTCGGAGGCGCCTAATTCTGTGGTTTGTAAGAGAGGTTAGGATGATTTCGATTCGGGTTATCCCACCTGTTAGTGGCTGATCCAGAACCGAAATCAGCCCCTTGATTGTTCAGCCCAACATAATTGGCATCCTTCCGATTTCCACCGTTATCATCTTGTCCCATCACCGGACAGCCATCTGCAAAATGGGAAGGAGAACCACAAATCCGACAGTAGACACCTACATTGACAACATCGGATGTCTTCATAGCGGAGTCTGTCTTCAGATTTTTTATTTCGGTGCAAGCATCTTCACCGTGTTGGTCAATTCCGCAATCTCATTAGTGTCATCAGCGAGGTACAAGTCTTGGACGCCCTTCTTGTCTTTAGGATTTCCCTGATCACTCGTCCAGAGGTGGTAATCTTGGGCTGCCTTTTCTACGATAGCGTAGGTCTCTTCCAGAGGAACTCCAGTAAGTAGGGGAGAGCAAACGGTAAATTACCGTTTTACCGTTTACCGATTTACCAAAATATAAAATTCTATTCCGTTTACCGTTACCGATATACCATTTTACCGATATTTCGATAAAACGGTAAATTTCGGTAAATTTACCGAATTTACCGAAATTTATTATTTTTTAAATATATATTATAAATCTTATAAATATATATGTTGATTTTTAATATATATAAATATTTTTTTAATTTTTTTCTTTATAATATATAATTATTTATTTATTTATATTTTTCGGTAAAACGGTAAAATGGTATATTTACCGATTTCAGAATTTATTCCGTTTATCGACTTATTTTTACCGTTTTACCATTGGTAAATTTACCGATTTACCGAACCGAATTGATTCGGTAACAGTAAATTTACCGACGGTAAACGGTAATTACCAAATTTTGTTCTCCCCTACCACTAAGTCCTCCACCAGCAGTTTGATTTATCAAGGTGCGCATTCCCTGGTCGATTCCTTGATAGAAAGTGTCCATGATCTGCCACAGCTCTAGGTTGTGGTGGGGGCACATCCTCATCAGCTCCTTGTACCTCTCCCAAACCTCGTACAGAGTCTCGCCATCCATAGAACGGAACGAGATGATCTTGTTCCTGAAATGAGCTGTCTTCATGGTGGAAAGTACTGTTGGAGAAATGCTTCAACCAACTTATCCCAGGTAGTAAAAGTACCCTCCGCATGGCTGTCTAGCCATCGACTAGCCTTGTCAGAGAATGAGAATGCAAATAGCCGGAGGTAGTAGGACTCTAAAGGGACACCATTGGTCTTCACCGTGTTGCACATTTGAATAAAATGCTTGAGGTGCTGATGCAGGTCTTCATTCATTCTTCCAGAAAATTGGTTGTTCTGCACCATTTGAATGAGTCCCGTTTTGAGTTCCCATGTGTTGTTGGCTATACCAGGTGGTGCAATAGCGGATTGGAATCCCGAGACACGTGGAGCAGTGTAATCTCCAAGAGTCCTGCTGATGAGCCGTATTTATACGACTCATCAAGTCAACAACTCCCACCAATTCTGGCACTTTATTATGCGAACAAGTTACTTGTTAGTGTTGTTTTGCATTTCAGGTGTTTTGGAAGCTCTAGGAGGAAACGCGCATTAAAGATGGCATTTTGTGCCAAAAACATCACAAGGCATCTTTGGCCAGGCCGCGCCCGAGCAGCATCCGAGGCCGAAGGACCGAGCAGGCCCGCGCATCTGCCGAAGACCCCAGCCGAGCTGTCCAGCGCTAAATTCAAGTTGTTCGGGCAAACTTGCTGATCTGACGATTCCGACTAGAGCAAGTTGATCGAAATGGCAGATAAGTCGGACGATGTCACTAAACCAAGGAGAATGCCCGAGCAGATTGGAAATTGGCCCCATTCCAATCAAAGGCCCTGCGCGCACAACATTTGGGCGATGCGAGAATCCTCGACTCAAACTCATCATATGGGAAATCTGGCTCGGCAGATAGTCTTAGAATATGCCAAATAGGTGGATAGGTGAATCATCCCACCGATTTAAGGAAAAGCAATCTGGGGTCCCGAACGTGAGACATTTGCACCAAGTGGGATTCATATTCAAAGAGGCATGATCTAGAAGCCAGCCATGGAAGTCAGAGACAAAAGGGAGGGGCAACCAACAATAAACCAAACTCTTTTGACCCCAATGTCTCTCCTTGCCATTGTCAAAGTGTTGGACTCCATATGTCAAAGGGAGGTGCCTAAACTTTGACTTGGACGCACAATTCTACAAAGGGGGCAACAACCTGTCTTCCTTCAACATTTGGGGCTGGAGGAATCACTATAAATTGGAGCACATATCAATCATCCCTCACAACATCAAATACACTTCTCTCTAGATTAGAGTTTTCTACCTTTTTATTTATGTTTACTAGTAGCTAAACCTATTCGGTTTAGGGTTTCACATTTGTGATCACATTTTGAGACATTTGTACTTTATGTTATTCTACATTTCGCCAGTCCTTGCGCTCATTCCTACGGATCAAACTGCTAGACTAAGTGGATGTTTTGCCACAAAGCTTAGTTGAGCAAATGATCCTTACCGTTATCATTTACCGGATGCCTTGCAGCAATGGTAGATAGTAACATCTAGATTGAATAACACCTTTGCCGGGTTGTTTGATCTAGGAAAGGACTGGAAGCCTAACACCTTATCAAGCTTAGTTGTGGAGTATCACCTTTGCCGGGATACTAGGGTGTTACCTTTGCCGGAACACCACATAACACCTTGTCGGATTAAGGTTGGGGAGTATCACCTTTGCCGGGATACTAGGGTGTTACCTTTGTCGGAACACCACACACAATGAAATGTAGAATAGATCATTTGATGTCTATGATAAATGTGTCACAAGAGAAGCCCTAAACTAAATACTTACTCTCATTGAATCACCTCTCCTTTATTTACTTTTGCATTAGTCTTAAAACCATTTAAAAAACCCCAACTGTGTTACTTTCATTATTGCTTTCAAGAACAACAAGTAACCGAACTAGCTCTCTTGGGTTCGACCCCTACTTACCGCTTTACTAGCTCATAGTAAGCCAACAGTAGTGGACTTATAAATTATAAATTTGAGAGGTCACAACGACGGTCTGTCAAATTTTGGCGCCGTTGCCGGGGAGCTGTGCATTGGTGAAGTTGTTCTTTTTACTGTTTATTTTCTTTCCCTTTTGTTTCTGTTTGTTTCATGATTCTTTATGTCTTCTTGGATGATTCGGCATCTCCCCCAATTTGGAGGTACCATCGGAGAAGATCCCGTGAAACATGTACAAACGTTTCACTCCATCTGCGGCCACATGAAGCCTAAAAACGAGTCATTAGAGGGGTTTAAGCTAAAGTGTTTTAAGCTTTCCTTAAATGACTCTGCACTATCTTGGTATGACTCATCATGTGCAGATTATGAAGGCGATTATTGGAATCTACGAGCCAAATTCCTAAAGGAGTTTTCTCCACCATCCCTTCGACTTGAAGTCCGCGAGAAACTTATTACTCTTACACAATTCCTGGGCGAAACACTCTATGAGTACTATGTGCGCTTCGATACCCTTCAAGGAAGCGGTCCACACCATGGATTCATGGATTTATATCTTCTTCGGACATTTCTTAGTGGGATGAAACTACTACAGCTTTGCATGCTTGATGCTGCAGCAGGAGGTCTAGTATGGGACTTATGCGTGGATGAAATCTAAGGCCTAATAGATGATGAGGCACAGAAGTCAAGACCGAGACAAGGCCCGATGCACAAAATAGAAGATAAGGCGCAGACGGTGGAAGTGAACTCAGTGCAGAACAAGCCCGGCATCACATCCATTACAAGCTTACCCGTAACAATACCTAACCCGAGAGGAGACATCAGTACATGGGCAGTGGTGGACGTAGACGCAGCTCTAAGGGAGTCCGCATATTGGGTGAATAAAATGCTCAACACGAAGGCAAGGGTCAGCGAGGAAGAGCCTACATTGGAACCCACGGAGCCAACAAAGGATGAGGACCCGCTGACGACTGATCGGTCGAGATTTCGACTAGTTAATTGCTCCATACGATGAAGGATATCACTCGTTCTCCCGGCAAATTGTCATTATTTAACCTATTTTCTATTGTTTCAGGTCATATATCACATGCCTAATACTTTTGGATTGATCCGAAGCAAAGCAAAGCAATTGGTGAAGATTTGGACAAAAACAGGACAAAACAGGGCAGACAAACCTTTGTGACGTATTTTGCATGCCCAGGGCGCATCCGGTGTCCAAATGAGTCAAAATTTAGCTTGTTGGAAAGCTTACTCGAAGGCCTACAACATTGTAGTTGACACCAAGAGCAGATTCGAAGGTTGAGACCTCGAACAAGGCAATGGAAGTCAGGTCCCGTGATAGCCCGTGACGACTTTGGTCACGGGCCGAGACCCCATGACGCACCTTTTGGTCACGGGCGTCACGGGCCAACTCAGAAAGTTGTGAAAATTGAAGACCCCGTGACGACCCGTGACGACCTCAGGTCACGGGCGTTTGCCCCGTGACTTATCCCTTTGGTCACGGGCGTTACGGGCATCATGGGCACCGTCAGAAGCAAAATTATCTGTTGATTTCCAAAAATCGATTTTGGGCTTTCTGGTCTTTTTGGGCGATCTATAAAAGGAAACACGACCAGATTAGACAAGTGTGCTTATTTTGAGAAGAATAAACCCTAACTTGGGAAAGAAGACAGAGTTCATCGCGAGAGAGTGAGGATCGTCGAGCTACATCGTCTACGGTTAACTCGTCCTTATTTCTCTCTATTTACACTGTTTGTGGTTTAATCGCCATGAATAGCGAGTTGTCTTCTTAATTCTGGGATCCTACGGATCCCGTGCATTGTACCTAACTCTTCATGTGATCATATGAATGTTTTTCATTAATGCAAATCGAATATTCAATTTCATCGTGCTTAATTTATCGTTCTATGCAAGTATTTACATCAAAGGATATGTTTGCATGCTAGATCGTATTTAGGTTATATACCAAAAGGTGGATGGGCTCTAGGGATTAACCGGATTGTATGAAATTGTTTGAGAACCTCTAGTTTAAATAATCGAGATCGTTGATAATCCGTGGATGGGCGGCGTTCAACGATTGAGATTGATCTAGATAATGATCCGTGGATGGGCGGCTTATCTAGTGTTATTTTGGTTTAATTCGATATTCGATAGCATGATGAATTACATGATAATTATTGCATGATTGTTGGGGTTAACACGGGTGAAGTATGGATTCTGGGATTCTTTCTCTGATAAGTACAAAACCATTTAATTTTCTGTTATTTAATTTCTGCGTTTTTCACAACAAAACAAACCTCTTTTAATTGGAATAGCTAAATAGGTCACACTGTTTGCTAGTACTCACACACCTGTTCCTTGGATCGACCCTTGGCTTACCAAGGTTATAAATTTTGTTTGACTGCAACTAGACCCCTAAAACTCATAAACTTGACACTATAAAGGGTTAAAAATACGCTTGTCAAAATAGCGCCGTTGTCGGGGAACAACGTTTAGTGTGATACTAGATTTAACGTGTGTAGTTTAGTCTATTCCATTCTTTTTATTACTTCTTTGTACATACTCTATATACTTCTGACCTTCACTAATCACCTTTATTTTGAATGTTGCGAGGATGTACTCTTTTGGTCATCAAGACGCCTACCCAAGGGAAGAGCCTTATTGTCAGACATATTCGTATGATGCAAATTGGGAAGGAAATCAAAATCAGTTCTATGATAAACCATATTATCGAGATGACCACTACTATGAGAGTTACCAAGACCAGTCGCAGCAGCATCAATTTTATGATTCACAGCCATATCAAGATGGTCATTATTATGAGGACTACCAGAATTACTCGCAGCAGCAACAGTCTCATGACCACCACCTCTGGACGAGTGATCGAGGTAATTCTAAGGACAAGAGGAGTGTGCATGATCCTTACCTTACTGATAGAACAAAGGATATCGCTGAGTTAACCAACGCAGTGAAGATGCTTGCTGCTGAAATAAAAAATCTGAAGAAAGACTCCTCTATGCAGTCGTCTGTAGACGCCAACTTTGTAGAGCGAACCAGTCATGGTAATCAGTACAACAACCAGCCCCAACAACAACAAAGTTAGAATTCATGGCATTACAATTATCAGGAACAACCACAAGACACTGGAGAATTATCACGTATAGAGTCTATGCTGACAGGTTTCAAGGCAGAGCAAAGTAGGCGAGCTCAAGAGCGACAAGCCAGACTCGATAATATTATAGGGACGGTGGAACAACTCCCAATTCAGCAAAGAATACTGAAAGACCAGTTAGAAGCACAAGCTATTGCAACCACCGACGAATGCAGAGATGAGGACATTGAGATGGTAATGGCCAACCATCAAGAAGTTGAAATCTATGAAGCATATACATCTTCAGTTTTATTCCCAATCCATGTGGAAGATGATCAGGATGTGAGAATGCTCTCTAAACCAAAACAATCTATTTGTGAGGATGGTTTTGAGGCATTGAGAACGGTTGCCAAGGCTTACACTGAGTTGGAGGATGATGACTCTTGCACTAAAATACGCATGTCAAAATGGCGCCGTTGCACTAAAGACGCTCAGAATATGAAGATCCATCTCCCTCCACTACGATTGCTTCAGAAGGTCATTTAGATGAGCAGACAAAGGAGAACATCGTTCCACCAGTTTCTCTGGGCGCTGATGAGCTATCAAAGGACTATAGGTACGAAGACTTCGTTGATGTGTACCTCAGCTCGATTACAGAGGATCCTCGCATACATATGAATGTGACAGTGAAGGGAAATTTCGAAGTATGGGAACGTGAGTTCCTAGCTAAAGAGTATACAGGAAGTGTGCTTGTTGGAGCCAGCTCTGAAAATATATATCTTGATGCACAGCCTTCAGACAAGTTTCAACAGTTCTTGCCTTACGTCTTGAAACTGTTATTAAGGAGCTCCTACAGTCCCTTGATTCTTAAGGGACTTGACACTATAAAGGGTTAAAAATACGCTTGGACTGCATGCTCTACTTAACGTCCATGTCATTCTTGATGGACGTAAATTCAAATGGGATTTGAAGGTGGATTGACACTATCTCCCTTTCTATGTCTCGCCAAGACATTAAACTAGGTCTCTTCGGGGAGTAACCCGCACTGTAAGTTTTATTTCTTTGCATCTTTCATTTGCATAATGTGTGGACGTTTCAAAATTCTAAGTGTGGAGTGCCCCTCCACGATTTTCGATGCTAACCTATCACTTGTGAAGCTCTGTGTTTTTTTTATCTATATAATCTACCAGCTCACAAGTCGTGTTTCACTCACCGAGCATCGCTGAATCTCCATGGATATCGCACCATCACACACGAGTGAAGTTCCTATGCGCCTTTTCTTATCTCTTATATTTCTTCGCTTAGGGACTAAGCTTATTTTTAAGTGTGGAGTGGGTAGCACATAGTCACATATACATTCATCGCATGTCACACATTCACTCTTGCATATGCTCAACTTGTCTATGTATTGCGATTGAAATCCTCATTTTCTACGATACTCCTTGACTGATTGACATACTTTTGGACTCAAATTCTAGGATTGAAATAGTGAAAATTGTGTGTGTATTATCTTGAGTCAGTATCATTGCTAGCCTTTGACTATCACATATTTTACGTATTTCTTGAAGCATGTTTGAGACTTGAACTTAGTAGGCACCGGTTCAAAAATGTCAAAAACTTAAATATGCATCCCTCTTTCTAGGTGACCTTAGTACTAGTATGTGTTTCGATATACTTGTTGTGATTTGCATGCACCCGCCTTCATTCATACACTATGTCAAGTTTTAAGTGTGGAGTTAGAAAATTGGTTTTCAACGTTTTCAATCAAGAACAAAGTTCTGAATTTTCAAAAGAGGGTGAAAAATTGACCCCCAGCATAGTTGTTTTTGAGAAAAAAATATTCCTGCAGAAAAAAAAGAGAAAGCAGAAACATACCAAGGGCAAAGTGAGAAAAGTCACGCCTTGTGTGAGAAAAAAAAATTTAGTACCAAGGGCAAAGTGCTTGGTGTAGTGTAATTCCATCTTCTCATTGCGTGCAAATCATGACTTGTCATGCGTATTCATGTACTAGAAACTAAGGGACGATCCTCGTGCTTGCACTGAAATTTTGATGCAAATTTTTGTACTATTTTTCAGAAAATCCTTAAGCCAGGCTCCTCTTCTCTTACGGGTCATTGCCTAGTCCTTGGCACTTGAGAATGAGCTTTGCGCCAAGAACCCGTGGACTATCCCTAGATAGCATAGGTGAATGGCGAGCATGTTTTGTGAACTATTCATATTCTTTATACGTTGCTCTAGAACTATTTAGAACATGTGATTAGTCGATTGCTAGCCGTGTGTATTGACCGTTTGAATGCATAACTCGTTTAATCTATGATTGTCTGACAACTTTGATGAAGATGTTTGACTTGAAGTCGAGGTAATACGATGAATCCGAGGTATGACATGACTTTACTGTGACTTGTTGAGCATCATTCATGCATTCACGTTAGTTAGTTGTACAGGGGATTTGTAGGTAGTCCCATTCCTGAAAACCTTCACGAGACTATACTCATCCTACTAGGGCAGCCTAGGGGTTTAAAGGCTAGATGCATGTGCTAAATGCATTCGTGTCCTCTACGACAGTGAGTTATCTTTTTGTTTTTGTTTTAGTTAGAATTGATCACATGACACTTGAGTCGGTAGCTTTGGAACGTATGTTTGTTGAGCATGATACTCGCTTGCACATTTATTCTGTCATTTGTTCGCCATTTCTTTGGGACAAACAAATCCTAAGTGTGGAGTGTTTTGATCGGTCGAGATTTCGACTAGTTAATTGCTCCATACGATGAAGGATATCACTCGTTCTACCGGCAAATTGTCATTATTTAACCTCTTTTCTAGTGTTTCAGGTCATATATCACATGCCTAATACTTTTGGATTAATCCGAAGCAAAGCAAAGCAATTGGTGAAGATTTGGATAAAAACAGGACAAATTAGGGCAAACAGACCTTTGTGACGTATTTTGCATGCCCAGGGAGCATCCGGTGTCCAAATGAGTTGAAATTTAGCTTGTTAGAAAGCTAACTCGAAGGCCTACAACTTTGTAGTTGACACCAAGAGCAGATTCGAAGGTTGAGACCTCGAACAAGGCAATGGAAGTCAGGTCCCGTGATAGCCCGTGACGACTTTGGTCACGGCCCGAGACCCCGTGACGCACCATTTGGTCACGGGCGTCACGGGCCAACTCAGAAAGTTGTGAAAATTGAAGACCCCGTGACGGCCCGTGACGACCTCAGGTCACGGGCGTTTGCCCCGTGACGTATCCCTTTGGTCGCGGGCGTTACGGGCATCATGGGCACCGTCAGAAGCAAAATTATCTGTTGATTTCCAAAAATCGATTTTGGGCTTTCTGGTCTTTTTGGGCGATCTATAAAAGGAAACACGACCAGATTAGACAAGTGTGCTTATTTTTGAGAAGAATAAACCCTAACTTGGGAAAGAAGACAGAGTTCATCGCGAGAGAGTGAGGATCGTCGAGCTACATCGTCTACGGTTAACTCGTCCTTATTTCTCTCTATTTACACTGTTTGTGGTTTAATCGCCATGAATAGCGAGTTGTCTTCTTAATTCTGGGATCCTACGGATCCCGTGCATTGTACCTAACTCTTCATGTGATCATATGAATGTTTTTCATTAATGCAAATCGAATATTCAATTTCATCGTGCTTAATTTATCGTTCTATGCAAGTATTTACATCAAAGGGTATGTTTGCATGCTAGATCGTATTTAGGTTATATACCAAAAGGTGGATGGGCTCTAGGGATTAACCGGATTGTATGAAATTGTATGAGAACCTCTAGTTTAAATAATCGAGATCGTTGATAATCCGTGGATGGGCGGCGTTCAACGATTGAGATTGATCTAGATAATGATCCGTGGATGGGCGGCTTATCTAGTGTTATTTTGGTTTAATTCGATATTCGATAGCATGATGAATTACATGATAATGATTGCATGATTGTTGGGGTTAACACGGGTGAAGTATGGATTCTGGAATTCTTTCTCTGATAAGTACAAAACCATTTAATTTTCTGTTATTTAATTTCTGCGTTTTTCACAACAAAACAAACCTCTTTTAATTGGAATAGCTAAATAGGTCACACTGTTTGCTAGTACTCACACACCTGTTCCTTGGATCGACCCTTGGCTTACCAAGGTTATAAATTTTGTTTGACTGCAACTAGACCCCTAAAACTCATAAACTTGACACTATAAAGGGTTAAAAATACGCTTGTCAAAATAGCGCCGTTGTCGGGGAACAACGTTTAGTGTGATACTAGATTTAACGTGTGTAGTTTAGTCTATTCCATTCTTTTTATTACTTCTTTGTACATACTCTATATACTTCTGACCTTCACTAATCACCTTTATTTTGAATGTTGCGAGGATGTACTCTTTTGGTCATCAAGACGCCTACCCAAGGGAAGAGCCTTATTGTCAGACATATTCGTATGATGCAAATTGGGAAGGAAATCAAAATCAGTTCTATGATCAACCATATTATCGAGATGACCACTACAATGAGAGTTACCAAGACCAGTCGCAGCAGCATCAATTTTATGATTCACAGCCATATCAAGATGGTCATTATTATGAGGACTACCAGAATTACTCGCAGCAGCAACAGTCTCATGACCACCACCTCTGGACGAGTGATCGAGGTAATTCTAAGGACAAGAGGAGTGTGCATGATCCTTACCTCACTGATAGAACAAAGGATATCGCTGAGATAACCAACGCAGTGAAGATGCTTGCTGCTGAAATAAAAAATCTGAAGAAAGACTCCTCTATGCAGTCGTCTGTAGACGCCAACTTTGTAGAGCGAACCAGTCATGGTAATCAGTACAACAACCAGCCCCAACAACAACAAAGTTAGAATTCATGGCATTACAATTATCAGGAACAACCACAAGACACTGGAGAATTATCACGTATAGAGTCTATGCTGACAGGTTTCAAGGCAGAGCAAAGTAGGCGAGCTCAAGAGCGACAAGCCAGACTCGATAATATTATAGGGACGGTGGAACAACTCCCAATTCAGCAAAGAATACTGAAAGACCAGTTAGAAGCACAAGCTATTGCAACCACCGATGAATGCAGAGATGAGGACATTGAGATGGTAATGGCCAACCATCAAGAAGTTGAAATCTATGAAGCATATACATCTTCAGTTTTATTCCCAATCCATGTGGAAGATGATCAGGATGAGAGAATGCTCTCTAAACCAAAACAATCTATTTGTGAGGATGGTTTTGAGGCATTGAGAACGGTTGCCAAGGCTTACACTGAGTTGGAGGATGATGACTCTTGCACTAAAATACGCATGTCAAAATGGCGCCGTTGCACTAAAGACGCTCAGAATATGAAGATCCATCTCCCTCCTCTACGATTGCTTCAGAAGGTCATTTAGATGAGCAGACAAAGGAGAACATCGTTCCACCAGTTTCTCTGGGCGCTGATGAGCTATCAAAGGACTATAGGTACGAAGACTTCGTTGATGTGTACCTCATCTCGATTACAGAGGATCCTCGCATACATATGAATGTGACAGTGAAGGGAAATTTCGAAGTATGGGAACGTGAGTTCCTAGCTAAAGAGTATACAGGAAGTGTGCTTGTTGGAGCCAGCTCTGAAAATATATATCTTGATGCACAGCCTTCAGACAAGTTTCAACAGTTCTTGCCTTACGTCTTGAAACTGTTATTAAGGAGCTCCTACAGTCCCTTGATTCTTAAGGGACTTGACACTATAAAGGGTTAAAAATACGCTTGGACTGCATGCTCTACTTAACGTCCATGTCATTCTTGATGGACGTAAATTCAAATGGGATTTGAAGGTGGATTGACACTATCTCCCTTTCTATGTCTCGCCAAGACATTAAACTAGGTCTCTTCGGGGAGTAACCCGCACTGTAAGTTTTATTTCTTTGCATCTTTCATTTGCATAATGTGTGGACGTTTCAAAATTCTAAGTGTGGAGTGCCCCTCCACGATTTTCGATGCTAACCTATCACTTGTGAAGCTCTGTGTTTTTTTTATCTATATAATCTACCAGCTCACAAGTCGTGTTTCACTCACCGAGCATCGCTGAATCTCCATGGATATCGCACCATCACACACGAGTGAAGTTCCTATGCGCCTTTTCTTATCTCTTATATTTCTTCGCTTAGGGACTAAGCTTATTTTTAAGTGTGGAGTGGGTAGCACATAGTCACATATACATTCATCGCATGTCACACATTCACTCTTGCATATGCTCAACTTGTCTATGTATTGCGATTGAAATCCTCATTTTCTACGATACTCCTTGACTGATTGACATACTTTTGGACTCAAATTCTAGGATTGAAATAGTGAAAATTGTGTGTGTATTATCTTGAGTCAGTATCATTGCTAGCCTTTGACTATCACATATTTTACGTATTTCTTGAAGCATGTTTGAGACTTGAACTTAGTAGGCACCGGTTCAAAAATGTCAAAAACTTAAATATGCATCCCTCTTTCTAGGTGACCTTAGTACTAGTATGTGTTTCGATATACTTGTTGTGATTTGCATGCACCCGCCTTCATTCATACACTATGTCAAGTTTTAAGTGTGGAGTTAGAAAATTGGTTTTCAACGTTTTCAATCAAGAACAAAGTTCTGAATTTTCAAAAGAGGGTGAAAAATTGACCCCCAGCATAGTTGTTTTTGAGAAAAAAATATTCCTGCAGAAAAAAAAGAGAAAGCAGAAACATACCAAGGGCAAAGTGAGAAAAGTCACGCCTTGTGTGAGAAAAAAAAATTTAGTACCAAGGGCAAAGTGCTTGGTGTAGTGTAATTCCATCTTCTCATTGCGTGCAAATCATGACTTGTCATGCGTATTCATGTACTAGAAACTAAGGGACGATCCTCGTGCTTGCACTGAAATTTTGATGCAAATTTTTGTACTATTTTTCAGAAAATCCTTAAGCCAGGCTCCTCTTCTCTTACGGGTCATTGCCTAGTCCTTGGCACTTGAGAATGAGCTTTGCGCCAAGAACCCGTGGACTATCCCTAGATAGCATAGGTGAATGGCGAGCATGTTTTGTGAACTATTCATATTCTTTATACGTTGCTCTAGAACTATTTAGAACATGTGATTAGTCGATTGCTAGCCGTGTGTATTGACCGTTTGAATGCATAACTCGTTTAATCTATGATTGTCTGACAACTTTGATGAAGATGTTTGACTTGAAGTCGAGGTAATACGATGAATCCGAGGTATGACATGACTTTACTGTGACTTGTTGAGCATCATTCATGCATTCACGTTAGTTAGTTGTACAGGGGATTTGTAGGTAGTCCCATTCCTGAAAACCTTCACGAGACTATACTCATCCTACTAGGGCAGCCTAGGGGTTTAAAGGCTAGATGCATGTGCTAAATGCATTCGTGTCCTCTACGACAGTGAGTTATCTTTTTGTTTTTGTTTTAGTTAGAATTGATCACATGACACTTGAGTCGGTAGCTTTGGAACGTATGTTTGTTGAGCATGATACTCGCTTGCACATTTATTCTGTCATTTGTTCGCCATTTCTTTGGGACAAACAAATCCTAAGTGTGGAGTGTTTTGATCGGTCGAGATTTCGACTAGTTAATTGCTCCATACGATGAAGGATATCACTCGTTCTACCGGCAAATTGTCATTATTTAACCTCTTTTCTAGTGTTTCAGGTCATATATCACATGCCTAATACTTTTGGATTAATCCGAAGCAAAGCAAAGCAATTGGTGAAGATTTGGATAAAAACAGGACAAATTAGGGCAAACAGACCTTTGTGACGTATTTTGCATGCCCGGGGAGCATCCGGTGTCCAAATGAGTTGAAATTTAGCTTGTTAGAAATCTAACTCGAAGGCCTACAACTTTGTAGTTGACACCAAGAGCAGATTCGAAGGTTTAGACCTCAAAAAAGCAATAGAAGTCAGGTCCCGTGACAGCCCGCGACGACTTTGGTCACGGGCTGAGACCCCGTGACGCACCTTTTGGTCACGGGCGTCACGGGCCAACTCAGAAAGTTGTGAAAATTGAAGACCCCGTGACGGCCCGTGACGACCTCAGGTCACGGGCGTTTGCCCCGTGACGTATCCCTTTGGTCACGGGCGTTACGGGCATCACGGGCACCGTCAGAAGCAAAATTATCTGCTGATTTCCAAAAATCGATTTTGGGCTTTCTGGCCTTTTTATTCGAGCTATAAAAGGAAACACGACCAGATTAGACAAGTGTTCTTATTTTGAGAAGAATAAACCCTAAATTGGGAAAGAAGACAGAGTTCATCGCTAGAGAGTGAGGATCGTCGAGCTACATCGTCTACGGTTAACTCGTCCTTATTTCTCTCTATTTACACTGTTTGTGGTTTAATCGCCATGAATAGCGAGTAGTCTTCTTAATTCTGGGATCCTACGGATCCCGTGCATTGTACCCAACTCTTCATGTGATCATATGAATGTTTTTCATTAATGCAAATCGAATATTCAATTTCATCGTGCTTAATTTATCGTTCTATGCAAGTATTTACATCAAACGGTATGTTTGCATGCTAGATCGTATTTAGGTTATATACCAAAAGGTGGATGGGCCCTAGGGATTAACCGGATTGTATGAAATTGTATGAGAACCTCTAGTTTAAATAATCGAGATCGTTGATAATCCGTGGATGGGCGACGTTCAACGATTGAGATTGATCTAGATAATGATCCGTGGATGGGTGGCTTATCTAGTGTTAATTTGGTTTAATTCGATATTCGATAGCATGATGAATTACATGATAATGATTGCATGATTGTTGGGGTTAGCACGGGTGAAGTATGGATTCTGGAATTCTTTCTCTGATAAGTACAAAACCATTTAATTTTCTATTATTTAATTTCTGCGTTTTTCACAACAAAACAAACCTCTTTTAATTGGAATAGCTAAATAGGTCACACTGTTTGCTAGTACTCACACACCTGTTCCTTGGATCGACCATTGGCTTACCAAGGTTATAAATTTTGTTTGACTGTAACTAGACCCCTAAAACTCATAAACTTGACACTATAAAGGGTTAAAAATACGCTTGTCAATGACTGAAGAAGAACTTGCCGAGACAGGCCCGGTCCTCAATGTCGAAAAATCCCAACTGGACCCTTCTCCTTCGTCTTGTATGTGGATCACACCTCCTGAAAATCATGTAATCAATGATGAGGTGCAAGGCGAGTTGGAGGCAAAGCTTGAGTAAGGAAAGCCAATGATGAAGCACTCACTCACTACGAGTCAACAAGCGCCGCCTAAAAAGTCTAAGGATCCAGGACGACCAATCCTCTTTGCCACAAAGACGAGGATTGGCAAGGGCAAATGCTTGACTTCGCTTGTGTTTGATGGCAAGATACTGAACTACCAAACTCGCGAGGATGCCAACCGCTCATACATGAAGAAGCGACCGAGACATGGCACGTTTGAATGGAAACGCGGATGGAGAAACACGAGAGCACGACTCAATGGACCAGTAGCCATGGTCAAGGGGTCCTCGCCTACTCGGAAGGATGTGAAGAAAAATCCACCCGACCAGTGGAGAGCAGAACCGAGCCTTCTGCCATATGACTACTTTGGGCAGATTGAAGGAGCGACCGAGGTAAAGTTTGACCTCACACGCCCATGGGATCCTAACTTGTGATCCCTAAAGAGGTAACGTCGAGCCAACGACGTTAAACAAAGGCGCTCGTTCGGAGGCAGCCCGACCTGTTTATTGTTTTTAAGTTTATTTTCTTAGATCATACTCACCTCATTGCATTTTGAGGAAAGAAACGTTCTGAATGCAGAGAACGTACCAGGCCCCGGCCGAATTCCCTCGAGCCCCTGCCAAAACTTTCCAAGAAAATGAAATGACAACATGAGGGGAGTATTGTTCTATCTTTTCTTCGCTTTATTTCCTCTTGCATGCATTGTGTGCTTTGAACATAAGTCGTGCCGTGAGGACACGGCTTTGTTCAAAAGTGTGGGGTGGGAGAGTCAGTTTGTTGTGTCAGCACGTTTATTTCTTGCACATGCATAGAGTCAGCACGTTTTCCTTAAAAAAATTAAATTTTTGAAAGTTCGGATTGCTTTCTATGTCCAAGATATGCGGTATTGAACTTTCATGATGTGAAATAGATAGAGCCGATTACATGCATTCCTCTTATGAAATCCGAATTGTTTGACTTCATGTGAACTTAACCCTCTACGTGCCCTTGTGAGTTGAGATAAACAGGGATGTGGAGTTGATAGAAACGTCCTAGAAAGGCTTGACAAAGCACTCAAAGGACCGGTCCTCGAATTATATGGTTGTATGGATTTTGTGGAGCCTAGCACTTCAAGTTTTATAGTTTAGAGTTTGCTCCGCCACTGCAGCGTTTATGTAAGTAGGCAGGACGGGAAAACAGACCGTCCTATCTCTAGTCCGAAGTAACCGAGAAAAGGTGGAGGGCCCCCATCTTGACTCGCGTCAAAAAGGTCGAGAATGAGAAAGAGCGGGGAGGTATTTCCATATGCTTGCGGGCGATGATTGGACCTCCTTCAAAAGAAAAAGAAAAGAAAAGGACAAGCAATTCACAACAAGGAGCAAAGCTCATAAAAAAAATCAGCCAAAGTGTGAAAGTTCTACACGAAACAAAAGTGAAGTACACCACTGTCATATCAAAGGCCGAAGGCCAAACTCACTACAAAAGCTGTCCAACCAAAGCAAGAAGAAGAACTCAAGCGCCTTAAAGCTTGAATAAATCACGTGCAAGAAAAAGCAATGAAGTATAACCATATAGCAAGAGTTCGGAACCGAGAAGTGTAGATCATGGGTATAAAAAGGACTATCTCCCACTCATCCGAATTGGGTTGCATCTCGGCTCAAAGGTAACACGTATCAAGTTATTTCCATGTTTAAACATAATACTTTTAGTAACGGTTGAGTTATGCATGGAAAGGTGAAGTTTAGACTAGCAACTCATATGCATATCTAGGATGCCAAAGGCATTGTGGTGTTTAGTTATTTTCCGATTATGACCTAGTCCTTGTTTGGGACGAACAAGTTTAAGTGTGGGGTGGTTTGATGAGCCGTATTTATACGACTCATCAAGTCAACAAATCCCACCAATTCCGGCACTTTATTATGCGAACAAGTTACATGTTAGTGTTGTTTTGCATTTCAGGTGTTTTGGAAGCTCTAGGAGGAAACGCGCATTAAAGATGGCATTTTGTGCCAAAAACAGCACAAGGCATCTTTGGCCAGGCCGCGCCCGAGCAGCGTCCGAGGCCGAAGGACCGAGCAGGCCCGCGCATCTGCCGAAGACCCCAGCCGAGCTATCCAGCGCTAAATTCAAGTTGTTCGGGCAAACTTGCTGATCTGACAATTCTGACTCGAGCAAGTTAATCGAAATGGCAGATAAGTCGGACGATGTCACTAAACCAAGGAGAATGCCCGAGCAGATTGGAAATTGGCCCCATTCCAAGCAAAGGCCATACGCGCACAACATTTGGGCGATGCGAGAATCCTTGACTCAAACTCATCATATGGGAAATCTGGCTCGGCAGATAGTCTTAGAATATGCCAAATAGGTGGACAGGTGAATCATCCCACGGAGTCAAGGCAAAGCAATCTGGGGGCCCGAACGTGAGACATTTGCACCAAGTGGGATTCATATTCAAATAGGCATAATCTAGAAGCTGGCCATGGAAGTCAGAGACAAAAGGGAGGGGCAGCCAACAATAAACCAAACTCTTTTGACCCCAATGTCTCTCCTTGCCATTGTCAAAGTCTTGGACTCCATATGTCAAAGGGAGGTGCCTAAACTTTGACTTGGACGCACAATTCTACAAAGGGGGGCAACAACCTGTCTTCCTTCAACATTTGGGGCTGGAGGAATCACTATAAATTGGAGCACATATCAATCATCCCTCACAACATCAAATACACTTCTCTCTAGATTAGAGTTTTCTACCTTTTTTATTTATGTTTACTAGTAGCTAAACCTATTCGGTTTAGGGTTTCACATTTGTGATCACATTTTGAGACATTTGTACTTTATGTTATTCTACATTTCGCCAGTCCTTGTGCTCATTCCTACGGATCAAACTGCTAGACTAAGTGGATGTTTTGCCACAAAGCTTAGTTGAGCAAATGATCCTTACCGTTATCATTTACCGGATGCCTTGCAGCAATGGTAGATAGTAACATCTAGATCGAATAACACCTTTGCCGGGTTGTTTGATCTAGGAAAGGACTGGAAGCCTAACACCATATCAAGCTTTGTTGTGGAGTATCACCTTTGTCGGGATACTAGGGTGTTACCTTTGCCGGAACACCACATAACACCTTGTCGGGTTAAGGTTGTGGAGTATCACCTTTGCCGGGATACTAGGGTGTTACCTTTGCCGGAACACCACACACTATGAAATGTAGAATAGATCATTTGATGTGTATGATAAATGTGTCACAAGAGAAGCCCTAGACTAAATACTTACTCTCATTGTGAAATTCTATCCCCTGTTCAAGCAAGTGTTCTAGGTTGTGTTTCAACAGACCTTGAACTCTTTCCACCACAGTGCAATAAGCAGTACGAACAGAACAGTAAAATAGGAGCACGCACAGATTGATAACCCAGTTCGGCTACGCCTACTCTGGGGGGTTTCCCACACCCGGAAAAAGGGACAACAAATCTTTATTACGAGTATAGAGCTTTCCACAGGGACTTACACTTACACAACCTCGGGTTTGTAATTGCCTAGCCTCTATTCCTCCGTCTCTCAGATTTGCAACCAAGGTTCGTCGCAACTCCCCTTGATCCCCTTCGTCCAGACCTTCTGTCCGAACGTGCTCGATCTTCTCCTGAAGCTCGGTCGCTTTCTCTCGAAAGCAGGTCGTTCTGTTCGTGCGCTGATCGTGATAACTCTGGTCAGTCTGCTGAATGGCACAGATCAGACTGAACTTACACCGATGTATTTCCAGTGGGGAAAACACACTCGGCGGTCGCTTTCTTCTTCTCCAATCGGTAGGGTTTCCTCGTGTATATTTGATCTTGAAAGCGATGCAGATTATGGACGTCCTACCCATGTATTTATATGCCAGGACGATCTCCAAAATCTGCTCTAGATATCTCATCAAATATTTAGGAAGATATTCCTAAATATTCGATGCATATCTTTATCCAATCGGTGAGAGGAATAACCGAAGACTTCCTCCCCAAGTCAGCCACGCCATCATCAGATCAGATATGTAGATATTCACTTGAATATTCGCTGGCCGACTTCAGTTCGAATCTAAAAGATCCTCGATCTTTAGAACCTTCTGGAAGATATCTTTGCGTCTGCTCCACGCTGTACTGTAGTTCCAGAAAGTGTTCGAACTCCCCCTGAACTCCTGCTCGAACTGTCTAAGGCCGTTTTGCCAACAGCATGGCATTCATGGGAACATCAATCTCCCCCTTGGCATTTTGGCAAAACCAAATGTACGCCTTAGACACAACTTGAGGTGTTAGAACGGTTACCTCAACATACTCCCCCTTTTTGCCACAAACTGGCAAGGGGTCCAATCGAGTTCAAACAGCAAATCAAACTTCATACAGACGACTCATCATCAGTGTCGTCCTCGGAATCTGCATCATCAGATTCATCATCACTCGGGTAGCTGAGGGCACGAGCAAGATGTTGATGCGCCTGCGTTGTTCCTTATCAATGGCAATGATGGCATTCAGATCTTCGAGCAGCTTGCTCCTCTCATCACGGCCCATTCTGGCTCCCCCTTGACTCGATTCCGCAACATCTTTTCCTTTCTGGTTGCCCTCCTTGAGATCATTCACGTGATGGCCCTTATACAGCTTGTGGTCAATGATGAACTTGCTGGGTGCCTTTGAGAGATGGTGAGTCGACGCCTTCAAATCTGGAGCTTGATGGATGATCAGCTCATATATCAGAGACGGGAAGCAAATCTGGTGCAGTGTTCTTGTCGAAGTGGCATGTTCAGCAATCTGTTTGAACATCACTCTGGCCAGGTTGAACTTCAGCTTATTCCCTATCTGATAAATCAGTTGGGCCATGTCCTTATTGACAGTAGAGCGATGAGTAGACGGCCTCCAGTTGGAAACAGCAATGAAAAACAGCATCGAACTGACTCAGGCCTCCACCGAACAGAGCCTGCATTGATGGTGCTCACTATGTTCTCAAAGCTTGATTCCTCTTCATCAACAGCTGGGTCATCCATGGAACAGTATACATTGATCAGCTCAGGATCAATCTTGGTCCTTCTTCCTCTAACAAAGAAGACCCCATAATCTGCTTCTCCAATGACCCCAAACCCAGGAGGAAGGTTTACCGTGGCTTCACGTACCAATCTCTCGTTGAACGGCTTGCATCTGTCCAACGTCCAGACCAAATCAGATTCCTTGAGCACCTCAATCACTTCCTTTCCCTTGTATCGGGACTGATCTAGCAACCTCTCGGAAATGATTTTCCTTTTCAGTACACAGCTCCATTTCAATACAGCGTCTCTATTAACGAACCACACTCCTTTCTTGACCTTACCCACTGGAACAGTCTCAGACTCAGGAGCTGGGACTTCACATCTCCCTGCATCTTCAGAGACGGGAACCGCAGCAACGCGCTTCCTTTTCTTGGAAGAGCCGGCTCCCCCTGCACCACTACTGACCTTATCAACCTTCTGAACTGATCCCTTTGCAGACTTTGCAAAGTCTACCTTCCTCTTTTCCTTTCCCTTTGCCATCTTCTTTAACTTCACAAGAGGAACAAGATCTTGGTCATCTTCCATCTGAGTAACTTCTTGAGAAGCAGTCTTCTGAGAGACATCTTCTTCCAACTGTTCAGAACAGCGACTATCTTGAACAGCAGCTGGAACAGTCACTGTCTCCTCAACTATACCTTCCTCTGGAACTGGAATACCACCTGACTCTACTCCAGTCTGAACACCATGGTCCACTTTTTGCAGATCTTCAACAAAATCATCAATATCTTTGTATACTTTGACCAGATCATCATCTTCTTCATCACTCTCAGATCCTTCTCCAACTGCATCTTTCAACCCATCAGCCTTCACTGATGGATTCACCTCCTTCATCACAGTCTCAACAGCTGTACTGACTTGATTACCCTCTGAAACTCCAGTCTCCGCAAAAGAACCATCGACAGATGCTTCATCAATCACCAATCACAGCCCTACTAGCTTCATCACAGTCTAAAGACTTCACAACCTCCCCAGTATTCACATTCACAACTTCTTTCAACACAAAATTTTCAACGGTCGGAATATTTGCAGAAGTTGAAGGAACAGTTGAGATTACCTCCGATTGGGGACAAGTTTGAGTCGAACCAGCGACGATTGTGTCCACCGTGGTCGACTGGGGCCCCTCACTGGCTGTTCCTTCGCCAATCTTCTTGGTATCGGCCAAGACTTTAGAATCAGAGAGTAAAGGTGCCGCCTTTTTCTCCTTCGGAGCTTTACTTTGAAACATGGGATTTCGCTCCTTGCATGCTTACTTTCTTCTTCTCGGCGGAAAGGGCGCCGGATATCGCCGTCTTTCTGGTGTTCACCATCTTGATTTGGAGAGGGCGGTCGAGGGAGTGTTCGCCGTTCTTCCAGAATAAAATATTTGACTTTAAGTATTGTGCCATCTGTTCCAGCTCCCTTACTTAGGTGGTCAGTCCAACTGTTGTAGCTGGGGATTCGCATTTGACTGACCACTGCCTGGAACACCTAGTTCTTGAACCCACACAGACCCAAGGAGGATCTGGGTGTTCCAATCTGTGGAAACCGGTTCAATTTCTCATCCGGTGAGGTGGCATTCATCTGTGGATTCAGTTCGAACTCCTTCTGCAACTGCGTTATCTTTTGTTCGAACTCTTTCTGTAACTGTGACACCCTTTGATCCAGTAGTCTCCTGGTACAGTTGCCAACATAGATTTGTGCGATCCTCCTATCTGACCTTGTGTGCAGGGTCTTATTCACTCCCCCTCGCATAACTCGATGTCTGGCATGCACAGAGTCTAGAGTAGACCGAGGCTTGTCAAAGCTTTCGACTCCCATTCTGATGGTGTAACAGTTATTTGCCCTCCTTTTGCCTTTCATCACAGATTCGCCATTCTTGTCTAGAACGAGGCATGAGTCACGAGAGAATGACACATAGTGTCCATTGTCGCACAGTTGACTGATGCTAATAAGGTTCATTGTCAGACCTTCAACCAGGAGGGTGTCCTCGAGTGTAGGGAGATCCGGAACCTTCAATGTTCCACATCCGATCACCTGACTCTTCCTACCATCCGCGAAGGTGACAAACCGCATCTGCTCAACAGGTCTAATATGAGAGAGATATTCAGAGTTACCTGTCATGTGGGCAGAGCATCCGCTGTCGAAGTACCAACTGTTTTGCACTGTATCTTTTGAGGAGCAACAGGCCACCATGCAAACTGTCTGTTGGTCCTTTGGTACCCATACCTGTTTCTGTCGAGGTATGATCTGTTGTTGATGCCCTCGACGTTCAGCAAGAAACAAAAGACACTGCCGTCTGATGTGTCCAATCTGATAGCAGTACCAGCATGTGCGAGAGTCGTTTTTCTGTTTTGAATACAAGCTGATGTGATCATTGCGAGTCATCCTCTGAGCAGCTGTGGTCTTCCCTTGATTCAGATCAATCTTCTGTCTTGGGTGCTGTCTTAGGTGAGGTCTTGGATACTGACTCACCTTCTGTCTCTGGTTCTGTTTCAGCTTCTGTCCAGGGTGTTCTTTCACTGGTTCAATTTTTACTGTATCTTTGGAGCTTCCTTTACCAGTGAACCCAACTCCGTGACGTCCAGATTCCACATTTTGAGACCTGAGAATATCATCTAGATCTTTAGAGCCAGAGTTCAGCATTCTTACCGATTGTTTGAGGTGATCGAGTTCCTTCTCGGTGGTTGATAGATCCATATCTTTATATTCCAGCTGAAGTTCCAGTTCTTCTATCCTCCTGAGTTGGAACACCTCCTTGCGTTTCAGATCGGTGATGTTTTTTCTTAGACCCGCCATGCCAATAGGATGAGTCTCACGGTCCTTTTCCATTTCGACTTTCAGTGTAGAGACAGTTCCCAGAAGCTCTGTTTTCTGAGCAAGCAGGCACAATCTTTCCTGTTTCATCTCAGCCAGTTGAGTATTTAGAGAGTCCACTATGAATTCAAGTTCTACCTTCTGTGTAAGCTCTTCACCGTCACTGTCTGAAGGGTCTTTAGCCAGGAGTTCCATCCGAGGTGGAACTGTTTTACTGGTGCTGCTGTATTCTTCCAGAGTTGAAGCAAAGGCCACAAAATTGGTGGTTGCACCTCCTTTATCTTCGTCTGACTCACTATCGCTGAAGCTCGCGACCATTGCCTTCTTCTTCATGACACTGAATTTCTTCCTTTCTTTTGTCAGAGGAGTCTTGCCTTGAGTCACTGGACCTTGACCGGTCGGATTTCCAGTTTCGGAAACCAGTTGCTGAGGACTGCCCCTGTTCTGAACCACGTCTGTTGATTTTCCGCACCATTCTTCCAAAGTTCTGAGCCATCATGTCCAGTTGCTCAGTGGTGCAGCCCGCTTCTGACTTGTCTTCAGTCAAATCTGCTTTCAGGGCAATTCCCTTCACATCTCCGGTTTGGAAATCATGATTAATCTCATACGTTCTGAGAGACCCCATCAGCTCGTCCAGTTTCAGTTTGGAGATGTCGTGCATCTCCTCAATAGCCGTGACTTTTGTAGCAAATCTCGGAGGAAGTGATCTTAAGACTTTACTGGACATCCTCTCTTCCTCAATCGGCTATCCTAGAGCAGCAGCCTCGTTGGACAGTTCCAGAACTCTAGTGTTGTACTCATAGATAGTTTCACTCTCCTTCATCTTCATCTCCTCGAACTTTGTTGTGACAGCCTGCATACGAGAGTTCCGAACTTTGTCTGTACCTTCAAAGGCTGTTTGGAGGATGTCCCATGCTTCCTTCGCCACTTCACAGTTGATGATCAGCTTGATGACATTTTCATCTACTGCAGAGAAGATTGCGTTCATCGCCTTCGAGTTTCCCATGAAAGCTTTGTTCTCATCTTCAGTCCACAGAGCTTCTGGCTTTGGAACAGGTTCTCCAGTGAGGTTGTTCATAATGGGTTCCGTCCAACCTCTCAGAACAGCCTTCCAAGCCTTCTCGTCCAGCGATTTCAGGAAGGATCTCATCACGGGTTTCCAGGTGGCAAAGTTTGATCCATCTAGCAGAGGAGGTCTGGTGATGCTTTGCCCTTCCTTCAGAGTCATCTTGAACAGTTCAGGATCCCACTCAGTGTGTCGAGTGTTTGCTCTGATACCAATTGAAATTCTATCCCCTGTTCAAGCAAGTGTTCTAGGTTGTGTTTCAACAGACCTTGAACTCTTTCCACCACAGTGCAATAAGCAGTACGAACAGAACAGTAAAATAGGAGCACGCACAGATTGATAACCCAGTTCGGCTACGCCTACTCTGGGGGGTTTCCCACACCCGGAAAAAGGGACAACAAATCTTTATTACGAGTATAGAGCTTTCCACAGGGACTTACACTTACACAACCTCGGGTTTGTAATTGCCTAGCCTCTATTCCTCCGTCTCTCAGATTTGCAACCAAGGTTCGTCGCAACTCCCCTTGATCCCCTTCGTCCAGACCTTCTGTCCGAACGTGCTCGATCTTCTCCTGAAGCTCGGTCGCTTTCTCTCGAAAGCAGGTCGTTCTGTTCGTGCGCTGAACGTGATAACTCTGGTCAGTCTGAATGGCACAGATCAGACTGAACTTACACCGATGTATTTCCAGTGGGGAAAACACACTCGGCGGTCGCTTTCTTCTTCTCCAATCGGTAGGGTTTCCTCGTGTATATTTGATCTTGAAAGCGATGCAGATTATGGACGTCCTACCCATGTATTTATATGCCAGGACGATCTCCAAAATCTGCTCTAGATATCTCATCAAATATTTAGGAAGATATTCCTAAATATTCGATGCATATCTTTATCCAATCGGTGAGAGGAATAACCGAAGACTTCCTCCCCAAGTCAGCCACGCCATCATCAGATCTGATATGTAGATATTCACTTGAATATTCGCTGGCCGACTTCAGTTCGAATCTAAAAGATCCTCGCTCTTTAGAACCTTACGGAAGATATCTTTGCGTCTGCTCCACGCTGTACTGTAGTTCCAGAAAGTGTTCGAACTCCCCCTGAACTCTTGCTCGAACTGTCTAAGGCCATTTTGCCAACAGCATGCCATTCATGGGAACATCACATTGAATCACCTCTCCTTTATTTACTTTTGCATTAGTCTTAAAACCATTTACAAAACCCCAACTGTGTTATTTTCATTATTTCTTTCAAGAACAACAAGTAACCGAACTAGCTCTCTTGGGGTCGACCCCTACTTGCCGCTTTACTAGCTCATAGTAAGCCAACAGTAGTGGACTTATAAATTGTAAATTTGAGAGGTCACAACGACGGCCTGTCACCTGCGCACTGGTGGCTGCGCTGGACGCTGCTGGTCATCTCTGACCACCTCATTCAATGCTTGATTCTGATTCATAGCTAATGCTGCGAAATTGTGATTCAGTGCTCGGAGTTGTCGAGCTTCGTTCTGGGCTCAGTGAATAGTTCTTCGTCGATCCAGTGTGTTCTCGTCTAAAATCTGAATTTGCTTCTTCTGTCAGGGAGTTTTCCTTGGCATGAACTAGCTAGTTCCTGCAAGAGCCAAGAACCACCGTGAGTGAAGAAATTAAGACAGCAGAATTCAAGTAACAAACAAGGTGGAATAGTCTAAACTACACACGTTAAATCCAATATCACACTAAACGATGTTCCCCGGCAACGGTGCCATTTTGACAAGCGTATTTTTAACCCTTTATAGTCGTCAAATTATGAGTTTTAGGGGTCGAATTGCAGTCAAACAAAATTTATAACCTTGGTAAGCCAAGGGTCGATCCAAGGAACAGTGTGTGTGAATATTAGCTAACGAGCGACCTATTTAGCTACTCCGATTAAAATGAGGGTTTGTTGTGGTGAAAAATAACAAAAATTAAATAATAGAAAAATAAAGGTTTGTGATTCAATCAGAGAAAGAATTCCAGGACCGTACTTCACCCGTGCCAACCCTACTAATCATGGAAACATGTAACGTAAATTCATCATGCTATCAAATATGAAAATAAAGCAAAATAATACTAAACAAGCCGCCCATCCACGGATCATTGTTTAGATTAATCTCAATCGTTGAACGCCGCCCATCCACAGATTATCAACGATCTCGACTATTAGACTTAGGATTTTTCAGACAAAAGTCAACTTTCCTATTAATTCATGTACTACCAATGTAGCTACCTTGACCTAACATCAATTTCATGCAATCCGATTAATACCTAGGACCCATCCATCTTTTGGTAATTAACCTAAATACGTTCTAGCATGCAAACATCCCATTCAATGTAAAACTTGCAAGAACGATAAAATTAAGCATGATGAAATTAAATATTAGAATAGCATTAATGAAAAACGTTTAATTGATCACATGAAGAGTTGGGTACATAGCACGGGATCCGTAGGATCCCAGAATAAAGAAGACTACTCACTATTCATGGTAGTTAACCACAAATAGCGTATGAATAGAAATTGAGGACAAGATAACCGTAGCGACGATGAAGCTCGTTGAATCCTCAATCTCTCACGATGAACTCCGTCTTCTGTCACAAGTTAGGGTTGTTCTTTTCTCCCCATAAGCACCCCTGGTTCGTTCTAGTCGTTGCTCTTTTATAGCCCAATCGATCAATTTCCAAAAAGGCCAGAAAACTTCCAAAAAACAAATTAGGAAACTTCTGATAATTGTGCCCGAAGGTGCCATGACTACTGTGACATATAGACATGTCACGGCAGAGGCTGAAAGTCACTGTACTATATGAGTGTCGTGACTGCCGTATCCTTTGGTGAATGGCATGGCACGTCACGGCCAAGGCTGATGTCCATTGAGCTAAATTGGTGCCGTGACTACCGTGACCTTCGATGGATGTCACGATAGTCGCGGCAAGGCTGAAATCTACTGAGCTATATGGGTGTCGTGACTGCCGTGACATATAAACATGTCACGACACGTCTGAGATAGCCCAAATCTTTCTGCGCAGAAATCCTACCGTGACTACTGTGACACTAATGAGATGTCATGGCTCTCACGGCCCCTTGCTGGTGCAGAGCTCTTTTTCGGCCCTTTTCGTTTATCTTTTCGTTCTTTCGACACTTCGGGTCCAAGGAGTGATGATATGTATTTTTATCGTGAAACACTAGAGAAAGACATCAAATAAAGACAATTTGTCGGGAGAACGCGTGTTATCCTTCATCGAATGTGGTGAATAATTAGTCAAAATATTGACTGATCACATCCCCAAACTCGGAGATAATTCAGATTTGGTTTCTTTTTGTTCCAAAGCTCATATGGGGTAATATTGTTCCTTTTGTTAGGAACTCTGTTAAGTAAATAACAGGCTTTGTCATATTCATCTTAACCTAATCCTAATCAGGTGACATGATTATTCACTACGTTGTATTCATAGTTTTCATAACGACAGATACCTTATATTTCTCATAACTAATTCATGCATAGCTCTTGAACAAATAAGTGTCGTTATCAGTCATCAATTCGCATGAAATTCGGGATAGGACGTGAGGGCTTTATGTGGTGAAGGTTGAAAATGATACATGGCTGAAATACATCACCTTTATTACTAAGTTCCTGGATGGGTTTATTGATCTTCTGCCTGCTACCTCTATCTGCAAAATTCATCAGAAGTTGATGGCTACCCAATGGCCATCAATCATTCTTGACTTTGTGATTTGAATGGTTTCAGGACAACCTGTCTGTTGTTGATATCCTATCAGCTTGTACCTTGTAAACTATTTTGGAAAGATGATTCTTGAAGGTTCTGGTGTCGGACAAATCAATCTAAGCCCCATTCTTATCAAGAAGGTTCTTGTTTAACTGAGGGTTAATAGTCAAATTTATCACAATGTCTAGTTACTAAAAAAATTCATTTCCAGGGCTTAACATCTGTTGCCATGTATGGTTTAGGGAACATCAGAGATGAACGTCTAAACATAATGTTTCAGGTGTGCATTTTGGTTTTTTGGTTATCTATACAGGTATCTTGTCTTTTACCTTAGACAGTCATTATAGTCTACTTGTCATTTAGACACCACATGCTGTGGAATGGACACGCCACGATGGACCTGATGATTCTGAAGTGTCAGATTGGTTCAACATATTGGTTCTTCACCAGAACAGTTCTTTATCCTTTCATAGTTTCATGTAATTATTAGCAATTATTAGCACTAAAATCAAGTCATGATTTCTATTTATTCAGATTCCAGACGTGAATTGAAGTTTGAACCTTTTTGTTACGGTTATGATGTAAGGGGTCTACAATTAATGTAAGATGATTTTCATTTTTATAGGGTGAAGTCAAACCCCAAAAATGCTATAAATGAACACTTTCTACCACAGTTTCTCGATTTTGTGGTGTGGGGCCACGAACATGAGTGTCTTATTGACCCCCAGGTGATCCCAATTCAAGTTATCTTTTGTGTTTATGAATATATATTGCATCTTTGACATCTTGTTAAAATTAGTTTGTTAATTATGTTTGGAAATTCCCGGCATGGGCTTCCACGTCACTCAGCCAGGTTCATCTGTAGCAACATCTCTTATCGACGGGGAATCAAAGCCTAAGCATGTACTACTGCTAGAAATAAAGGTAACTAAAAATAAGAATTTTTAGGCTTGCTTAGATCCTATCCTTTCCATGCATCACGTCTTAGTTGTATGTTATTCAGGGTAGTCAATATCGTCCAACTAAGATCCCACTACACTCCGTAAGACCATTTGAGTATACCGAGGTACGTTACACGAAGCATTCAAAGCCTAGTTCATTGGGCTAAGTGTATGGTATTGAGTATAGAATATTTCACACTAGGAAATAAATGAGACATTGGAATGATGGTCTCTTTTTTTTCTTGTATATCATTTACGTGAAAGTGGTGTACCACATAGGCAATTTTATTTCAACAGTAAAATAAATTTACACCTCTAACTTTTTGGACAAGTTCGAGTTATATAATGCTGTTTTGCAGGTAGTTTTGAAAGATGTTCCAGATATCGACCCTAATGATCAGACATCAATTCTTGAACATTTGGACAAAGTGGTAAATTAAGCCTGCTTACATTGATTTTGTTCATCTTAATTGTAAGCAAGTGTTGTTACAGTTTTCTGACAAGTTACGGTAATTTAGGTTAATGATCTGATTGAAAATGCTAGGCGAAAAGTGGGTAACAAATCAGAGCCAAAACTGCCACTAGTAAGAATAAAGGTAAATTCTACCTGGCATTTACTTTACTGTGTTACCATATATTGAAGTTGAATCACTCATTGAAAGTTCAACTGTAAAGACACATATTTTCATCAATGTGCCACTGAATATTTGTAACTGAAAGAACAGATACATTCCTAGTTACCAAAATTCTCATTCAGATTATGGACTATCTTTAGTGTTCCATGTTACTGTATTCCATGCTTTAATGCTTTGGTGCATCTTGTTTTAGTATGAGTTTGACATTCTCAGTTCAAGCTATTTCCGGATCAGGTTCATCGAAACATTTACTACTCTATTCTTGACAGCATTACAGATACAACAATTTGCTATTTGTGTTTCAGGTAGATTACTCCGGATTCATGACAATAAACCCTCAAAAATTTGGTCAAAAATATGTGGGAAAGGTACCTTTGCTCCTGCTGGTAAACTATGGTACCTGTAGGAGAAATAACTAAACCTGTATTTTGTAGGTCGCTAATCCGCAAGATATACTCATCTTCTCAAAAGCTCCAAGAAAAGCAAACAATGAAGGTAAAACTATGTGCATGAGGAATTCTTCAGTGGATCATTATTATCTTCTCCTTGTACATAGTACATCAGTCAAGCTTTGACTTATTGTTGTATCCTTGAAGGCTGATTTTGTAAACTTTTATTTTAATTGTTATAGACACTCAACATTATGCTTGAATATTTCAATTACAGGTAAATTTAGTGATGCTGAAAGGCTTCGGCCAGAGGAGTTGAATCAACAGAACATAGAAGCTTTGGTGGCAGAGAGTAATCTGGTATGTAATGTGTACATTTTAATACATATGGATAGTCTGCACTTATTCTAGTATTGCATGAAGAATTTTCAGTTAGCCCATTCATGAAGATATGAGGATCAAGTGATACAAACACACACATGAAAATGCGGTCTTGCTAATTGAGAATTCATTAGCTCAAGCTTCTTTAGTTTTGAGGGACTTGAGTTGATAAAGTCATTTGCAGGACGTAATAGATCAATGCTGTTTGCAATTCTGATTCTCAATTTTGCAGAAAATGGAGATCCTTCCAGTCAATGATTTAGATGTGGCTTTGCACAATTTTGTGAATAAGGATGACAAAATGGCTTTCTATACCTGTGTTCGTTACAATATCGAAGAAACACGTGTAAGTATTTTGCACTCTTCCTCAGTGCCAACAGTTGTATCGTGTACATGCCTAGTAACATAATAGCATTTGTCATCTGCTTTCTCAAAAGCTGTTTGGTCTTTCAATAGTTGTACCGTGTACATACCTAGTAACACAATAGCATTTGTCATCTGCTCTCTCAAAAGCTATTTGGTCGTTTACTGTTGATTTCTAGAACAAATTTGCCAAGGATTCTGATATATCGAAGTTTGAAGAAGATGAGGACTTGATTCTTAAAGTTGGAGAATGTTTGGAGGTACATTGTTTACAATGTCAATTACGAGTACAATGCTCTACCGTTAGATGCTCGTCTGAGTTTTATAAACCTTCTAGTTATTTTTAATATTTTCCCTAAAAACTCATGTATTGTAGGAACGAGTCAAGAGTAGATCGATGCAGCCTAAGGATCCCTTGGACTTTACTGCCAGTGCGCAATCCATGAAGGTTGATGTACCACTTAACATACTTGCAATCTTGCAGAACCACTCTATTCAAACAAGGGAAGTAATCAGATCTGTGGTCCTTAATCTATTTGTTGTGCTGGTGCATCCAGGATTCTAGAAAGAAAAGTGCTTCTGGAACACAAAATGACGACTTTTTTAGTGACGATGAGGATGCCAGTCAATTGTTTACTTCGAAGTCCACTGCTAGCCGCAAAAAGGGATCTACAACGAGCTCGAAGCTTTCTCGCGATGTGCCTGACAGTGGTGGGAATCAAACATTGGTCAGAGGAAGAGGCAGAGGTAGAGGAAGGGGCAGAGGTCGGGCAACAAGCAACTTGAAACAAACTACCGTGGAGGGATTCCGCCATTCTGAGAGGTACAACATTCACTGTTACTTTAGACTTACTAGACACAATCACGCAATCATGTGTAAGTGTATATTATCAACCTAAATAGTATACTAATTTAAGCCACACCTCTTTACTATCATGCTTCTGTTCTGTAGGTCTGCATCAGCTGCTGCTGCAAGTGCAGCTCAAAGTATCGCTAATGTTGAGGATATTGATTCCGCTTCCAGTGATGAAACAGTAAAATATGATGTCACCGAAGTCGCAGACAGCTCGGTAAGCCTAGTTTGCCAGCTCCTTGGGTCAGATTGTTAAATTGTTGTATGATTATGAACCATAGTCGCCCATTTATGGCGTTCAATCTATACAGATTTGGTAATTATGTATGTCACCTTAAATTTGCATCTAAGCAACTTACACCTCCAGGAAAATGAAGAACCCGTCCAAGCAAAGGGCCGCAAACGAGCTGCTCCAAAGGGGAAAGGCAAGGGCACTGCATCATCATCCAAGCAAAGCAAGAAAACAGACAGCTCCTCGATCCATAACTTGTTCAAGACTAACAGTGATGATGATGACGACGATGATGAAGATGACCAGAGGAAGAGAATGAAAGTGCAGCCACGGGTAATAATATTTTTATTTTAAATCTTCATACTACCAATTGCATAGGTGTAAACTATTATATATGAAATTACTTAATAGGTAACGAGAAATTACGGTGCTGTAAGGAGATAAAGCTGAGTTACTTCTAGTTTGATGGACGATTTCCAATTACTTGACATGCATATGGTAAGTTTTCACTCAGGTCAAATCATGCATTCTGCGGCTGTTTATACTTTTAGTTTATATTTTGTAATCATGGCATTCGGTAATGTACAAAATTTTGTTATGTCATCCATCTGTGTATAAAGCAGATGCTAATGCTTCCTTTTGTTTTTAGAATTACTAGTATCATACTTCCACAGAGCAAGAATATTGACAAAACATGCGACGAATCAATTTCAAACGTGCTCTCGTGGCTTTGCAAGAATGTTGTTAGTACTTAGGCTACATCGAAGTAGTCCTCTTTCCACGGAGTTACCAAATTTAATTTCGGAAATACATTCAAAATTTGTAGTGTGCTCTTTGGATGAACGAAATTGTCAAAGTCTAGTGTCGTATTTTTTGAAATTGAGTTACAAAAGTAGGGTAAACTCAAAAATAATCTCATAGTTACTGTTGGTGCAAGTGCAATAGACTAATAGAGAATACCTCAAGAATCAAGACCAAGAAGAAACTTAGCTCTTGCTGCTCCGTCTGATCGTTATTATTATCATCATCATCATCTCCATACTGATTTTCCACTTAATAGTCCTCATCACCATCAGGATCAGGATGGTACTATGATGGTTAAGGAGTTAAATTCTGAGAGGGCGTAGAACAATCGATTAAGGATTAAGACGTAAAATTTTGGATGCTCGAGTGGTAATGAATTCGAATCCTGACGAGGGGGGGGGGGGTGGTCAACAAAAAAAAAAGGTTAAATTCTGAGTTTGAATTGTGGAATCACCAATTTTCAAAAAAAAGAAAGGTCTCACCATGTGGTCATAATTTTCAACTGGAACTGGGGCCAGAATCGCATGGTAAAGGTGAAGTGAATAATTGTCTTTTGCTTCAATCAGAGGATCTGTGTGGTGGAAAACAGTATGAAGATGATGCCTACGTTGGCAGATGAAGGGTCCAACCAACTGAAAGACCCCGCGTGTGTGTGTTTGTAGAGTACTCAAATAAATCCTTGGCTTATTAAGAATATTATTTCTTAATCGACAAACATTTTTCTTAAACAAATATTTAGAAACCAATAAGGAATGGCAATCTTAAACCTTTGATATCTATAGCAAACCTTTGATAAATGTAAATCCTTGGACAGTTGGACCGCCTAATGGTCACGTTCAAACTTTTTTTTTTGTGATGAAACAGAAGCCAAATACAAACTAACACACAACAAAAACAATAAGACGATACAACAATTACAATAACTGCTAACATGACACAGGAAAACGGGAAAACGTAATCTGTGATAAGCAAAATCATCGAGCACTTGTTGAAACATCTTTATCGCTCAGTGGTCCGCGTCCGCATCAAGCCAACGGTGGCCAAACGGAAGAAGCCATGCTTCAAAACACCTTAGAGCCCCAGCCACAATTTCTATAAAAGTTGTCTTCAGCCCACTGCTTCACCCCGGTGAACACCGGCTTATTCCACTATCAGATTAATCCAGTTACCCCGGAAAAATCCAAGCTAAACTACCCAGCGAAAACTACTGAAAAAAAAACAGAAAACCTGCCCAGCAGGACCCGAAACTCAAGTCAACAGCCAATCCAGCCAGCATCGCCGCCGGTGGACAGCCACTCCGCCAGCCAGAAACGCCGCCGACAAGACCCGTACCACCGGAGATACACCCAGACCAGCCACCTCGCAACGCCGTTCCACCCCAACGCCGCCCGAGGCCACCAGAACCGACTGCACCAACCAAAATTCCACCCGAAGGCCAAAATCAACAACCCCCAGATCTGCTCCACGCAAGCGTCGGCGTGCTGAAACCCACCGAACACATCCCGAACCACCACAGCCGGGCCGAGTAGCCGAAAGGCGCCAGCGAGCCAGCGAGAAGAGGAGAAGAAGAGAGGCGGAGGCCCCGCACATGCCCGAAAACGCCGCCGAACCGCTTGAAGAAGTCGATCGCTTTCGAAACTCTTCCACCGCCTTAAAGGGCAAATAAAACGTCTCTGAGTTATTATTGCTTACATGAGTTTTCTAAGGTATTTTCAACATCAGTTATGTTATTCTGCCCCCATGCAGTATCAATAGGTATTTGTGTCTTTTTAACAAACCGCTACTCATACATTCATGAATTTCTTTCTGATTGGTCTTTTACTACCTGAACATGTGTTGTTTTGACCTGAAACTCATTAATTGGAAACTGTACATCAGAGTTAATGATGTTAGGAAACATCATCCAGTGTGGTAAAATCTGCCTGAGACTACTTCAAGCCTCTTACACGTCGAAATCTGGAATATGTACAGTCTGATATGTTTACAGAAAGTAAACATTAATCAGTCACTTCAAGGCCTCAACTTCGAAGTGATTACCGGTTCTCTCCTCATATCCTGAGAAAGGAAACAAAACCAAGTTTAGAGTTTCTGTAACTATTGGGAGCAAGATTCTTTCACAATCAGCCTGCATTTGTCAGATAGTATGTAGATGTGCTGCCACAGAATATTTACTAGAAAGACTGGATAAACAAAAAGAAAATGGAATAATTATTAGTCAGAGATAGTGTGATCGAACCAATTATGTTTATATGTCTTTAGTATAAACAAATCACAGTTAGCTATATGAAATATTTCATGATACCTTTTGAGCTAGCAATTCATGCACATTTCTGACTTCAGTGAGCTTCATCCTGTTACTCTTATCAACCACACCTCGACCATTTCCATGTTTTATACTAGGGACTAATTTTCCGACATTTTCTTTTCCGTGGAAAATGAATTTAGTTCCATCATCTGTTTTTCCTTTGTTTTTAGCTTTTCTAGCAAAAGTTGAGGAATCTCGATTCTTTTGATCTTCAGGTGCCAGAGGTCTCCTGTGTGAGTGTGATGCTTGATCCTTATGGTTTAAGGAGGGTGCCAGAGGTCTCCTATGAACATGAAGAGCCAGCAAGAGTCGGATGCTCTTGTGTGAACAAGCTGATTCGATATATAAATCTATTCTATGAGACTCCAAAATACCAGTTAAATAAATACACAAATACATATGTGAAAAGAAAAAAAAGGCTTGATTAAACTGGAAGCAAGGGGGCATGTAGTCTAACCTTTGATGTCATAACTTGCGGCTGCGAAGACCTCGCAACAACTGACTTACCAACAGCACTACTGACAGAATCCTTGTTGTAAATCCTAGCCCTTGTGCCCATCGGCACACCAAGCTTTTGCCTATTAGTAGAATGGCCAGGAACAGTCTTTACAGTTGCTGACTTTCTAACCTCGGAGATGCCGCCATTATTATTAACGCACTGGGCGGGTTTAGTTGCACTGGCACTTTTGAGAACCTTAAGATTGCCGACCTTTCCTCTGTTACCACATTCAGAAGCTCTATTGATAGCTTTGGTCTTCGAGGATGTTGAAACCCTGGAGCTGTCTATGTTTTTTGTACGACGAGGATAACTACTTGCAGGTTTCACATTAGACTTTCGTGGTTCTTCAGTGCTACCACAATCTGAAGTATTGTTGGTATACCGACTGGCACCATCTATTGATGTCTTTACTTTATCCCTGGTTTTACTTTCTTGGGACAATCTCTTCAACGTTCTTACTTTCTGGTGTTCTACTAGCCCTTTGTGTCCCAGCAACATTTATATTCTTTGCGTCATGGGAATGAATGGAACAAGACGCCACACTAGACTTACCAGATGATGATCTGAGGCCATTTGTTTGTCTAACATCGGTTATCTGCCCTCTAGTGGCCATTCTTATGGCACGACTTTTACGAACACTTTGCTTCATTACCGACAGCAGCTGACTTCTTCGCCCAATGATGTGATTAAATGCCACGGCCACTTCAGGTCCTACCATTTGACTGTTTTCGCTTGTAATAGAGCTCTTTGGGTCACTTGCACCAGTGTTAAGTTCCAAATGATTCGAACTACTAGAGTTATTTGTATCAGGCACTGTACTTGTGTAACCAAGTTTGAAACCCACACCACATCCATTACCATTCTCTTGATCAATATACAAGTTTGGCTTTGAATCTCCATGTGCAGATCTGTGTAGTGTGTCATTCCCGCATTGTAATTCTGAAGCTTCTCTATTCGCATCCCCAGTTAGACACTCCTTACCCGACAAGGATAGCCGAAAATCTACCGCCGATTTATGGTTGACATAACACTTTCCACGAGATTTGGAAACTGAAGAAGGGATCTTCAGAGAGGATGATCCCTCATTATCTATCTCCAACTTTCCTCCACTATCAACATGCTTGAAAGCTTCTTTTAACTTCCTAGATGGAAGTTGATGGAACCTACAGCTCAATCAGATCACAGACTCAGTACACAAACAACACATGGAAGATCAATTTTCAATACAAAAGGAGTGATCAAAATCTCACTTGTGGCTTCTGTGGAACCACTCGTCATCTCTGAAGGCAACAAATAAAAAAAACTCATGAGTTTTAGACTTCATTATTCATCCAAACAAACAAAAAACTTGAAATTATTGCTAAAACAACGAAATATAAGAGCTTCTTGAACACTCACAGCTCTTTGTTTGAAACCTTGGCCTCTAACACAAGATCCACCCACATAGGCGCTTCGAAATCCTCCTATTAAACAGCCAGTTAACTTTAAACCTATTATACAATCATCCTCAAAAACACTAAAAAGCTTTTTAAAAAAAAGCTTTAACACAAATTCAGCGCATCTCAAAATCAGTTGCAACTTGGGATTCATAAATCAAGAACATTTGCAGAAATCAAAATTCAAAAAATTAGTTAAAAGGTTAAGGATCTTCCGAAACCCTAACACAAACATTTCATCCCCAAACTCAAAATTCAAAAAACAAATTACTCAGATCAATCGATTATACCAGAAAAGCCCAGTGATCTGCATCTTGTTTCATGCTCATGTCGCCGATTCCCGCCGAAAGCGAACAACGAGAACGCCGATACGAGTCTTCGACTCAACTCGGCTGAGTTCAATTCGCAGCCATGAAGAAGCTTCCGGTAGAAGCCCCGATTCGTTGTTTCGCAAGGACATACGGCACCGTTTTGGTCATAAAGTTCTGACTCTTTTTCGCCGTTGCATTAAATACAAGTTATTGGACGTCTGGATCGCTTCCAATATCTATCATGACCGTTGAGTTCAAAACATCAAGCTGTTTCTATATTTTCAAAGTGGCCCCTGTACTAATAAAATTACAAATACTTCCCGATCTATAACCTTTTATTTGTTGCGCTGCATTTATATTTAAAAAAAATTCAGTTTTGTAATGTGTCAAATGTGTAAAAAAAAAAAAAAAATTTAGGGACTTGCACATACAATATGTATGCGAACATGTTTTGTTTAACATTATTAAATTTAATCTGATTTTTTCTGCAAATGTTCAGTTCAGCAGAAAATTCTGTTTAATTTTATCGTTTTAAATTATATGCGCACACATGAAAATAAAACCAGAGTATGAAGAAATATGAATTACAAATACAAATACTGATCCATGACTTTGATTTCGGTAGGCATCCCAATAATAGGCATGCATTAGAAGAGGAATGCTCGGTTGAGGCAGGGTTGGTAGAATGAGGTACGTGAGGCACGATCTGGGCCACTCATTTAGATGATGTGGCAAGGAATAGTACCGGAATAATGTTTTGCTTTTTGCTTTTTGAATAGTGCATGATTTTGGTAGTGGGGCACGTGACGCATCCACAAAGCACGGGGGTTTAGATGTGTGGCTCAGATCGTGCCTCACTGCCTCATTCTAAGAGACCTGCCTCATTTGAGCGCTCCTCTGCATTAGAATGGTAATCAATTTTATTCAGTCATAAAAAAATCGCACATCCTTCATAACAAATATGATCAAGTAATCGCGAAACTTCAACAATGTAAACCACAACCATAACAATAGCAAAGCTTTTTAGAAAATCCAGGAAATCTCGCTTCGCATCTAGCACTACGAAAGCCTTTTGGTCTGCATGAGTTTTGACATCTAGAAGGATTGCATTTGCCTTCGTAATCTCGGTTTAAAATGCGCGCATTTAGGAACGTTATACTCTGGCATTGCCATGGCCACATGCGCTGCACGATACCGATAAGATTCTTCAATAGAAAAAAAAAGAAAAAAAGAATGTGTAATTAAGGTAAACACTCTTCCGCGTGTTTATACTTACAAGAAACGACAAAGAGAAGCAGCATCAGAAGAAGCACGTTATGTCGGCCACGAGATATCGTCATTTTCTCTTTTGTCTCAATTTTAAACACTCTTCCGCGTGTTTGTCTTAGTGAAGATTCTGATTGCAAAAAGTAGATTCTGATCTTATATACATGCGACTAATTTAAATCCGTCTAATTTTACAATAAAATGTAACTATTTCAGTGATAAAATTTTAATGCGGGTCATTAAGACTAAGGTTCTTTGATAATTGATGCCAAATAGATGTTGATTATCATGAAAAACTTATCCATCCATGTTTGCATCGAATTAGTTGCACTGAATTAATGGCATTAAGAATTTATATGCTCGTGTGCATTAAATTAGTCTCGTTGCACTAAATTCTTTTTATGATAATTTGAAGACTGTTAAACGTTGATTATCATAGAAAAGTGCCATGATCCAGTCTTTTTTTGGATCTTCTTATTTATAAATCGGGACAAGAAGAAGAAGACCCTCCCCTTTGATAAAAGAAATGATGCTGATTATCATAGAAAACTTGTCCGTCCATCTTTGCATCAAAATTAGTCACATTACATTTATGCCCGTGTTTGCATTAAATTTGTCGCACTAAAATTTAAGATTAAATTATCGGCATTTTTATGAAAATAGTCGCTTCAAAAACTTGGCATTAAATTAAGAATACCACAAAGTTTATCATTAGTTTTACAGTGGTAGCTGCGATGCGATTCTGTGTTTAGTTTTGTCGCCTTGCAGATAAAGAGCAGTGATCAGGCAAAAAAAGAACGAACACTACGTTGATATCGTAGGGTTGGCAATGCAAGTTGTAGGTGATAGCCAAGGAAATTTTGTGTTTTAAAATGCTTTTCTCCTTCTTACTAGGAATTCATCAACCATATCCTTTTGAAGAATGTGAAAATGCATTTTTTTTCAAGATCAAGATCACAAGAAGATTATATCAAATGGGTTACGACGTCGTTTGAATCGTATGGCTCGACCGACCTCTCTTCCGTCATTGGATCGAGTTAGAAGTGATTTGGACGGTCTAGATGATGGGAATAAATAATGTGGGCCTTGGGCTGGCTGAGGTCTTTATGATGGCGAAGGGCCCATATTCATATATATTGTTAAGAGTGTTAGTATAAGAATGAAGTATGTATCGAAAGAAAACAATGAATGAAAGAATACACTCTTCCCTAAACCCCAATTCTTCTCTTCTCCTCTCATCTTCTTCTACTCTTCCCCATTTCATCTCGTAACCAGGTCCGCATCAATTGGTGCTTTCATTGAGAGCATAAAAGTTGGATGTTTTTATAGCGTTTTATTGATGGATGTAACCTCCGGGGAGGAGACAAGTACACTAGCAAGGCCGGGCCCTTAATAACAAAGAGGTAAGAAGCCATAAAAAGAATAGCGAAGCTAGATGTTTGTGTCATCCATGAAGATTGGCCTGATAAGAGTGGGACTAGCGAAAGCGTCGTCATGGGTCTGGCAATGAGGAGGGGGCCGAAGGTCATTGCAGTTTCCAGCGCAAACCTTGGGTAAGTGAACTCTATCACCATGGAGGGCTGCACGCGTGGCCAAGGGCAACTGGTCAAGGCTGTAAGCTCCTTCCCTGCTGGCCACCCAAGCCAAAGAGGTGGCTGCGCTGTTAGCTGAGGCACAAACCTTCTGGAAGGTGACAATCCCGTACATCTGAGTCAATCTCCGCCCCATGTAGACTACCTCCACCGGTGGATCCTCCCAACCACCGTTGGCAAGCTCACGAATGGTGTAATGCGAGCTTTGGACCGTCCAAGATTGAGGAGCCTCAGGATTGGCAGCTAGACATTTATCAATGAGCCAAAGAATTCCATGCCCCAGCTCCTTAGGGACTTTGAAAGCATAGCTAAACAACAAGACCCCTTCCCTGTTTCTCGCCACCAGGCCACCCCAAGAGTCATGTTCCCTCTTTGCAATGGCAACGTTTAACACAGAGAAGCCCACTCCCGGCTTTCAGAGGGCCAGGTGGATGCGATTTTCCATCACTTTGTCACTGTGATGCCCAGAAACTGAAGGCACATACTGTCAACAGGACCAGAGGTTTTTGGGATGAGGCTAGCTAACTTCGGAGCCCATGCAAGCATGCATCGACGCCAATCACGGGATTTTCTTTCATAAATCATAGAGTTACGAGCCTTCCAAACCTCCCAGAGGCCACAACAAGCAGTGCCCAAGGCCAAGCAACTCATCAGATTTGTGGGCTTACTCCTCAGCCACCCATGTCTTAAACCTCTAAGACCATGGACTCTGGACTTGCTGAACCAAAGAGCCAGGAGCTTCCACAAATCCATCCCTCACTTCCCTTCAAAGAAAAGATGAGAAAGCGTTTCCTGCTGAGGATTGACACAGCAGACTGTGACAGAATATGAAATACATGAGTCTGAGCGGGATGCAGAGATGTGCGCAAATGAGGGGACCACTGCACCATCAAAAGACAAAGGCGCAACAATGGGGACCAATGCACCAGGGGACAGAGCAACAGAAGGCGCGCGGAGCAGCAAAAGGCCTGTGGCCAGATCAAGACGCTACCCACAGGCGACGTATGAGACGGACGTACCTGCATGAATCTGACATGCCTGCATATCATTATCCTACCGTTGGGGAACGATGGCTGATTACAGCATAAATAACCTATTGTAATCCTGAGTAGAGTACGAAATGAACAATTAAACAATTTCCTTCTCCTCTAACTTCTATCCTTCCCAAACTCTCCTTCCCCCGCCGGATTCCGACAACACAACCCTCATATTTGGTGCTTTCATTGCTGAATGCCACCATGCTATCCCACACCGAAATGATAACAAACCCAGTCAAGGAGTCATTGGAGTGTCGCCTGAACACTATTGACGAGCAGCGAGCGTCGGCGGTGAAGCGAACACTTCTGGCGATTGACAATGTAAAGGAACTAGTGGATGAAGTACGTACGCTCCTCAGGGAGCTGCAAACGAAAAATCAACAGTCTCGCCAACATCCGACTCTGTTTGTGCTTATGACATCAACCCAATCTGAGGAAGGTATTTCAGCCGAGATGCGATTGACACATCTAGGGGTACCACAAACGCATTATTCTGAGCTGCAAACAAAGGTATCATTTGACGCCTCAGCTTATTTTACTCAGATGTTGAAGCGCAAAGATCAAACAGTTGGTGATTCTCAAAGTGATGTGAAATCTGAAATCACACTTTACAATTTATATGGTCTTGAGCATCCATGCCCTCTAGCTGTTTGTGAAAATGACTCGGTCATTCTCACTTCAGTTTTTGTCACAAAAATGGCTTCGGTTGGACGTTGGTGTCCTACTGACGAAGCCCACTGCACTGTCGTTAAGGTGCAATGTTCTTTGTACAAATAAATTTATATTTTCCGCTACTCGCGACTACACTACTGGGTAGTAAGTGGTAAGTAGGGGTCGAACCCAAGGGAATTAGGGGAATAAGTTGTTCTTTGAAAACTATACTAGCGGGGGGACGTGTTTTAGGTTGGTTGAGGTTTTAGCGCGAGTAATTAATCTACTGTTTTTGGTTTTTTTGGGTTTTTTATGCGGAAAAGTAAATACAGAAAATAAATACCGAAATTAAAATACTGAAAATAAAAGAGTTAAGCGAAAGAAAACTTACAGTGGGTGATGCGTGATTGGCGAGTCCTCTGGTAGATGAGCGGTTGATGGTTGCAGTTGATCGAGCAATTTATATTAAGTTAAAGTAAATACAGGGGGTTTTCGTAATCTAAAGAAAACATTCGGTTTTAGGGGCCTTGTATCATAGTTGTTTATCATCGACCGCTAATGATCATACTAAGTGTTCAAAGATGAATCGAGGCCCTTTCGTAGCGCAAGACTTGCAACATCGTTTAAAACACTTGTTCTATTTCAGACTAATTCCTCCTTTCGAAGTATCTTAGCCTTTTGTGCATCCACCTGATCTTTCAGTTACGATCGACCAAGTGGTGTTTTAGATAAGTCGAACTCCTCAGATAAGCTTTGCCCTTTCGTAGCGTCCACTTACCCGAGTATGTTCACGAACCCCACGGAAGAGTTTTGCCCTTTTGTAGCATCCACTCAACCTTGGAAATTCTGACTATATATGGCACATAGAACAAGTTTTGAATACAAAGCGACATTAAGTGCAGGGTCTAAAACATTTTATAATACAAGTACACCCCTTCAACCGAATGAAGAGTTTAGCTACGATTATCCATGGAAGAGGATATCATAGCTAAATACTCGGGGGTTTTTGAAAATAGTAAGAGGGAAATGGGTGGAATACTCAAGAACCAACAGGAGTATTCCCAATTTCCTACTGAATACTCAAGAACCAACAGGAGTATTCTCTAAAGTATAATACTCAAGAACCAACATGAGTATTATTTCAAAACCAAACCAAACTTACAAAGTAACCAAATGTAGAGAGATAAGTGTTTTACAATTTTTTGATCTTATGAAATGAGGAGGAGGAGCTCTCCTTTTATAGGAAAAATGGGAGGAGATGGGTGGTGGAGATGGTGGACATGTGCATTTGCATCAAAGGGTGGAGGAGGAAGGGAGGAGCATGTGGAGGAGGAGCCGCCACTTGGAGGAGGAGGAGAGGGCGGTGGAAGCCGCCGGTAGCCGGTGGTGGAGGAGGAGGGGAGGTGGCTTTGGCCACCTCCAAGCTAAGTGGCCGGTCATCTTGGGAGGAGGGGGGAGGAGCCGCCGGTAGGAGGTGGTGGAATGGGGTGGCTTTCCTCCCTTGGCAACCTCTTCTTCAAGTGGCCGGTCATCTTGCCCAAGTGTGAGTTTTGTACAGTTTTGTGCAGTCTTTTCACAAAACTGTCAGTGTATTTTGGCCCCGGGCTGACTTGATTCCTCTCCTGATTAATTGGTTATGAGTGATTCAACGTCAGGATCCTTGATATTTCTTTAGTCGGCATATGATCTTGACCTTGGATTGACTCCTGATATCTTTTCTGTGCTAAAAACCTCTCCTTAGCGTGTTTTCACTTTAATCTCTAAAATGCCCTGTGGAAATATATCGGGACTAACAAGTAGAAGTTAGATATACAAACAGTCTAATTTGGTGGGTTTAACTGTGTTTATGATTCATACAATTATGGTTCATCACCTACCCAACCATTTAAGGTTGTTCCAGTATTTGTGCCACCGCCTGCAAAACCTCCGGATAAATCCATAAATACGCTGCAAATGTTGAACTCTCATATTATCTCCAAGCATCTGAAGTATGTCATACCACATGGTCTTGAAGGAGTTCTTGTTGTGGAGAGATCAGAATTCGACTTGCTCAGTTTGGTTCGGTCCGAACATCTCCCTACTTTGATCTCAAGCCTACAGATCGAGGTAACATTCAGAATTCCTAGTTTTGATTTCTTACCACCTTGGGTATTGGATATGTCTGAAATCAAGCAGGGGAATGAGCAACTATGGTTTGATACTCCTTTCAGCTATTTGAATAGTACTTGCAACTCAACTGTTTGTGAAAATGACTTAGTGGCTGTATTTCTCATTTTTGTCGCAAAAGGGGTGTTTGTTGGAAGCTGGTGTTCTTTTCAGCTATTTGTAGCTATTGCACTAAGTATAGAACCACCAGGAAAACCTCCGGATGACTCCCTAAAGATGTCGGAACAGCTCAGTCAAGGGTTGTCATTAACGGATCTCGTCCCACTTGACATGTTCTGTTTGATGTTTAGCCTCATAGGAAGCTGGCAAAATGGTTTTACAGGTAGACAAACTCTTGCTTCTAATGGCCGTTCTATATCTGTGTACATCATTGAGCTAGACAGGCCTCATATAGCTTTGACCATGTTGGGGAAACGTGATGTTCGTATTTTATGGGATTCGGTCATACTGGTTGTGTTTGATGAGAAGTATGCTACGCATATCGTTGTGCGGCTTAACATGGGCAACAACAATCTGATAAGGATCAAACAATTTTTTAGCGCTGGAAAGACTACTGGCTTAATGGAAGCTGCAAATGTGTTACAACATATGCTTTATAAGGATCAACTGAGGTGCACTGATGCACTAATACTGGGAGAATTTCAACAGTATGTGGAGAAGGATGCAGCAATTGGGAAGAGGTCTTACATCGCTGAACCTAGCATAACTGATACCATCCAAATTTTTCGAGGGCTGGGAGTAAAGTATGACAGTCATCAAGATGACAAAGCTCTTGTGATGGCTGCCCTGTTGTTAGTTCAATATATTGTAAGTCTTTATCTGCCTGATAAGGCTACTGATTTTGGGGATGAGGTTTGTGCAAATGTAGAAGTCCATGCCCTTGCAAGTGCTCAAATGGCATTGGGTGATCGCGAGCTGCAGTCATTATTAAAAAAATTCCACTTGGATAAGTTTGATACCATCGGGCACGCAGCTGATGCGGCATTCTCTCCTTTCCACAATCGATTTGCAACTGCATCTGCTGACGAAGCTGCGAAATTGTGGGCCACTGAAAGCACTTTCCTGATATCATTTGAAGGTAATATATACCTACTGCCTCACATAGCTTCTCATCCACCAGGGAAGTACTTGACTGCTACTAGCTTTGCTAAAACATGGTGTTCGTGTAATGTTTACTCTAGTGCGGATTTACTTCCTCAAGAATGCCTTACTATGAGCGTTTACGGGATAGTACTTCACCATTATGGCTCCCTTCTGACCTCTAGCTTGCTAGATGCCCTTGCACGAGTTTGGGATCTACAAACTAGAAGACGCATTCCTGCATTTGAGGGCCATGATAAGCATGTATTAGCCCTCAGCTTCTCTCCATATGTTTATCATTTAGCAACTGATGGGGAAGAAAATTCTTGCCAAATTTTGAATTTGAGAATGCATAGGAAAGTGAAAGTCACAGCAGCACACTCATATCTTATATCACAAGTCCAGTATGAGACCCAAGAGGAATACTTTTTGATGAAGTCATCACATACTATGGCATCAAAGGTATGGTCAACAAGAAACAATGACATGATGCTATACGTGGTTCACTTGCCACATGGAGATGAGGCCTTGCAAATGATGCAACAATTGGTGTTGCAGGTTGTTTTTGTGAGGAAGTTTGTTTGGAATTCTATTGTTTTCATCTTTACTTGGAATAACAGAGTTTTATTATTCTCATTGCCAAGACCACCTGAAGTTTCCGACCTTGAGGGCAAGGTCGCTTTTGAGAGGGGGAGTAATGTGACAGAATATGAAATACATGAGTCTGAGCGGGATGCAGAGATGTGCGCAAATGAGGGGACCACTGCACCATCAACAGACAAAGGCGCAACAATGGGGACCAATGCACCAGGGGACAGAGCAACAGAAGGCGCGCGGCGCAGCAAAAGGCCTGTGGCCAGATCAAGACGCTACCCACAGGCGACGTATGAGACGGACGTACCTGCATGAATCTGACATGCCTGCATATCATTATCCTACCGTTGGGGAACGATGGCTGATTACAGCATAAATAACCTATTGTAATCCTGAGTAGAGTATGAAATGAACAATTAAACAATTTCCTTCTCCTCTAACTTCTATCCTTCCCAAACTCTCCTTCCCCCGCCGGATTCCGGCAACATAACCCTCACACAGACACACCGAGAGACTATAGGGAAGCCTAGCCTTGATATAGCATCATTTGTTGGGAGAATTTGATTGGAGATTTTCCAAATAAAGCAAGAGATCTTAGGAGGTAACCAGCGCTGCCATAGATTCTCCTGAAGCAGCCATGGAAAAGCAGCAATCACCGATTGTGAGTCGATAATCCTGAAGATCGAAAACCTTATCAAAACTTTTGATGAAATGAAACTGACTCTTAAGGAGAGGCAAACTCACTTGTCCAGAACAACAAGCCGATCCGACCAAGTACAACCCGCATACCTCGAGACGCCAACCATCGCACAAGGTTTCAGTCATGCATTCTGGACACTCCGAGAACGAGGAGCCCTCTGAATATGATGGTGTTGTTAGCTCAAAGGTATTATCCAGCGCATCCAATGTTGTTATTAATGATACAATAGAGACGGTTAATGTTTCTCAAGAGGCTGACCCATGGATTGGTAGGGCACTTCAGGAACGACAACAAATGGTATTAATCAACACCTCTGACTCTTATTATATTTTGGATAATAAGGTAGCTGCTATTGGCGTAAATGGAGAAAGAAGTGTGGTGAGATTCGATTTTGTGTTGTCAGCAGCATTGTGAACCGATGCCTTCCAGCTGTTTGTGAAAATGTCTCTTTGTGTTTGCCTTCATTTTTAGCCGAGATTATGAAATTGTTGGGGAGTTGGTGTCCTATCCGGCCACATAAAATTATGTTGGAAAAATTGTGTTTAGAATGTGTGAAGAAAATGGAGGTGCGCCTCATTTTGAGACCCAATTTGAGTGTGGAGAACACATCAAAATAAGTTGATAAAAATCGGATTAAAATACCTTACAATGAGAGGTATGGAATCAAAAGTGGAATTGCCAAAATCGAAGTTAAATCGAATGAGTAATTGATGCTCAAAGTAGGACCAAAATCCATGTTCAAGTGATGATGGTAGGAATGGATGGGTGGATTGGTTTCGTAAGGATGAAACCTTATATCCCACATTGGAACATTATGAGGATGATTACTTGTTTATATATAGTCATGGTATCTTACATGGTAAGATAATAAACAATAGTCTCTCATAAAGGTTCGATCGACAAAGTCTGTTGCCGAGGATCGTTTTATCCTTGGAAGCATACTGCCAGAGAGTCCCACAGCACAGTAGGACGACAATCTTGCTTTAAGGACAACGTCCAACGTGACTCGATCCACCCTTCGGTTTGCAATTGTTTCAATTCACGTTCATATTGTTTATGTTATTCTGTTGAATTGAATCTGTACTTGATTCACTATTGCATATCTGTTTGATTAGTAGTAACTTCATTGATATCCGCATGTTACATCAGTACAGTGTTTCCAACAAATTATCCCTATATATATATATAGGGGCGCGCTCAAATGTTATGGCTTACTAATGTGTTATGTGTTACGGTGTTCTGATTGGTTGATGAAAAACAAGGAACCAATCAGAGGCGAGGAACACGGTTCTTATGGTGCACCTCACAAGCACGGGGGGGTTTATGGGTGAGGGTGCACCGTAGTTACGGTGTTCCTCGCTTCTGATTGGTTCCTTGATTTTCAATAACCAATCAGAAGCTCCGTAACACATAACACATTAATTTGGTCATAACATTTGAGCGCTCCTCTATATATATATATATATATATATATATATATATATATATGATACCACCTGCTAAACCTCCAGATGGATGTCTAAGCTTACTACAAGGCTATCGAATTTGGTATTGCTCAAAATGTTGGGATTTAGTACTTTCTTCAATCCAAAGGCAGTGGTCATTAGTTTGGACAACAATAAGGATTTGTCCAAGTATTTTTATGATGACAACTGAGGATTCTCCGGATTCTTATCAAATATGTAAGAGCCAAGGAAAGTGTCACATGTACGGCAAGGAATGGTATGAAGTTGCTGCTAATAAGAACATGAAAGTGAATGCAGTGGCATATAATTCAGTTTGGGCAGGTTTGAGAAACAATAAGAAGTTTGACGAAGTTTTTGTGCCTTTTGATTGGATGATGAAGGGGCATAAATCGCTTGGGAATTTAACAATTACCCTTGGGAGCTTTTATGTTATGGTAGATGACTATTGTGCGCCGGCTGAGATCAAGGAGGTGTCTCATGAATGGTCTTTGATGAACAAACAGAAGCTTACCGGTATGAGAAAGCATGAAGAGATCACCAAGGAAAAATATGAAGCTTTTTATAAGAGTCTCAATGGCTTCGAAGCTTTCTTGGCTTGACTATCTTTGAGGCCTTGCTAGGCATGGATTGTATTTTTATGGTTATATGTCCTGGTCCTGTCTTGTGAGTCCTATGGTCTGTTATGTTTGTCTTGCTGAGTCGTTTTCTGAGTCGATGTATGTTTTCCTTTTTATCAAAAAAAAATATAAGAGTGCTTTGCATTAAAGCATTGCTTTGTGGAGGGGCAGCTTGAGTTTGAAGTCATCCTGTTAGTGCTGCAGAGTGCTACTTCTGACTCATTTGGCACTAAGAAGAAGCCGGATAACATCAATTTGGGTATGTGGCAGCAGAACAAAACTCGTATGGTCGTCATCGGAAAATATTTAGTAAAATGTATTGAGTTGTTCAAAGAGGTTACTGATCAGAACGAAGAAGACTACTATATGTTTTATGAGGCAAGAAACTTAAAGTTGGTGGCCATGAGGGACAGTTCGCATCAGAGTTGTGCACCCCAATGAAATCAAATTTGGTTATCACAAATACAACACAAGAAGTTATCGCAGTAAATTATTGTATGGATTCTTATGATACATGTGTTTCGAATTCTAGTTTTGGTCTGGCTGCTGAGAATATAATGAGTTTATCGGAGGCATGCCCTAAGCCACTCGAAATGCATTTGATCACTGCTCTGCCTCTTAATTTTGAACTATAGGCGAAAAGAATTTATATGAACTCATATTCAATTATTGTACTGCTGACGAAGCGGCCACTGCACTGTCGTTAAGGTGCAGCGTGCTTTGTGCAAATAAATTTATAATGTCCGCTACTCGCGACTACACTACTGGGTAGTAAGTGGTAAGTAGGGGTCGAACCCAGAGGAATTAGGGGAATAAGTTATTCTTGGAGGGAGATTTGTACAGCAAGGGAGCGTGTTTTAGGTTGGTTGAGGTTTTAGCGCGAGTTATTAAACTACTGTTTTTGGTTTTTTGGGTTTTTTGTGCGGAAAAGTAAATACAGAAAATAAATACTGAAAGTAAAGAGATAAGGGTTAGAAGACTTACAGTGGGTGATGCGTGATTGCTGATTCCTCCGGTTGTTGAGCGGTTGATGGTTGTCATTGATTGAGACAGTTATACTAATTAAAAGTAAATACAGGGGGGTTTTTGTGATTGAAGGAAAAGTATTCGGTTTCAGGTATTCTTGTATTATAATATGTTTATTAATTTAGTAAACCTTCTAAGTATTCAAAACGATGAATCGAGGCCTTGGTCCGGCGCAAGATTTGCAACACCGATTACTTGTTCTAAGTCGACTAGCTTGGAAACGATTTAAGGCGTACTAGTCTGTGTGCAACTATTTGGTGTACTAGCATGAACACTGATTAAAGTGTACTGGTCGTCGTGCCAAATGGTTTTTAGGAAAGTCGACCTCTTCAGATAGCTTTGCCTGTTACGGCTTCCACTACCCGAGTGTGATCACGAATATTTAAGGAAGAGTTTACAGATTTGGACCCTTATGGTCACATTTCCAAATGGTTAACTCTGACTTTAGACATTCTAACTTTTATTTACGGCACATAGAACAAGCATTGATTTCAAAGAAGATAAACTAAACTAATTAAAACATAAAATAAAACAAGATTATACCTTCCGCCGAATGAGGAGTTTAGCTACGCCTGTCCATGGAGGAGAAGCCCATAGCTAAAAATCCTAACTTTATTGCTCAAAACCAAACTTAACAAAATATTACAAACTAGAGAGATAAGTGTTTTTGTGTTTTTTGTTATGATAAAATGAGGAGGGGAGGGTCTCCTTTTATAGGAAAAATGGAGGAGAATGGAGGGTGGTGATGAGTTTGATCCAAGGGAGGAGAGGAGGAGGAGGAGGAGCCAAGGAGGAGGAGGCAAGTGGCGGAGGAGGAGTGGTGGAGGGCAGCCGCCGGTAGCCGGTGGTGGTGGAGGAGGAGGTGGTGGCTTTGCCACCTCCAAGGCAAGTAGACCGGTTGCCCAAGGAGGACGAGGGTGGCGCCGCCGGTTGTGAGTGGTTGAATGGGGAGGAGCTCTTCCCTTGGTCACCTCTTCTTCAAGTCACCGGTCATCTTGCCCAAATGTGAGTTTTGTACAGTTTTGTACTGTCTTTTTACAAAACTGTCAGTGTATTTTGGCACCGGTTGACTTGATTCCATTTCTGCACAATTTGTTATGAGTGATTCAACGTCAGGATCCTTGATATTTCTTCAGTCGGCATATGATCTTGACCTTGGAATGACTCCTGATATCTTTTCTGTGCTAAAAACCTCTCCTTAGCGTGTTTTCACTTTAATCTCTCAAATGCCCTGTAGAAATATATCGGGACTAACAAGTAGAAGTTAGATAGACAAACAGTCTAATTTGGTGGGTATAACTGTGTTTATGATTCGTATAATTATGGTCCATCAGATTACCCCCCACTTTTAGTTGTTCGTCCCGAACAATGCTTTATAAGGGCGTTACTAAGTAAGTTGGTCGAAATATGAAAATAAGACTGTGGTACTAGACTTTTCCTAATTCATGCATTACTACTTGTTACTAAATTAAACCGTGAAAATAAATAGAAGTAACTTGATACGTGTACCTTCGTGCTGAGATGCAAATTATTTCGGATGTTTCGGGAGATAGCCCTTTTTAGGCTCCTGGACTACACCTTTGGGACTGTCTCGCACTATATGGTTTTCTTGTAGCTTTCTCTAGCACGTGATTCGATTCGGGTTTCAGTGAGTTGAGCCCTTTTGATTTTCTTCTTTGGCGAGGGACTGCTTTTGGTAGTGATTCTGCCTTTGGCATTTGATTTGATCTTTTTTGAGTGCTTCACTTTTGCTCGGTTAAAACCTTCATAATTTTGGGCCTTTGGCCTCTTTTGATTTTCTACTTTGAGTTTTTTGCTTCTTTGTGACTTGCTAGTCCATTTTCTCAGCCTTTTTGGGAGGTCCAATCATCGCTCGCAAGCCTATGGAAATACCTCCCCGCTCCTCTCATCTTCGTCGTTTCGCGCGGGTCAAGATGAGGGTTGCTCATCTATTTTCTCGGCTATTTTGACTAGAGAGAGGACGGTCTGATTCCCGTCCTCGCCTTTTGCATAGATGCTTCCTGGCGGAGTCGACTTCAATTATTCACTGAACCCCGAAGTGCAGCCTCCACTGACTTCGAAAACCATATAGTTTGATTCAATCCTTCGAGTGCTTGCCAAGCCTCTCTAGGGCAGTTTCTATCAACTCCACATCCCTAGTTTATCTCAGCACAAAGGACAAATGAAAAGTTGCATTCTAAGTTTTTAGATAGTTTAATTTTCACAAGGTTGATGCATGAATTATGATCTATCGTTTTCACGTTCTTAAGTTCATATTTTCAAAAAGATATTATTAAAAAGAGAAAAAAAAACATGTTACGGTTCTCACCCCCCACTTTTGAACGAAGGCGTGCCTTAGTTCAAAAGTCATGCAAATACATACAAGAGAAGGAAATGACATTTAAGGAAAGAGAAGAACAGAACTCCCTTTTACTGTGTCGTGTGAACGACATGGCATGAAGCTGGATAATCGAGGGAGTTAGGCTGGGGCCTCGAACTCTCAGCGCAGGCCCGGTAAATTCACGGAAGCTGCCTGGCTGATCCGATCTTGCTCCAAAAACTCAATTCCTAAATGTATGATATTCCTTCTATACAAAAAATGGGTGAGAGCGACTTTATTGGAAATTTAAATGACAGAAAATAAAGTGCAGAAAAGTAAGATAGTGTCGGGTTACCTCCCGACCAGTGCACTTGTTTAACGTCGTTGGCTCGACGCTACCTCATTTGTGGATCATTGGTTTGGGTCTCATGGGTGGCTTAGGTCAAACTTCGTGACCGTTCCTGTGTTGTTTCTTCCTCTACCTTTTCCCGACTTCTTGCTGGGTGTTGTATTCGGACCTTGTTCCCATTGTTCTGGGTTTTTTCCTTTCCAAGATTTCTGAGCAGACGAGGGGCCTTTCACTACCAGCCTTTTGAAGTTTTGGTATTTGGGACTGTCTTGTCCAGTAATGGCGTAACAATGCTCCATCGAGGAGTCATTCTGCATAGGCCCTTTTCTCATCCTCTTTTCAGCCTCTTCATTGATCACATAGTTTTTTGCAACTTGCTCATTGATCGAGGGGAAAAGTCGGGAAGCTTGCATCATAAGGCTTGGGTCTGCCTTATTAGCGAGGATCTGGTCGTAGACAGTCTCGGCTGCCTGGGTAATGGTTGTTGGGTATGAATTGGGCAGTTTGTCAGTGGTATCCTGGACTCCAACCTCGTTGCTTCCGGTGCTTTCCAAATCTGATTCTTCAGATGGTTCAGGAGTCTCCTCTGACGGCTCGGTAGTTTCTTCCTTATCAGCCTCAGGGTCAGCTTCTTCTGTCTGCATTTCTTCGTCAGCCTGGGGTATTCGTTCTGTGACTGCGGCCAAGCCTATTATAAGGTTCCACATGCCCGCAATGGTGAAGTTTTCGGCTGATCTTCTCATTGCTTCGTTAACTCTTCCCAGCTCTTCGGACCTCATCCCACGAAGAAATTTTTGGAGAAGAACTTTCTTCGAGAATCCATGGTGTGGGCAGCTGGAGACGATGGCATTATAGTTCATGTAGTATTCGTCCATGGTCTCCCCCCGGGATTGTTGAAGGTTCAGGATCTTCTCGCGGGTTTCTTGGCGTAAGGATGGTGGGGAGAATTCTTTCAGGAATGGTGCGCAGAGGTCCACGAAACGTACTGCACTACTAGCGGGTGATGTGTAATACCAGATTGTTGCGAAATTCGTTAGAGAGAATTTAAAGCATTTAAGCTTAAATCCCTCTAACGTTTCATTCTCAGGTTTTATGTGGCAGCAAACGTGGTGAAAGCTCCCACAGTGTAGTACTGGATCTTCTGCATCCGTTCCTCCGAACAGTGGAAGGTGCTGTGTTGTCCATGCATATGAAGGTGGTTGCGTCATGAGGTCATGGGAGGGCAAGAATAACTTATCCGATGGCTAATTCCCCGGCAACGGCGCCAATTTGACGAAGCGGCCACTGCACTGTCGTTAAGGTGCAGCGTGCTTTGTGCAAATAAATTTATAATGTCCGCTACTCGCGACTACACTACTGGGTAGTAAGTGGTAAGTAGGGGTCGAACCCTGAGGAATTAGGGGAATAAGTTATTCTTGGAGGGAGATTTGTACAGCAAGGGAGCGTGTTTTAGGTTGGTTGAGGTTTTAGCGCGAGTTATTAAACTACTGTTTTTGGTTTTTTGGGTTTTTTGTGCGGAAAAGTAAATACAGAAAATAAATACTGAAAGTAAAGAGATAAGGGTTAGAAGACTTACAGTGGGTGATGCGTGATTGCTGATTCCTCCGGTTGTTGAGCGGTTGATGGTTGTCATTGATTGAGACAGTTATACTAATTAAAAGTAAATACAGGGGGGTTTTTGTGATTGAAGGAAAAGTATTCGGTTTCAGGTATTCTTGTATTATAATATGTTTATTAATTTAGTAAACCTTCTAAGTATTCAAAACGATGAATCGAGGCCTTGGTCCGGCGCAAGATTTGCAACACCGATTACTTGTTCTAAGTCGACTAGCTTGGAAACGATTTAAGGCGTACTAGTCTGTGTGCAACTATTTGGTGTACTAGCATGAACACTGATTAAAGTGTACTGGTCGTCGTGCCAAATGGTTTTTAGGAAAGTCGACCTCTTCAGATAGCTTTGCCTGTTACGGCTTCCACTACCCGAGTGTGATCACGAATATTTAAGGAAGAGTTTACAGATTTGGACCCTTATGGTCACATTTCCAAATGGTTAACTCTGACTTTAGACATTCTAACTTTTATTTACAGCACATAGAACAAGCATTGATTTCAAAGAAGATAAACTAAACTAATTAAAACATAAAATAAAACAAGATTATACCTTCCGCCGAATGAGGAGTTTAGCTACGCCTGTCCATGGAGGAGAAGCCCATAGCTAAAAATCCTAACTTTATTGCTCAAAACCAAACTTAACAAAATATTACAAACTAGAGAGATAAGTGTTTTTGTGTTTTTTGTTATGATAAAATGAGGAGGGAAGGGTCTCCTTTTATAGGAAAAATGGAGGAGAATGGAGGGTGGTGATGAGTTTGATCCAAGGGAGGAGAGGAGGAGGAGGAGGAGCCAAGGAGGAGGAGGCAAGTGGCGGAGGAGGAGTGGTGGAGGGCAGCCGCCGGTAGCCGGTGGTGGTGGAGGAGGAGGGGGTGGCTTTGCCACCTCCAAGGCAAGTCAACCGGTTGCCCAAGGAGGAGGAGGGTGGCGCCGCCGGTTGTGGGTGGTGGAATGGGGAGGAGCTCTTCCCTTGGTCACCTCTTCTTCAAGTCACCGGTCATCTTGCCCAAATGTGAGTTTTGTACTGTCTTTTTACAAAACTGTCAGTGTATTTTGGCACCGGGTTGACTTGATTCCATTTCTGCACAATTTGTTATGAGTGATTCAACGTCAGGATCCTTGATATTTCTTCAGTCGGCATATGATCTTGACCTTGGAATGACTCCTGATATCTTTTCTGTGCTAAAAACCTCTCCTTAGCGTGTTTTCACTTTAATCTCTCAAATGCCCTGTAGAAATATATCGGGACTAACAAGTAGAAGTTAGATAGACAAACAGTCTAATTTGGTGGGTTTAACTGTGTTTATGATTCGTATAATTATGGTCCATCAACTGCCCAAGGATGAGAATGAAGATTTTGGGCTGTGGATTCAAGAAGGCGCCCTGTGTATTCAAAGAAGTCGCCCTGTGTAATACTTTCAGGTTAGGCTCATCAATTATTTGTGAAAATATCTACATGAGCTGGCTTTTTATTGTTGTTGATCCAATGGCTTATAAACCACATGCGAAACAAGCAGATGATTCCTTCAGAATGCAGAGAATGATAACTGTTAACAATTATGTGGAAATTATCATGCCAAGTCAAGAGAGTGTGTACTTGTTAATTGCTTGGGGACTGTTAGAACTGCCGCAAAAAGCCATTATATGGTCAAGGATTGAGACTCGCATGCCTTACATTAAACATCATTCAAAGCGTCTTTTCTTACTGTGCTTATATTCCGTGGATGGAAATGTTCTTCGTAAGAATGATCGGTTTATAAATGCCTCCAGAAAAGGGACTAAACCTTGGAACAAAGCTCTCAATTACTTTCCGAGTGTTAAAAAGTGGATATGGATTATTTTTTGTTACGTCAAGGAGAAGGAACAAATAAGTATTGGTATTGAAATCTATTACAGGGAGTCAATTGTTTCTTACCGCATTTTGTTTCTTTTTTTTCCAGAGAGAAAACTCTCTGGGGCTTTGAACGCGTGCGAAGGGGGTAGAAGCTTCGGGAGGCGGTTTCATTTTCCGGTGATCGACGGGGGGCCTCGCCTTTGTTCCCTTTTCCTTCTCTTGCTGGCGCGTTCTCTCCTGCTCGGTGCTGCTTTGTGTTGATGGGTGGGGCGAGTCATAGCTTTTCGTCTGGGGAGGGCGGGGGGATCGGCGGGGATGACGATTTTGGCCCTTTGGGGGTGGATTTTGGGCTGGTTTTTGCTGGATCTGGCGTCTTCTGGGGTCGTCGTGGTGGAGGTTGGATTTGGCGATGTTGGAGGGCTCTTGGTTCGGCAGGCCATCGGTGTAAAGTGTCGCAGTCGGTAGCGGTTCTGGGCGGCGTGGCGTGGCTATTGGGCGGGGCCTTTGGATGGTGGTTGGTTGGTCTCGGTGGCGCTGATGGCTGGGTTGGGTTCATCGGGGCTTGCTGGGCGGCTGTGGGGTGGCTCCCCGTGGGCCGGGTGTGATGGCGGTTTAGCTGGCGTGATGTAGGGGGCGGCTTAGGCCGGTTTTGAGCCTGGTTTTGGCTCGTGTTGGTAGGTTTGGCTGGACTTTTCTGGGGTAGCCGGATTATGTTCGGTTGGATAATAAGCCGGTGTTTGCCGAGATGGATTCATGGGCTGTCGATGCTTCAATTTGGAGAAATGGGGCCGGGGCATTAGCGTTTATTTAAAGCTTGACTTCATCAGTTTGGCCCCCGTTGGCGTGATGCAGTCTCTGGACCGATGCGATGTAAAGACGTTTCAACAGTTTCATGTCATTAGCCTATCACGGATTACGCTATCACGTTGTCTGTGCTGTTATAGGTTATTTCTGTCAGTCTGTTGTTTCTTCTTTATGTTTGTTGTTGTGTCCATGTTGTATCGGCCTCTGTTTCCATAAAAAAAACATATGACATGGTTCCCAAATTGCTTATCACAGTTGGTTTAACTATAGAGGATGATGATACAAGGAAATATGTGGAAGGATGTAATCCAGCTAGCCAGACATATCATAAATTTGATAAAGGTGGGATCAAAGTTTTATGGCATGTAGTTTGGCAAAACTTAGTGTAGTTGTTCAAGCTGTTGTTAAAGTCTAGAAGAGACAACTGTCCTGGAACAAGTTGAAGCAGATGGAATGTTTCCTAATTCAGATTAGGAAACTCAGCCGACCGTTGGAGATCAAGGCGGTTTCATATCCATGGACAGAAGATAGAAGTTTCCTATTTCAGATTTGGAAACTTGTTTCAACCGACGTAGCACAACTTTGCCCGGAGATATTTCCAAGATCAGTTTTGGTAAGTCGGTGCATGACGAAGCGGCCACTGCACTGTCGTTAAGGTGCAGCGTGCTTTGTGCAAATAAATTTATAATGTCCGCTACTCGCGACTACACTACTGGGTAGTAAGTGGTAAGTAGGGGTCGAACCCAGAGGAATTAGGGGAATAAGTTATTCTTTGAGGGAGATTTGTACAGCAAGGGAGCGTGTTTTAGGTTGGTTGAGGTTTTAGCGCGAGTTATTAAACTACTGTTTTTGGTTTTTTGGGTTTTTTGTGCGGAAAAGTAAATACAGAAAATAAATACTCAAAGTAAAGAGATAAGGGTTAGAAGACTTACAGTGGGTGATGCGTGATTGCTGATTCCTCCGGTTGTTGAGCGGTTGATGGTTGTGATTGATTGAGACAGTTATACTAATTAAAAGTAAATACAGGGGGGTTTTTGTGATTGAAGGAAAAGTATTCGGTTTCAGGTATTCTTGTATTATAATATGTTTATTAATTTAGTAAACCTTCTAAGTATTCAAAACGATGAATCGAGGCCTTAGTCCGGCGTAAGATTTGCAACACCGATTACTTGTTCTAAGTCGACTAGCTTGGAAACGATTTAAGGCGTACTAGTCTGTGTGCAACTATTTGGTGTACTAGCATGAACACTGATTAAAGTGTACTGGTCGTCGTGCCAAATGGTTTTTTGGAAAGTCGACCTCTTCAGATAGCTTTGCCTGTTACGGCCTCCACTACCCGAGTGTGATCACGAATATTTAAGGAAGAGTTTACAGATTTGGACCCTTATGGTCACATTTCCAAATGGTTAACTCTGACTTTAGACATTCTAACTTTTATTTACGGCACATAGAACAAGCATTGATTTCAAAGAAGATAAACTAAACTAATTAAAACATAAAATAAAACAAGATTATACCTTCCGCCGAATGAGGAGTTTAGCTACGCCTGTCCATGGAGGAGAAGCCCATAGCTAAAAATCGTAACTTTATTGCTCAAAACCAAACTTAACAAAATATTACAAACTAGAGAGATAAGTGTTTTTGTGTTTTTGTTATGTTTTTGTTATGATAAAATGAGGAGGGGAGGGTCTCCTTTTATAGGAAAAATGGAGGAGAATGGAGGGTGGTGATGAGTTTGATCCAAGGGAGGAGAGGAGGAGGAGGAGGAGGGCAGCCGCCGGTAGCCGGTGGTGGTGGAGGAGGAGGGGGTGGCTTTGCCACCTCCAAGGCAAGTCAACCGGTTGCCCAAGGAGGAGGAGGGTGGCGCCGCCGGTTGTGGGTGGTGGAATGGGGAGGAGCTCTTCCCTTGGTCACCTCTTCATCAAGTCACCGGTCATCTTGCCCTAATGTGAGTTTTGTACAGTTTTGTACTGTCTTTTTACAAAACTGTCAATGTATTTTGGCACCGGTTGACTTAATTCCATTTCTGCACAATTTGTTATGAGTGATTCAACGTCAGGATCCTTGATATTTCTTCAGTCGGCATATGATCTTGACCTTGGAATGACTCCTGATATCTTTTCTGTGCTAAAAACCTCTCCTTAGCGTGTTTTCACTTTAATCTCTCAAATGCCCTGTAGAAATATATCGGGACTAACAAGTAGAAGTTAGATAGACAAACAGTCTAATTTGGTGGGTTTAACTGTGTTTATGATTCGTATAATTATGGTCCATCAGATTACCCCCCACTTTTAGTTGTTCGTCCCGAACAATGCTTTATAAGGGCGTTACTAAGTAAGTTGGCCGAAATATGAAAATAAGACTGTGGTACTAGACTTTTCCTAATTCATGCATTACTACTTGTTACTAAATTAAACCGTGAAAATAAATAGAAGTAACTTGATACGTGTACCTTCGTGCTGAGATGCAAATTATTTCGGATGTTTCGGGAGATAGCCCTTTTTAGGCTCCTGGACTACACCTTCGGGACTGTCTCGCACTATATGGTTTTCTTGTAGCTTTCTCTAGCACGTGATTCGATTCGGGTTTCAGTGAGTTGAGCCCTTTTTGATTTTCTTCTTTGGCGAGGGACTGCTTTTGGTAGTGATTCTGCCTTTGGCATTTGATTTGATCTTTTTTGAGTGCTTCACTTTTGCTCGGTTAAAACCTTCACAATTTTGGGCCTTTGGCCTCTTTTGATTTTCTTCTTTGAGTTTTTTGCTTCTTTGTGACTTGGTAGTCCATTTTCTCAGCCTTTTTGGGAGGTCCAATCATCGCCCGCAAGCCTATGGAAATACCTCCCCGCTCCTCTCATCTTCGTTGTTTCGCGCGGGTCAAGATGAGGGTTGCTCATCTATTTTCTCGGCTATTTTGACTAGAGAGAGGACAGTCTGATTCCCGTCCTCGCCTTTTGCATAGATGCTTCCTGGCGGAGTCGACTTCAATTATTCACTGAACCCCGAAGTGCAGCCTCCACTGACTTCGAAAACCATATAGTTTGATTCAATCCTTCGAGTGCTTGCCAAGCCTATCTAGGGCAGTTTCTATCAACTCCACATCCCTAGTTTATCTTAGCACAAAGGACAAATGAAAAGTTGCATTCTAAGTTTTTAGATAGTTTAATTTTCACAAGGTTGATGAATGAATTATGATCTATCATTTTCACGTTCTTAAGTTCATATTTTCAAAAAGATATTATTAAAAAGAAAAAAAAACATGTTACGGTTCTCACCCCCCACTTTTGAACGAAGGCGAGCCTTAGTTCAAAAGTCATGCAAATACATACAAGAGAAGGAAATGACATTTAAGGAAAGAGAAGAACAGAACTCCCTTTTACTGTGTCGTGTGAACGACATGGCATGAAGCTGGATAATCGAGGGAGTTAGGCTGGGGCCTCGAACTCTCAGCGCAGGCCCGGTAAATTCACGGAAGCTGCCTGGCTGATCCGATCTTGCTCCAAAAACTCAATTCCTAAATGTAAGACATTCCTTCTATACAAAAAATGGGTGAGAGCGACTTTATTGGAAATTTAAATGACAGAAAATAAAGTGCAGAAAAGTAAGATAGTGTCGGGTTACCTCCCGACCAGTGCACTTGTTTAACGTCGTTGGCTCGACGCTACCTCATTTGTGGATCATTGGTTTGGGTCCCATGGGTGGCTTAGGTCAAACTTCGTGACCGTTCCTGTGTTGTTTCTTCCTCTACCTTTTCCTGACTTCTTGCTGGGTGTTGTACTCGGACCTTGTTCCCATTGTTCTGGGTTTTTTCCTTTCCAAGATTTCTGAGCAGACGAGGGGCCTTTCACTACCAGCCTTTTGAAGTTTTGGTATTTGGGACTGTCTTGTCTAGTAATGGCGTAACAATGCTCCATCGAGGAGTCATTCTGCATAGGCCTTTTTCTCATCCTCTTTTCAGCCTCTTCATTGATCACATAGTTTTTTGCAACTTGCTCATTGATCGAGGGGAAAAGTCGGGAAGCTTGCATCATAAGGCTTGGGTCTGCCTTATTAGCGAGGATCTGGTCGTAGACAGTCTCGACTGCCTGGGTAATGGTTGTTGGGTATGAATTGGGCAGTTTGTCAGTGGTATCCTGGACTCCAACCTCGTTGCTTCCGGTGCTTTCCAAATCTGATTCTTCAGATGGTTCAGGAGTCTCCTCTGACGGCTCGGTAGTTTCTTCCTTATCAGCCTCAGGGTCAGCTTCTTCTGTCTGCATTTCTTCATCAGCCTGGGGTATTCGTTCTGTGACTGCGGCCAAGCCTATTATAAGGTTCCACATGCCCGCAATGGTGAAGTTTTCGGCTGATCTTCTCATTGCTTCGTTAACTCTTCCCAGCTCTTCGGACCTCATCCCACGAAGAAATTTTTGGAGAAGAATTTTCTTCGAGAATCCATGGTGCGGGCAGCTGGAGACGATGGCATCATAGTTCATGTAGTATTCGTCCAAGGTCTCCCCCCGGGATTGTTGAAGGTTCAGGATCTTCTCGCGGGTTTCTTGGCGTAAGGATGGTGGGGAGAATTCTTTCAGGAATGGTGCGCAGAGGTCCACGAAACGTACTGCACTACTAGCGGGTGATGTGTAATACCAGATTGTTGCGAAATCCGTTAGAGAGAATTTAAAGCATTTAAGCTTAAATCCCTCTAACGTTTCATTCTCAGGTTTTATGTGGCAGCAAACGTAGTGAAAACTCCGACAGTGTAGTACTGGATCTTCTGCATCCGTTCCTCCGAACAGTGGAAGGTGCCGTGTTGTCCATGCATATGAAGGTGGTTGCGTCATGAGGTCATGGGAGGGCAAGAATAACTTATCCGATGGCTAATTCCCCGGCAACGGCGCCAATTTGACGAAGCGGCCACTGCACTGTCGTTAAGGTGCAGCGTGCTTTGTGCAAATAAATTTATAATGTCCGCTACTCGCGACTACACTACTGGGTAGTAAGTGGTAAGTAGGGGTCGAACCCAGAGGAATTAGGGGAATAAGTTATTCTTGGAGGGAGATTTGTACAGCAAGGGAGCGTGTTTTAGGTTGGTTGAGGTTTTAGCGCGAGTTATTAAACTACTATTTTTGGTTTTTTGGGTTTTTTGTGCGGAAAAGTAAATACAGAAAATAAATACTGAAAGTAAAGAGATAAGGGTTAGAAGACTTACAGTGGGTGATGCGTGATTGCTGATTCCTCCGGTTGTTGAGCGGTTGATGGTTGTGATTGATTGAGACAGTTATACTAATTAAAAGTAAATACAGGGGGGTTTTTGTGATTGAAGGAAAAGTATTCGGTTTCAGGTATTCTTGTATTATAATATGTTTATTAATTTAGTAAACGATGAATCGAGGCCTTGGTCCGGCGCAAGATTTGCAACACCGATTACTTGTTCTAAGTCGACTAGCTTGGAAACGATTTAAGGCGTACTAGTCTGTGTGCAACTATTTGGTGTACTAGCATGAACACTGATTAAAGTGTACTGGTGAACAGGCTGTCGTCGTACCTGTGCAAAAACGATTTATAATTTCCTTGTCCTGAACTGTGGGTTAGCACAATGGCAAGCAAGGGTCGAACCCAAGGGAGCTAGATAGCTACTACTTTGTTCTGTAATGGAGAAAGACAAGAAACTAGATGAGAGTAACGGTTAGTGAAATAATCAAAAATTGCAAGGTTGTAAATATCAGAGAGAATTATTCAGATTAGGGTTTTATTCAATTGTGACTTGTTTTATCATAGACTTCTAAATATCTAATTCGTGTTTTAAGTGTGGTTGTCCCGACAAAAGTGACTTCCCAAGTAACCCGACAAAGGTGTTACGCCACGAGCTAATTCCCCTAGGTTTAATTAACCCGACAAAGGTGTTAATTGCCCTAGTCGTACTACCTATCTAAACGACAAAGTATTAGATAGATGATTAATGTAGAAATATGCGCAACTAGATTTCACGACAAAGTATACGTCTAGTCTAACAATATTTCATGGAATTCATATACGAGAATTAGTAAAACATCGAATATAGCATTAAAGATCCAAGTCTCAAAAACATAGGCACAATATAATAAACCCTAACCCGAATGTATAATTTAGTTACACATGGTCATAATGAAATAATGCAGTAAATAAGAGAACAAGAACTTCACTAATTTGACCGAGTAAACAAAGGGGCAAGGCACGGCTGAAATATGGCGGAGGAGCAAGGAGGCACGGCTGAATGGAGAAGAGAGGGCTCTCGGCTGATGAGTGATACGTCGAGAGATGCTCCTCATGCCTTGTATTGCTGCTCTATATATAGGATGGGATGGGCCTTGGACTCGCGCTGAAAAATCGACCGACTTGGAAAGATTTCCAAATCTCGTTCCTTGCTTGATCTTCACGCAATATTCTTGCTTGGGGAGGACGCAATCTAGAAGCTTCTGGAGTCCTCTAAGCCGCCTCAATAAACCGCCAGAAGGAATGCATCGATCGAATTTGTGTTCCGCACCTGCAGTTGGCTGGCTGGGGTTCCGCGCGGACGTCTCCTGCATTTCATGTCCGCGGACGTCTCTTGAATTAGGCAATTGTTCAGACGTCCGCGCCCCTTAATGTTGAGACCTCCACGGAATTGCGCGCTCGGCTGGCCGATCGGATGTCCTGGGTCTTCCGCGCGGACGCCTCTTTCATTTCCTTCCCGCGGACGTGTCTTGCATTATCATAAATCATCAGACCTCCGCGCCTTGTATTGTTGAGGCCTCCGCGGATTGCGCTGCTGAAAACTCCTTGTGATGTTTTTGGCTCCAAAAGCCGTCTTTTGAGTGCGATTCCTCCTAGAGCTTCCAGATCACCTGAAACACGAAACAATACTAAGAAGTAACTGTTCGTACACAAAAGTGCTGGAATTGGTGGGATTTGATGACTCGATGAGTCGTATAAATACGGCTCATCAACTGGTCGTCGTGCCAAATGGTTTTTTGGAAAGTCGACCTCTTCAGATAGCTTTGCCTGTTACGGCCTCCACTACCCGAGTGTGATCACGAATATTTAAGGAAGAGTTTACATATTTGGACCCTTATGGTCACATTTCCAAATGGTTAACTCTGACTTTAGACATTCTAACTTTTATTTACGGCACATAGAACAAGCATTGATTTCAAAGAAGATAAACTAAACTAATTAAAACATAAAATAAAACAAGATTATACCTTCCGCCGAATGAGGAGTTTAGCTACGCCTGTCCATGGAGGAGAAGCCCATAGCTAAAAATCATAACTTTATTGCTCAAAACCAAACTTAACAAAATATTACAAACTAGAGAGATAAGTGTTTTTGTGTTATTGTTATGTTTTTGTTATGATAAAATGAGGAGGGGAGGGTCTCCTTTTATAGGAAAAATGGAGGAGAATGGAGGGTGGTGATGAGTTTGATCCAAGGGAGGAGTGGAGGAGGAGGAGGAGGGCAGCCGCCGGTAGCCGGTGGTGGTGGAGGAGGAGGGGGTGGCTTTGCCACCACCAAGGCAAGTCAACCGGTTGCCCAAGGAGGAGGAGGGTGGCGCCGCCGGTTGTGGGTGGTGGAATGGGGAGGAGCTCTTCCCTTGGTCACCTCTTCATCAAGTCACCGGTCATCTTGCCCAAATGTGAGTTTTGTACAGTTTTGTACTGTCTTTTTACAAAACTGTCAGTGTATTTTGGCACCGGGTTGACTTGATTCCATTTTTGCACAATTTGTTATGAGTGATTCAACGTCAGGATCCTTGATATTTCTTCAGTCGGCATATGATCTTGACCTTGGAATGACTCCTGATATCTTTTCTGTGCTAAAAACCTCTCCTTAGCGTGTTTTCACTTTAATCTCTCAAATGCCCTGTAGAAATATATCGGGACTAACAAGTAGAAGTTAGATAGACAAACAGTCTAATTTGGTGGGTTTAACTGTGTTTTTGATTCGTATAATTATGGTCCATCAGTGCATATGGATAATCGAAGATATCCCTGAAGTCGGTTGCTTGCGCTTGAAGCTATCTTAGTCGAGAAGATAATCGAAGATTGCCTATTCGAGATTGAAGATTCTTTGGAGGATTATCTACATGAGATATGCGCAAGTTATTAGGAAAGATTTCCTAATTGATATAGGCGATTTAGCTTAGGAATCCTACTCGTTTTAGGGTTTCTACCGCACTATATAAGTAAGGCTAATGCTTAGGTATTAGTTAGCACTTACGGAGAAATTACTCACGCTCACATACATTGAAGGGAGGTGGAGGTAATTGACAATGCGTATTTTTAACCCTTTATAGTGTCAAGTTTATGAGTTTTAGGGGTCAAGTTGCAGTCAAACAAAATTTATAACCTTGGTAAGCCAAGGGTCGATCCTAGGAGTAGTGCGTGTGAATACTAGCGAACGATGTGACCTATTTAGCTATTCCGATTAACAAGAGTTTTTGAAAGAGGTTTTGTTGTCACGAAAATTGCAGAAATTAAATAACAGAAAATTAAATGGTTGTGTTTAAATCAGAGAAAGAATTCCAGAATCCGTACTTCACCCGTGCTAACCCCACTAATCATGCAATCATTCTACGTTAATTATTCATGCTATCGAATATGGAATATAACCGAAATAACACTAGACAAGCCGCCCATCCACGGATCATTGTCTAGATTAATCTTAATCGTTGAACGCCGCCCATCCACGGATTATCAACGATTTCGATTTATTAAACTAAAGGTTTTCCTACTAATTCATGTAAACATGAATTAACATCAATTTCATGCAATCCGGTTAATACCTAGGACCCATCCATCTTTCGGTAATTAACCTAAATACGTTCTACCAATGCAAACATACCCTTTGATGTAAATACATGCATAGAACGATAAAATTAAGCACACAATGAAATTGAATATTCGAGTCGCATAAATAAAAACGTTAATTGATCACATGAGAGTTAGGGTTACATAGCACGGGATCCGTAGGATCCCAGAATTAAGGAAGACTACTCACTATTCATGGTGATTAAACCACAAATAGTGTAATAAAGAGATAAGGGCGAGGAAACCGTAATGACGCGGGTGCTCGACGAATCTCTCGTGATGAACTCTGTCTTCTTTCCCAAGTTAGGGTTTCTTCTCTCCAAAAATAAGCACACCCAAGTTCTGGTCGAGCCCCTCAATTTATAGCAAAACTCCCCAAATTTCCTAAAATTCCCGAATTTGTCTAAAACTGAGATTTGGAAAGTCCCGTGACAGCCGATCCATCACGGGCTGTCACGGGCTGTCACGGCCTTGAGGGAATACACCGCTTCGGTCGAGTCCCGTGATGGAGTCAATGGCCCGTGACACCGACGTCGTCACGGGCTGTCACGGGCTCTTGGATTTGCAATGCTACGGCGTGGTCCCGTGACGCCTTCTTTGGCCCGTGATGAATTGAGTTGTCACGGGGTCTGGGGCAGAATTTGCTGTTTAGATTGATTTTCTTCATCTTTTCGTGTAATCAGGTCCATCTCGAGTCATCGTGTAATTTAAACCTGAAACGCTAGGAAAAGAGATCAAATGATAACAAAGTGTTCGGAAAACAAACCTAATCCTTCATCGAATGTAGCGAATAATCAGTCAGAAACTTGACCGATCAAAACACTCCACACTTAGGATTTGTTCGTCCCGAACAAAGTTAGAACGAGAGGCAGAAAAATGCAAGCCTATATGAGGCTCAACCAGCACCTGAGGATTTAAACTGTCTACTCAAGTGACATGTGATCAATCCTAACTAAAACAAAAGATAAAAAGATAACTCACTGTCGTAGAGGTCACGAATGCATTTAGCGTATGCATCAAGCCTTTAAACCTATAGGCTGCCCTAGTAGGACGAGTATAGTCTCGTGAAGGTTTTCAGGAATGGGACTACCTACAAATCCCCTGTACAACTAACTATCGTGTATGCATGAATGATGCTCAACAAGTCATAGTAAAGTCATGCCATACCTCGGATTCATCGTGTTACCTCAACTTCAAGACAAACATCTTCATCAAAGTTTTCAGCCAATCATAGATTAAACGAGTTATGCATTCAAACGGTCAGTACACACGACTAGCAGACGCCTCATCACAAGTTCCAAATAGTTCTATAGCAATGTGATAAGAACATGAATAGTTACACAAAACATGCTCGCCATTCACCTATGCTATCTAGGGATAGTCCACGGGCTCTTGGCGCAAAGCTCATTCTCAAGCGCCAAGAATTAGACAATGACCCGTAAGAGAAGAGGAGCCTGGCTTAAGGATTTTCTGAAAAATAGTACGTAAATTTGCATCAAAATTTCAGTGCAAGCACGAGGGTCGTCCCTTAGTTTCTAGTACATGAATTTGCAAGACAAGTCATGATTAGCACGCAATGAGAAGATGGAATTACACTACATCAAGCAAAAGGGGGCAGAAATTGTTTCAAAACTGTTTTCCGTACACAAGAGGTGATTTTTCTCACTTTGCCCTTGGTACTAAAATTTTTTTTTTCACACAAGGGCTGACTTTTCTCACTTTGCCCTTGGTAATTTTCTGCTTTCTCTTTTTTGTTTCTGCAGGAATATTTTCAAAAACAACTATGCTTGGGGTCAATTTTTCACCCACTTTTGAAAATTCAGAACTTTGTTCTTAATTGAAAACATTGAAAACCAATTGTCTAACTCCACACTTAAAACTTGACATAGTGTATAAGTAAAGGCGGGTGCATGCAAATCACAACAAGTATATAGAAACACGTACTAGTACTAAGGTCACCTAGAAAAAGAGATGCATATTTAAGTTTTTGACATTGTTGAACCGGTGCCTACTAATATCAAGTCTTAAACATGCTTCAAGAAATACGTAGAACATGTGATAGGCAAAGGCTAGCAATGATATTGAATCAAAAGAATACATACACGATTTTCACTATTTCAAGTCCTAGACTTCAAATCCAAATGAGTGTCGATCAGTCAAGGAGTATCGTAGAAAACGAGGATTTCAATCGTAATACATAGACAGTTGAGCATATGCAGGAATGAACGTGAAATGCAATGCATGTGACTATGCGCTACCCACTCCACACTTAAAAATAAGCTTAGTCCCTAAGCAAAGAAATAAAGAAAAAAAGAAAAAAAATAAGCGTACAGGAACTTCACTCGTGTGTGATGGCGCGATATCCAAGCGACTAATACGATGACCCGTGAGTGAAACACGACTTGTGAGCTGATAGATATAAAGATAAAACACACTAAGCTTCACAAGTAATAGGTTAGCATCGAATAATCGCGGAGAAACCTGGATAGGGGTGCCAAGTAAATAGAGCACAAAAATTGAACCGCATAGGCAAAATACTCAGTCTGAATTTGAGCAGGTCCCGTGACACCAATCTCGTCATGGGCTATCACGGGACGTCACGGGGGTGAAAATTTGCACTGCTTCGGCCGGGTCCCGTGACAGAACCATTGTCCCGTGACGTGCCTTTTGTCACGGGCTGTCACGGGACCGAGATATGGCATTTCTCGGGCTGGGACTCCACACTTGAATTCCTGCAAGGGTCACACGCAATGTACAAGATGCAAATGAAAAATGCAATGAAATAAAAACTCACAGCGCGGGTTACTCCCCGAAGAGACCTAGTTTAACGTCTTGGCGAGACAGAGCAAGGGAGGAAGGACTAGATGTAATCTCCAATGTCGTCAGGTGGTTCCCGGTGTTTCAGGATGTGGTAATGTTTAAGGCTCTGCCCGTCTACCACTGACTTTCCTCCCTTTGTACCATACTGGTGGTCGTCTAAATGTACTCTCTCTACTGTGTAAGGACCACTCCACTTGGTGCGCAGCGTCCCAGGAAATAACTTGAGGCGTGATTTGTAGAGAAGAATCCGATTGCCTCTTCTGAATTTTCTGCGCACCATTCGTTTGTAGTGCCACTTTGTCGTCCTTTCCTTAAAGACATCACCGGGGTCAAGAGGCGGTTTCAGCCCTTCCTTCTTCTCAGCTTCAGCTGCTCCATCTGTGCTCACTGCACAAATATCCATCTGGACGGGGCAGCCCTGTAAAACTCTGCAAGGCTCAATAGAGGTTAGCGATTTAGGATCATCAATTGTAGCAGAGTCAAGTATATCACAGTCAGCAAACAGACTAGGACTCTTAGACATGTCAGGCAAATTAAAAACAATTCTGTCGCTGCCTACTCGCAAGGCTAAGAGGCCTCTATCCATGTCAATGACTGCCTTAGCTGTGTATAGAAATGGTCTACCAAGAATAATTGAGATATCTACGTCCTCAGAGATGTCCAATACTATGAAATCAGCAGGAAAATACAGGTCCTTCACCTTGACTGGAACATCCTTCAGAATCCCTCTCGGGAGTCTACAAGAACGATCCGCAAGGCGAATGGTGATATTAGTAGGACAGAGAGCACCCAAATTCAGCTTAGCATATAAAGAGTATGGCATGATAGACACACTAGCACCAAGATCACATAAGGCACGACGAACAGGAAAACCACCAATATTACAAGGGATAGAAAAACTCCCTGAATCTTGAAGTTTCGGTGGCATGGGCTGGTGCGTGGCAGCATTACACTCCTCACTTAGAGCTACTGTCTCAGTTCCATCAATCTTCCTTTTCCCCGAGAGTATCTCCTTCATGAATTGAGCATAAGTAGGAATCTGAGTGATTGCATCGGTGAGTGGCATTGTGATGTAAAGAGTACGAATTTTATCCAAGAACTGCATGTACTCTTTATCTCTTCTTGCACCCTTAAGTCGCTGAGGGAACGGGACTGGTGGCATATAGGGAGCTGGCTCCACTGGCTGCGCAGAATTTTTAGCTCGGTTTTCAGCCTCCTTCGATGTTTCCTCTTCAGCGGGTGTAGAATCAAGTGTTGTTGTCGCAGCTGGAGTTCTAGTGGCCTTAGCCGGCACCATTTCAATATGTTTCCCTCCTCGCAATGTGATGGCATTCACTGATGCCATATGATTCAGATCTGGCTTCGATGGGAGCTTTCCAGGTTCTCTGTTCGCTGAATTTGCTATTTGGGCAATCTGATTTTCCAGCATTCTACCATGAATAGCGAGCTCCTCTACAGTCCTTTGCAGGCTTCTCACATCAGTGGTGGTTTGCTCAAATGCCTTTCGCTGCTCCTCAAACATTCTGCGCTGAATATCAGACGTCTTTTGCTGTTCGGTTATGAAGCTTGCTAGCATGGCTTCCATGTTTGACGTCGATCCAGAATTCTGATCTTGTTGCGGCTGATCTCGGTTGTTATAGCCCCCAGAATTATGATTTTGTTGCTGCTGGGGCTGGTTGTTGAACTGGTTCCTCGACTGGTAGGGAGCGTTCTCTTGCTGTTGTCTATAGGAGAAACCTGGTGCGGCCTGATTCTGCGGCTTGTAAGAAAGGTTGGGATTATTCCTGTTCGGATTATCCCACCGGTTCAGGCCTGATCCTTGACTATATTGCCCCGCATAGTTGACATCCTCCTGGCTTCTGCCTTTACTATCTCGTCCCATCACCGGACAGCCATCTGCAAAGTGGGAAGGTGAGCCACAGATCTGACAATAGACACCAACGTTAGCAACATCAGACGACTTCATAGAGGAGGCCGTCTTCAGAGTTTTTATTTCAGTTGCAAGCATCTTCACTGTATTGGTTAACTCAGCAATATCATTGGTGCTATCAGCAAGGTAGAGATCGTGCACGCCCTTCTTATCCTTAGGATTTCCTCTATCACTTGTCCAGAGGTGATAGTCTTGCGCTGCCTTCTCTATAATATCATAGGTGTCTTCTAGCGGGACTCCGTTCAGTCCCCCACCAGCTGCTTGGTTGATTAAGGTGCGCATCCCCTGGTCGATTCCCTGATAGAAGGTGTCTATAATCTGCCACAGCTCCAGATTGTGATGAGGGCACATTCTCGTAAGCTCCTTGTACCTCTCCCAAGCCTTGTAGAGGGTCTCACCATCCATAGAACGGAACGAGATGATCTGATTCCTGAAGTGTGCTGTCTTTGACGGCGGGAAGTACTGTTGTAGGAATGCCTCAGCCAATTTATCCCAAGTAGTAAAAGTGCCGTCTGCGTGACTGTCTAGCCACCTACTAGCCTTGTCAGACAGCGAGAACTGGAAAAGCCTCATGTAGTAGGACTCTGGAGGAACACCATTTGTCTTCACTGTGTTGCACATCTGGACAAACCGCTTTAGGTGCTGGTGAGGGTCCTCGTTCATCCTACCAGAAAACTGGTTGTTCTGCACCATTTTAATGAGCCCTGTTTTGAGTTCCCATGTGTTGTTGGCAATGCCTGGCGGTGCAATGGCTGACTGAAATCCCGAGACACGTGGGGCAGTGTAATCTCCAAGAGTCCTGCGCACTGGTTGTTGCAGAGGACGCTGCTGGTCATCCTCGACCACCTCATTTAATACTCGATTCTGATTCATGTTGAGTGCTGCGAGATTGCGGTTCAGTGCTCGTAGCTGCCGAGCTTCGTTTTGGACCCTGCGAGTGTTGATTCGTAGGTCCGGTGTGTCCTCGTCTGAAATCTGAATCTTCTTCTTCTGCTTGGGTGTTTTCCTTAGCATGTACTAAATAGCACCTGCAAAAAGCCAAGGGAAGAGTGAACGTAGCAAGAAAAATCAGAAAAAGACAAGTAACGAACAAGGTGGAATAGTCTAAACTACACACGTTAAACTAATATCACACTAAACGCTGCTCCCCGGCAACGGCGCCATTTTGACAATGCGTATTTTTAACCCTTTATAGTGTCAAGTTTATGAGTTTTAGGGGTCAAGTTGCAGTCAAACAAAATTTATAACCTTGGTAAGCCAAGGGTCGATCCTAGGAGCAGTGCGTGTGAATACTAGCGAACGATGTGACCTATTTAGCTATTCCGATTAACAAGAGTTTTTGAAAGAGGTTTTGTTGTCACGAAAATTGCAGAAATTAAATAACAGAAAATTAAATGGTTGTGTTTAAATCAGAGAAAGAATTCCAGAATCCGTACTTCACCCGTGCTAACCCCACTAATCATGCAATCATTCTACGTTAATTATTCATGCTATCGAATATGGAATATAACCGAAATAACACTAGACAAGCCGCCCATCCACGGATCATTGTCTAGATTAATCTTAATCGTTGAACGCCGCCCATCCACGGATTATCAACGATTTCGATTTATTAAACTAAAGGTTTTCCTACTAATTCATGTAAACATGAATTAACATCAATTTCATGCAATCCGGTTAATACCTAGGCCCCATCCATCTTTCGGTAATTAACCTAAATACATTCTACCAATGCAAACATACCCTTTGATGTAAATACATGCATAGAACGATAAAATTAAGCACACAATGAAATTGAATATTCGAGTCGCATAAATAAAAACGTTAATTGATCACATGAGAGTTAGGGTTACATAGCACGGGATCCGTAGGATCCCAGAATTAAGGAAGACTACTCACTATTCATGGTGATTAAACCACAAATAGTGTAATAAAGAGATAAGGGCGAGGAAACCGTAATGACGCGGGTGCTCGACGAATCTCTCGTGATGAACTCTGTCTTCTTTCCCAAGTTAGGGTTTCTTCTCTCCAAAAATAAGCACACCCAAGTTCTGGTCGAGCCCCTCAATTTATAGCAAAACTCCCCAAATTTCCTAAAATTCCTGAATTTGTCTAAAACTGAGATTTGGAAAGTCCCGTGACAGCCGATCCATCACGTGCTGTCACGGGCTGTCACGGCCTTGAGGGAATACACCACTTCGGTCGAGTCCCGTGATGGAGTCAATGGCCCGTGACACCGACGTCGTCACGGGCTGTCACGGGCTCTTGGATTTGCAATGCTACGGCGTGGTCCCGTGACGCCTTCTTTGGCCCGTGATGAATTGAGTTGTCACGGGGTCTGGGGCAGAATTTGCTGTTTAGATTGATTTTCTTCATCTTTTCGTGTAATCAGGTCCATCTCGAGTCATCGTGTAATTTAAACCTGAAACGCTAGGAAAAGAGATCAAATGATAACAAAGTGTTCGGAAAACAAACCTAATCCTTCATCGAATGTAGCGAATAATCAGTCAGAAACTTGACCGATCAGTAATCGTCCGGAGAGCTAATCGTCACTGGTTACTCAAAGGCGCTCGGATTCAATCTGTTCTGGTGCTCGACAGATTGATCGTAGAACAACGCTGAAGGTTCACGCACTGCTGTTCTGATCTGCGCATTCGAGAGAAGGCGCTGATTCTCTCGGAGAATCATATTGGTGGATACGGAGCGGGAGCAAAGATCTAGGGGGAGACCTAGATTGCAATTGCTAGAGTGTCCGAGGCTCGGGTAGTTTAAGAGGGAGTCTGTAAACGGTAATTCCTGTACTCGCAATACTCAACATTAGTGAATTGCTATCCACCGGGCTAAGAGACGCCCCCCAGACGTAGGCTCGTTAACGCCGAACTGGGTAACAACTTTGAGTGTCATTTATTTTCTGCACTGCATTTAAATTTTGCATAAGTTGTTCTAGATATTGTTCTGCATCCGACCAGAACAACATCTCATCTACCAGGGGAAGATTTCAATTGGTATCAGAGAAAATACTCGACACACAGAGTAAGATCCGAAGGTTGTTGAGATGGATTTGAGAGAAGGGCAGAACATCACGCGACCTCCTCTGCTTAAAGGAAACAAATATGGTTATTGGAGAGTGCGAATGAAGGCGTTTCTAAAATCTCAAGATGTATCGGTTTGGGAAGCTGTTGAATAAGGATGGACGCACCCAGTGGCTACCGACAAAGAGGGAAACGTTACTCTTCTGGCCAAAGACAAGTGGACAGAAGCGCACAAGAATGCTGAAGCTGCAAACTCAAAAGCAATGAATGCTATATTCTCAGGAGTTGATGGAAAGAACTTCAAGATGATCTCTACATGTGAAGTTGCTAAAAAGGCTTGGGACATACTGCGAACTGCTCATGAAGGTACAACCAAAGTCAAAATATCTAGAATGGAGACGGTCACGTCGAAATTCGAAAACTTAAGCATGCAGGAGGACGAGACTATAACTGACTTCAATACAAGGGTTCTCGACATCTCAAATGAAGCTTTCGCTCTTGGAGAACCAATGACCGAAGAATCGCTGGTAAGAAAGGTGCTGAGGTCACTATCGAAGTGTTACGCTATGAAGGCACTCGCAGTCAAGGAAGCGCATGATGTAAAGACCATGAGGCTAGATGAATTGATGGGATCTCTTCAATCCCATGAGATGGAATTAAATGAAGAAGATCAACTCCTGAAAGTTAAAAGCGTTGGCCTGAAAGCCCAAGTCTCAGATGGTTCAGACAAGATAAGAGAGACTTCGGGAAGTTCATGAAAAGGTAGTATAATAAAGGGATTGATCCAGCTCACTCGTCTCGAACCAGATTCCAGAAGGAAGAAAAAGACCTCAAGAAAAATAGAGCTGAAGACTCCATACCCGATATCAATGGTAAAGGGATACAATGTAGAGAATGTGAAGGCTTTGGTCATATTCGATCAGAATGTATTAACACACAGAAGAAAAAGAATGCCTATGCTGTCAACTGGAGTGACAGTGAATCTGAAGGGGAAAACAACAATTTTGTTGCGCTTTCTAGCTGTGTCGACCCAGAAGAAGACCAAAGCAAAGAAGAGGAGAAGAAGGCATCGCCTGAAGATCACACTCTATACTCTAGCTGCAGTGACAGTGAAGAAATTACTGATGATGAAATTGCCAACAACTACAAAGAATTATATCAACAGTGGTTGGTTGAAGTCAAGCGAAACACAAAACTTCAGAACTCTCTGGGAGATCTAACAGCAGAAAAGAAGAAGCTCAAGGAAGAGGTTGCCACCTTGAAACTGAAACATCAACAGACAATCACTGATCTCAAAGCCCAGTTGATTGAAGCAAAAACCGAACGAGCTGAGCTAATGTCACAAAAGGCGGAGTGGCTGGCAGTTATTTCATCCCTAAAGCTTCAGAGTGAAGAAAAACAAGGAGATCGTTCTGAAGTCGCAGATGACCTAAAGCGAGAGAATGATGCTCTAAAAAGAAGAGAGGTAAATCTTATTAATATTGTGGATGCCCTCAAATGTGAAATTGAAACAGATAAACTTGCTCATGAGGAGACAACAGAGGAGCTGAACAACTTGAAAAAGTCTGTCAAAATGCTGAATTTTGGAACAAAAGATCTAGACTCTATTCTGGGAGCGCAAAGGATAGGGGGCGGTCACAAAGGTCTTGGATTCACTGGCGGATCGAGCTCCGGAAAGATGACTTTTGTTAAAGCTGAGCTACAACCGCAACTTGTTCCAGCTGAACATCGTCCACGAAGAAAAACTTTTACTGAACCACGACCACAATTTGCTCCAGCTGACCACTACTTACGAAGAAGATCAACTCGGTATCCCACAAAACAGCAAGACAGGTGAAGATGTTTCTACTGTAATTAAGAGGGACACATTAAGTCAAGGTGTCATGAATTCCATATGTCTCTCAAAAAGATGAAACAAGATCAGAAACCACGAATGAAGCAAGTTTGGAGAGTTAAGCAAAGAAGTGAAGTATGTTATGTTGCCTTCAGTTCTACTAGTCATCTGAAGAGAGAAAAGTGGTACTTTGACAGTGGGTGCTCAAGACACATGACTGGAAATTCTGAGTTTCTGACCAATATAGAGGAGTGCAAAGGGAGTTCGAATGTGACGTTTGGTGATGGAGTAGAAGGCAGAGTTCTTGGAAAGGGAATTTTAAATGTTCAAGGACTGCCCAGATTAAAAGAAGTGTTTCTTGTGAAAGGTCTGCAGGCAAATCTGATTAGCATAAGTCAGTTGTGCGATGGAGAGCACCATGTTCAATTCACACAGGATGAGTGTGTGGTGTTGAACAAGAATAATGAACCAGTTCTCACTGGAAGAAGGTCATCCAATAACTGCTATCTTCTGAACCTTAGTAAACCCAATGCTGAAACAACATGCTTACTAAGCAGAACTAAAGAGATGAACTTATGGCATCAGCGAATGGGTCATGTGAATCTAAGAACGCTTCAGAAGATTGCTTCAGATGGACTTGTTCATGGTATACTGATGGACCATAATTATACGAATCATAAACACAGTTAAACCCACCAAATTAGACTGTTTGTCTATCTAACTTCTACTTGTTAGTCCCGATATATTTCTACAGGGCATTTGAGAGATTAAAGTGAAAACACGCTAAGGAGAGGTTTTTAGCACAGAAAAGATATCAGGAGTCATTCCAAGGTCAAGATCATATGCCGACTGAAGAAATATCAAGGATCCTGACGTTGAATCACTCATAACAAATTGTGCAGAAATGGAATCAAGTCAACCCGGTGCCAAAATACACTGACAGTTTTGTAAAAAGACAGTACAAAACTGTACAAAACTCACATTTGGGCAAGATGACCGGTGACTTGAAGAAGAGGTGACCAAGGGAAGAGCTCCTCCCCATTCCACCACCCACAACCGGCGGCGCCACCCTCCTCCTCCTTGGGCAACCGGTTGACTTGCCTTGGAGGTGGCAAAGCCACCCCCTCCTCCTCCACCACCACCGGCTACCAGCGGCTGCCCTCCACCACTCCTCCTCCGCCACTTGCCTCCTCCTCCTTGGCTCCTCCTCCTCCTCCTCTCCTCCCTTGGATCAAACTCATCACCACCCTCCATTCTCCTCCATTTTTCCTATAAAAGGAGACCCTCCCCTCCTCATTTTATCATAACAAAAACATAACAAAAACATAACAAAAACACAAAAACACTTATCTCTCTAGTTTGTAATATTTTGTTAAGTTTGGTTTTGAGCAATAAAGTTACGATTTTTAGCTATGGGCTTCTCCTCCATGGACAGGCGTAGCTAAACTCCTCATTCGGCGGAAGGTATAATCTTGTTTTATTTTATGTTTTAATTAGTTTAGTTTATCTTCTTTGAAATCAATGCTTGTTCTATGTGCCGTAAATAAAAGTTAGAATGTCTAAAGTCAGAGTTAACCATTTGGAAATGTGACCATAAGGGTCCAAATCTGTAAACTCTTCCTTAAATATTCGTGATCACACTCGGGTAGTGGAAGCCGTAACAGGCAAAGCTATCTGAAGAGGTCGACTTTCCTAAAAACCATTTGGCACGACGACCAGTACACTTTAATCAGTGTTCATGCTAGTACACCAAATAGTTGCACACAGACTAGTACGCCTTAAATCGTTTCCAAGCTAGTCGACTTAGAACAAGTAATCGGTGTTGCAAATCTTGCGCCGGACCAAGGCCTCGATTCATCGTTTTGAATACTTAGAAGGTTTACTAAATTAATAAACATATTATAATACAAGAATACCTGAAACCGAATATGTTTCCTTCAATCACAAAAACCCCCCTGTATTTACTTTTAATTAGTATAACTGTCTCAATCAATCACAACCATCAACCGCTCAACAACCGGAGGAATCAGCAATCACGCATCACCCACTGTAAGTCTTCTAACCCTTATCTCTTTACTTTCAGTATTTATTTTCTGTATTTACTTTTCCGCACAAAAAACCCAAAAAACCAAAAACAGTAGTTTAATAACTCGCGCTAAAACCTCAACCAACCTAAAACACGCTCCCTTGCTGTACAAATCTCCCTCAAAGAATAACTTATTCCCCTAATTCCTCTGGGTTCGACCCCTACTTACCACTTACTACCCAGTAGTGTAGTCGCGAGTAGCGGACATTATAAATTTATTTGCACAAAGCACGCTGCACCTTAACGACAGTGCAGTGGCCGCTTCGTCAAATTGGCGCCGTTGCCGGGGAATTAGCCATCGGATAAGTTATTCTTGCCCTCCCATGACCTCATGACGCAACCACCTTCATATGCATGGACAACAAGGCACCTTCCACTGTTCGGAGGAACGGATGCAGAAGATCCAGTACTACACTGTCGGAGCTTTCACTACGTTTGCTGCCACATAAAACCTGAGAATGAAACGTTAGAGGGATTTAAGCTTAAATGCTTTAAATTCTCTCTAACGGATTTCGCAACAATCTGGTATTACACATCACCCGCTAGTAGTGCAGTACGTTTCGTGGACCTCTGCGCACCATTCCTGAAAGAATTCTCCCCACCATCCTTACGCCAAGAAACCCGCGAGAAGATCCTGAACCTTCAACAATCCCGGGGGGAGACCTTGGACGAATACTACATGAACTATAATGCCATCGTCTCCAGCTGCCCGCACCATGGATTCTCGAAGAAAGTTCTTCTCCAAAAATTTCTTCGTGGGATGAGGTCCCAAGAGCTGGGAAGAGTTAACGAAGCAATGAGAAGATCAGCCGAAAACTTCACCATTGCGGGCATGTGGAACCTTATAATAGGCTTGGCCGCAGTCACAGAACGAATACCCCAGGCTGACGAAGAAATGCAGACAGAAGAAGCTGACCCTGAGGCTGATAAGGAAGAAACTACCGAGCCGTCAGAGGAGACTCCTGAACCATCTGAAGAATCAGATTTGGAAAGCACCGGAAGTAACGAGGTTGGAGTCCAGGATACCACTGACAAACTGCCCAATTCATACCCAACAACCATTACCCAGGTAGCCGAGACTGTCTACGACCAGATCCTCGCTAATAAGGCAGACCCAAGCCTTATGATGCAAGCTTCCCAACTTTTCCCCTCGATCAATGAGCAAGTTGCAAAAAACTATGTGATCAATGAAGAGGCTGAAAAGAGGATGAGAAAAGGGCCTATGCAGAATGACTCCTCGATGGAGCATTGTTACGCCATTACTGGACAAGACAGTCCCAAATACCAAAACTTCAAAAGGCTGGTAGTGAAAAGCCCCTCGTCTGCTCAGAAATCTTGGAAAGGAAAAAACCCAGAACAATGGGAACAAGGTCCGAGTACAACACCCAGCAAGAAGTCAGGAAAAGGTAGAGGAAGAAACAACACAGGAACGGTCACGAAATTTGACCTAAGCCACCCATGGGACCCAAACCAATGATCCACAAATGAGGTAGCGTCGAGCCAACGACGTTAAACAAGTGCACTGGTCGGGAGGTAACCCGACACTATCTTACTTTTCTGCACTTTATTTTCTGTCATTTAAATTTCCAATAAAGTCGCTCTCACCCATTTTTTGTATAGAAGGAATATCTTACATATAGGAATTGAGTTTTTGGAGCAAGATCGGATCAGCCAGGCAGCTTCCGTGAATTTACCGGGCCTGCGCTGAGAGTTCGAGGCCCCAGCCTAACTCCCTTGATTATCCAGCTTCATGCCATGTCGTTCACACGACACAGTAAAAGTGAGTTCTGTTCTTCTCTTTCCTTAAATGTCATTTCCTTCTCTTGTATGTATTTGCATGACTTTTGAACTAAGGCACGCCTTCGTTCAAAAGTGGGGGGGTGAGAACCGTAACATGTTTTTTTCTTTTTAATAATATCTTTTTGAAAATATGAACTTAAGAACGTGAAAACGATAGATCATAATTCATGCATCAACCTTGTGAAAATTAAACTATCTAAAAACTTAGAATGCAACTTTTCATTTGTCCTTTGTGCAGAGATAAACTAGGGACGTGGAGTTGATAGAAACTGCCCTAGAGAGGCTTGGCAAGCACTCGAAGGATTGAATCAAACTATATGGTTTTCGAAGTCAGTGGAGGCTGCACTTCGGGGTTCAGTGAATAATTGAAGTCGACTCCGCCAGGAAGCATCTATGCAAAAGGCGAGGACGGGAATCAGACCGTCCTCTCTCTAGTCAAAATAGCCGAGAAAATAGATGAGCAACCCTCATCTTGACCTGCGCGAAACGACGAAGATGAGAGGAGCGGGGAGGTATTTCCATAGGCTTGCGGGCGATGATTGGACCTCCCAAAAAGGCTGAGAAAATGGACTTGCAAGTCACAAAAAAGCAAAAAACTCAAAGAAGAAAATCAAAAGAGGCCAAAGGCTCAAAATTGTGAAGGTTTTAACCGAGCAAAAGTGAAGCACTCAAAAAAAAATCAAATCAAATGCCAAAGGCAGAATCACTACCAAAAGCAGTCCCTCGCCAAAGAAGAAAATCAAAAGGGCTCAACTCACTGAAACCCGAATCGAATCACGTGCTAGAGAAAGCTACAAGAAAACCATATAGTGCGAGACAGTCCTAAAGGTGTAGTCCAGGAACCTAAAAAGGGCTATCTCCCGAAACATCCGAAATAATTTGCATCTCAGCACGAAGGTACACGTATCAAGTTACTTCTATTTATTTTCACGGTTTAATTTAGTAACAAGTAGTAATGCATGAATTAGGAAAAGTCTAGTACCACAGTCTTATTTTCATATTTCGACCAACTTACTTAGTAACGCCCTTATAAAGCATTGTTCGGGACGAACAACTAAAAGTGGGGGGTAATCTGATGGACCATAATTATACGAATCATAAACACAGTTAAACCCACCAAATTAGACTGTTTGTCTATCTAACTTCTACTTGTTAGTCCCGATATATTTCTACAGGGCATTTGAGAGATTAAAGTGAAAACACGCTAAGGAGAGGTTTTTAGCACAGAAAAGATATCAGGAGTCATTCCAAGGTCAAGATCATATGCCGACTGAAGAAATATCAAGGATCCTGAAGTTGAATCACTCATAACAAATTGTGCAGAAATGGAATCAAGTTAACTCGGTGCCAAAATACACTGACAGTTTTGTAAAAAGACAGTACAAAACTGTACAAAACTCACATTTGGGCAAGATGACCGGTGACTTGAAGAAGAGGTGACCAAGGGAAGAGCTCCTCCCCATTCCACCACCCACAACCGGCGGCGCCACCCTCCTCCTCCTTGGGCAACCGGTTGACTTGCCTTGGAGGTGACAAAGCCACCCCCTCCTCCTCCACCACCACCGGTTACCGGCGGCTGCCCTCCACCACTCCTCCTCCGCCACTTGCCTCCTCCTCCTTGGCTCCTCCTCCTCCTCCTATCCTCCCTTGGATCAAACTCATCACCACCCTCCATTCTCCTCCATTTTTCCTATAAAAGGAGACCCTCCCCTCCTCATTTTATCATAACAAAAACATAACAAAAACACAAAAACACTTATCTCTCTAGTTTGTAATATTTTGTTAAGTTTGGTTTTGAGCAATAAAGTTACGATTTTTAGCTATGGGCTTCTCCTCCATGGACAGGCGTAGCTAAACTCCTCATTCAGCGGAAGGTATAATCTTGTTTTATTTTATGTTTTAATTAGTTTAGTTTATCTTCTTTGAAATCAATGCTTGTTCTATGTGCCGTAAATAAAAGTTAGAATGTCTAAAGTCAGAGTTAACCATTTGGAAATGTGACCATAAGGGTCCAAATCTGTAAACTCTTCCTTAAATATTCGTGATCACACTCGGGTAGTGGAAGCCGTAACAGGCAAAGCTATCTGAAGAGGTCGACTTTCCTAAAAACCATTTGGCACGACGACCAGTACACTTTAATCAGTGTTCATGCTAGTACACCAAATAGTTGCACACAGACTAGTACGCCTTAAATCGTTTCCAAGCTAGTCGACTTAGAACAAGTAATCGGTGTTGCAAATCTTGCGCCGGACCAAGGCCTCGATTCATCGTTTTGAATACTTAGAAGGTTTACTAAATTAATAAACATATTATAATACAAGAATACCTGAAACCGAATACTTTTCCTTCAATCACAAAAACCCCCCTGTATTTACTTTTAATTAGTATAACTGTCTCAATCAATCACAACCATCAACCGCTCAACAACCGGAGGAATCAGCAATCACGCATCACCCACTGTAAGTCTTCTAACCCTTATCTCTTTACTTTCAGTATTTATTTTCTGTATTTTATTTTCCGCACAAAAAACCCAAAAAACCAAAAACAGTAGTTTAATAACTCGCGCTAAAACCTCAACCAACCTAAAACACGCTCCCTTGCTGTACAAATCTCCCTCAAAGAATAACTTATTCCCCTAATTCCTCTGGGTTCGACCCCTACTTACCACTTACTACCCAGTAGTGTAGTCGCGAGTAGCGGACATTATAAATTTATTTGCACAAAGCACGCTGCACCTTAACGACAGTGCAGTGGCCGCTTCGTCATATACCCAAAGTTCAAGGAGAGCTGAGCATTGTTTGCGGAGACTGTCAGATTGGAAAACAGATTAAAGTTCCACACAAGAGCACCACTCAGATTAATACAAGTAGACCCTTGGAGTTGCTTCACATCGACCTTATGGGGCCTATGCAAGTGGAAAGTTATTCTAGCAAGAGGTATTTACTTGTCTGTGTTGATGACTTCTCTAGGTTCACCTGGTCCAATTTCTTGCGAGAAAATCAGATGCTGTCCAGGCGTTTGTTCAACTATATGCACTCGACTGGAACGTGAAAGAGAGGATAAAGACGAGCATATTGTGAAAGTTCGAAGTGATCATGGAAAGGAGTTTTAGAATGCTGCTCTTGCTGATTTCTGCTCAAAAAGGGGGATAACACAACAATTCGCTTCTCCAATTACCCCTCAATAGAATGGAGTTGTGGAGAGGAAGAATCGAACCATTTAGGAGATGGCTCGGGTAATGCTTCATGCAAAGAAGGTTCCATTAAAGTTTTGGGCGGAAGCCATGAACACATCATGCTATGTCATAAACAGAGTCATGATTCGATCCGGCACAGAAAAAAAACATGCTACAAGTTGTGGAAAGGTAAAAGGCCCATGGTAAAATACTTCCATATCTTTGGAAGCCAGTGCTACATTCTCAGGGATCGAGAGTATCTGCAGAAGCTGTACCCAAAAAGTGATAAAGGGATCTTCCTGGGATACTCTACTAACAACAGGGCATACCGTGTCTATAACAAGCGCACTGGAGTTGTCATGGAATCTATCAATGTTGTTGTGCAAGACGTTGTGCCAGGAGCATGTGAGACAAGTGCAGCAAATGATGATGATGTTCCAACTCAACCAGATCAACCTGCGGTCACTGCTCCCAAATTAACGGTCATCACTGATAAAGATCCAGAACATCCTACGTCGAATGACCATCAGACAGAAGAAGATGATGACACGGAGACTCCTCCAACACCCCCTACTTTTCCATGTGTCCTTCATCACTCAAGAGCCATCGAGAAGAATCACCCCGTCAGTGAGGTGATTGGTGATCTAACTGAAGGCATAAGAACTCGAGGTAAATAGGTCAATTTTTGAGATTTGGCTGGTTTTGCATGCTTCATATCTACTATAGAACCCAAGAACATCAAGGAAGCCATCAATGACGAATACTGGGTAGTTGCCATGCAAGAAGAACTTGGTGAATTCCAGCGCAATGATGTGTGGGATCTTGTTCCACGCCCTGATAGTGTAAACGTTATTGGCACAAAGTGGATTTTCAAGAACAAATCTGACGAACACGGGAACATCACTAGAAATAAGGCTAGACTTGTGGCTCAAGGCTATACTCAGATTGAAGGAGTAGATTTTGATGAAACTTTTGCACCGGTTGCCCGGTTAGAAGCCATCCGACTGCTATTAGCCCTAGCTTGCCACCTGAAGTTCAAGTTGTTCCAGATGGACGTCAAGAGTGCTTTTCTAAATGGGCTACTGAATGAAGAAGTGTATGGGCTCAACCAAAGGGTTTCGAAGATCCTCACCATCCTGAATATGTGTATTGCCTGAAGAAGGCCCTCTATGGTCTCAAACAGGCGTCGAGAGCATGGTACGAGCGGCTTACTGAATTCCTAATCAACCGTGGCTATGTGCGAGGGGGAGTAGATAAGACGCTTTTTGTGAAGCACACAGGGTCAGACTTTATCATTGCTCAAATTTATGTGGATGATATTGTGTTCGGGTCTAGCAGTCAAAAGCTGGTAGACAAGTTTGTTGAACAAATGCAGAGCGAATTCCAGATGAGCATGGTAGGAGAGATGTGTTACTTCCTTGGATTGCAAGTCAAACAGAAGGCAGACGGTATCTTTATTTCCCAAAGCAAATATACAAGAAACCTGATCAAGAAGTTTGATCTGGAGAAAGCAACGCATAAGAGAACCCCCGCTACAACTCATGCGAAGGTCACAAAGGATGAAGCTGGTACAAAGGTGGATCAAACCTTGTACAGAAGTATGATTGGGAGTCTATTATATCTAACAGCCAGTAGATCGGACATTGCTCATGCGGTTGGAGTCTGCGCCAGATATCAAGCTAATCCCAAGGAGAGCCACCTGATGAATGTGAAGAGGATTATCAGATATGTTTATGGAACAGCCGACTATGGGCTGTGGTACACCAAGGATACTAACTCATGTCTAGTAGGATATTGCGATGCAGACTGGGCGGGGATATTGCGATACTAACTCATGTCTAGTAGTACCTCTGGAGGATATTTCTTCCTCGGAAACAATCTGAGGCGGAATATATTGCTGCCGGAAGTTGTTGTACCCAGATGTTGTGGATGAAACAGATGCTGGAAGAATACGGAGTAAAACAAGACGTGATGACTCTCTGCTGTGACAACATGAGTGCCATTAACATATCCAAAAATCCGGTACAGCATTTCCGAACAAAGCATATCGACATCAGGCATCATTTCATTCGAGAGCTAGTGGAGAAGAAGATAAATTACCTTGACTCACGTATCTACTGAAAAACAGCTAGCAGACATCTTCACAAAAGCCTTGGACAATCTCCAGTTCGAGACACTTAGATCCTCACTGGGTCTGTGTGTCATTGACAACTAAGTTGTTCCAGTACAAGGTGGTCAACCAGAACTTTCTCGTCATATATGTGATAGGTTGACTTAGAAGGCCGAATGAACGGCTTGATGGTCAAAGGTTCTGCAAAAGAGAAGGGACATCAAGGTATTTCATATTCTCTGAATCTCGTGCTGTGCGATATCGTTGTGTGAAGTTTTGTTTATTGCTGCTTGGTGTTCACCCTTGTCAATTTGTGGCAAAAAGGGGGAGTAGTTTTGGAGTTTGAAAGCTCCTTAAAAGATTCAGTTGTGCTGTTTTGTTAGACATGTTTTGGAGTTTAAAATCTCATTAAAAGATTCGTTTGAGCTTATTTATTGTTCGGAGTTTGAAAGCTCCTCAAAGATTCCGTTGGTAGCTTAGTTCGTAGCACGGTTTGGGAGATTGAAATCTCCTCAAAGATTCAACTGTAATATTAGTACAGGTAGATTACTTAGTTTTGCCAAAAATGCCAAGGGGGAGATTGTTAGTTTTATGGCATGTAGTTTGGCAAAACTTAGTGTAGTTGTTCAAGCTGTTGTTCAAGTCTAGAAGAGACAACTAACCTGGAACAAGTTGAAGCAGATGGAATGTTTCCTAATTCAGATTAGGAAACTCAGCCGACCGTTGGAGATCAAGGTGGTTTCATATCCATGAACAGAAGATAGAAGTTTCCTATTTCAAATTTGGAAACTTGTTTCAACCGACGTAGCACAACTTTGCCTGGAGATATTTCCAAGATCAGTTTTGGCAAGTCGGTGCATATGGATAATCGAAGATATCCCTGAAGTCGGTTGCTTGCGCTTGAAGCTATCTTAGTCGAGAAGATAATCGAAGATTGCCTATTCGAGATTGAAGATTCTTTGGAGGATTATCTACAAGAGATATGCGCAAGTTATTAGGAAAGATTTCCTAATTGATATAGGCGGTTTAGCTTAGGAATCCTACTCGTTTTAGGGTTTCTACCGCACTATATAAGTAAGGCTAATGCTTAGGTATTAGTTAGCACTTACGGAGAAATTACTCACGCTCACATACATTGAAGGGAGGTGGAGGTAATCGGCCGGAGAGCTAATCATCACTGGTTACTCAAAGGTGCTCGAATTCGATCTGTTCTGGTGCTCGATAGATTGATCGTAGAACAACGCTGAAGGTTCACGCACTGCTGTTCTGATCTGCGCATTCGGGAGAAGGCGCTGATTCTCTCGGAGAATTCCCGAATGCGCAGATTCTCTCGGAGAATCATATTGGTGGATACGGAGCGGGAGCAAAGATCTAGGGGGAGACCTAGATTGCAATTGCTAGAGTGTCCCAGACTCAGGTAGTTTAAGAGGGAGTCTGTAAACGGTAATTCCTGTACTCACAATACTCAACATTAGTGAATTGCTATCCACCGGGCTAGGAGACGGCCCCCCAAACGTAGGCTCGTTAACGCCGAACTGGGTAACAACTTTGAATGTCGTTTATTTTCTGCACTGTATTTAAATTTCGCATAAGTTGTTCCAGATATTGTTCTGCACCCGACCAGAACAACATCTCATTTACCAGGGGAAGATTTCAAAGTCTGATCATTGCTGTATGTAAGTCTGATCGTTGCTTGTTTTAAGTCTGATCATTGCTGTTTTTAAGTCTGATCATTGCTGTTTTAAGTCTGATCATTGCTGTTTTTTTAAGTCTGATCATTGCTATTTTTTTTAAGTCTGATCATTGCTGTTTTAAGTCTGATCATTGCTATTTTTTAAGTCTGATCATTGCTGTTTTTTAAGTCTGATCATTGTTGTTTTTTAAGTCTGATCATTGCTGTTTTTTAAGTCTGATCATTGCTGTTTTAAGTCTGATCATTGCTGTTTTTAAGTCTGATCATTGCTGTTTTAAGTCTGATCATTGCTGTTTTTTTAAGTCTGATCATTGCTGTTTTTTTTAAGTCTGATCATTGCTGTTTTAAGTCTGATCATTGCTGTTTTTTTAAGTCTGATCATTGCTGTTTTTTAAGTCTGATCATTGTTGTTTTTTAAGTCTGTTCATTGCTGTTTTTTAAGTCTGATCATTGCTGTTTTAAGTCTGATCATTGCTGTTTTTTAAGTCTGATCATTGCTCTTATTTAAGTCTGATCATTGCTGTTTTTTTAAGTCTGATCATTGCTATTTTTTTAAGTCTGATCATTGTTGTTTTTAAAAGTATGATCATTGCTGTTTTTTTAAGTCTGATCATTGTTGTTTTTTAAGTCTGATCATTGCTGTTTTTAAGTATGATCATTGCTGTTTTAAGTCTGATCATTGCTGTTTTTAAGTCTGGTCATTGCTGTTTTTAAGTCTGATCATTAACAACTCGTGGACTAAATTGAAAATAACATTATTAGATTTATACCCCTCCATGTGGAATGACTATATTACCCATCCGGGTGTTTGTTCGGGATTTCGACTAAATGGGACACGTGTCAACTTAAAAATCGATTTGTAGTTTTTATTTTTAAATTGGTTTGTACCCGAACCACACTCTTTTCTTACAATTTATTATCATGAATTTAATTCCGTAAAAGCAGTAGCTTTATATGGTTTTTCGATTTGTATAAACATAGAAAATGAAAGGAAAAAAAATCAATTAAAAAAAATCAATTACATGTATGTCCTATTATTTCTTAAATATTAATATGCTTGAATAAATGCAATACAAAGCGATCCACACATTGCCTTTTCTTCTCACATTTGTTTGAAAGACAACTCCCCGAAAAAAATGCGATATATTTGTTTACTCTGGCACTTCAAATTTGAATAATATATCTCGTGGATTTAAGAAAGTATCCCCCATTACCATGGTGGTATGAAGAAGCCCTCCCGGTGCTTGTAGGCGGCCCGGATTCAAGTCCCTATCTAGCCAAATAGCAGATACTACTTTCAAGAGCTTAAAAAAAATAACTGAAATTGTCTACAAAGATGATACATCTGTTTTGCGGTGGTTTGTGCAAATTAGAGACAACTAGGCGATGACATTCTCAAAAAATTTGTGCAAATTAGATATTTGCAATGACTTTTTAGGTGTTTTGTTGTTGTTGTGTGTGTGATGTTGTTTGCAATGTCATAAATGCGCAGTTATGCTGCGGTAAAAATAATATATACTGAGGATGTTAGAAAAACAACAAGGAGGGAGTTGAAAGAGTTTTTTGATCTATTGCAAATAACTTTGTCTTTGGCATGCAAGTTCTCGTAGACAGCTCGCTGTGGTTCTTCCTCTTTGTTTGAGATCTTTTGGTGAACAAAAGTTCAAATCCTTGCTAGAATCAAGCCAGCTACATTTTGCTCGAAAAGCCACAAAAACTTATGTAATACTTAATGATT